>QRDG01000054.1:2658033-2733652 GCA_012064385.1 Puccinellia tenuiflora
TGGCAAATGAGAAATATGCATGTATTTGAGAAAAGGTCGGTGGCCTAGGCCACCATATATGAGTGTATGGCATGCCACCGCGAAGATATATCTTGGGTGCATAACCAAAACTCATCATTTAAGCTCATATGTGAATATTCTTGAGACATCAATGAAAACATTGCTATTGGCATAATGGGGGGAGGGAGAGTCCAATAGATTAGGACAACACTCCCCCTAAATCCATGCCTACATCTAGAATTCAAATAAAACTCTAGTAGAGGTGTGTATGCAAGATTCTTAATCAAACAAAGTTGCTTGCACACACGACATTGATTTCTCCCCTCAATTCCTTGAATCTCTTCTCGTCAAGTGGTTTTGTGAATATATCGGCGAGTTGATCTTTGGTGTTGATATATGAAAGAGAGATATCTCCATTGGCCACATGATCACGGATAAAATGATACCGTATTTCAATATGCTTTGTCTTGCCATGGTGATGTAGCCCCACATGTGGACAACACCATGGACACCACGCCAAATGGCCCAATGACAAGATCAAGAGTCAAGGCTCTTCATGAAAAGGTGACCTCGCTCCTCTCGATGTGTGATCTCGACCTCCCTTTGAATGGTTTGCTACTTCATGCCGGTACCTTGTGTATACTCAGGATCCACCCGGATGATGACCCATAATGGAATCAAGAAGATGGCCAAGAGGAGATCCAAAAGATGGCAAGAAGAGGAAGAAGGAGGCAAAAGCTCAAGGCGGAGCCAGCCGCCTCCAGGCCGGCCTGGGCCGGCCCCCAGGCCGGACCCCCACCCGGCGCCGGTCTCAGGCCGGCCTAGGCCGGCCCCCAGGCCGGACCTCCACCCGACGCAGCCGGCCTCCAGGCCGGCCTAGGCCGGTTACCAGGCCGGACCTCCACCTGTGCCGGCGGCCTCCAGGCCGGCCCTAGGCCGGCCCCAGGCCGGTCCCCACCTTCCTGCCTTCGTTTTGTAATAAGACTATAAATAGCTTTCCCCTTTCCCCATTCTAGGTCAGACTGAATTTGAGACTTGTGTGAGCTATGCTCCTCCTCCCTCGTAGCTAGGGTGCCTCGTTGAGGTAGATCTTGTTGTTGCTACTCTTTCACTACGGTGTCTCTATTAGTGCAAACCAATCTTCACTGCGGTGATTCTATTGGATCGGTGGACCGGCCGGTAAGAGCAATCGATTTCAACAAGAGTAAGTTTGGCTTTGATTCTTCGATCCAAAGGCTACCTTTTTGAGGGTTTGTTGTTGGGTGGAGTTCTCAGCAGGATTTGCTAGTTATCCTTGTGTTTTTGCCCACGAATCTCCCTCGCTACCCTCCGTGTTCTTCGTGTTCATCCCTTTCCCTCAAATCCGTGAAGATCGGGCCTAGCCCTACATCATTTGGTATCAAGAGCAAGGGTTTCCACGGATTTGGATCGTGTTTCCACCTTTATAGCCATTTTTCCACCAAAATTTTTCTTTCCCATACCAATTTCGAAAATTCACAAAAAAAATAGCCCATATTGATTTCGTTCGATCTTCGATTTGGTGAGCGATTTGTGGTTTGATCCACGATCTCGTGCTTAAGAACTTTTCCTCACTTTCCGTTGGTGTTTTCCGGAGGCCTTTTCCGCTCCAAGTCCAAGCGTGCCGCGCAATTCGTCGCGGCGGTACTACCGTCCGAACGGCCGGTACTACCGCCGCATCGGTCCTACCACCCGTTCGGCCGGTGCTACCAGCCGCATGAGTATTCACCGAGTTCATCTTCGTGTCGCTTCATCGCTACCTCGACGGCATCAAAGGTATAGCTTCCGACACATCCCTTTCATTTCGCGAAACTTTTCCTAGGAGCTAGCTCTTCATAGTGTGAGCATGCACTAGTGTGAAACCAAGTGACCATATCATCATCTTGTGAGCATCTAGTTGTAGCGGACTCGGCTCGCGCAAAAGCATAAAGCAAAAGAGAAATAGAAAAGATTCAAAAAAAAGAGAGAAAAGCCGGCCGTGATCCTAGTCATCCCCAAGCTCCAATACCCATAGAGAACGGGTCCACTGTGCAAATCGGGTGCTCCTTCCCATACACTTGAGCTAGTTGTCCTTCGAGAGGTGGTGCGGCACGAGCATAGTCTTCGTTAGTCCAAGTTGCTCTTTCCCCATAGTCCGCACCATCCACATTTGTCTCCACGTGTGAGTCTCTTTTGTTTCTCGGATTGTGTGGTTAGTCTCTTTTGTTTCTTGATCCTTGTGGTTATCCTCCACTTCTTGCAATAGCCTTTTCGTTGGTTCGTTTCGATTTCTTGCCACTTTTCCCATACCTAAGCTCCTCATAAGTGTGTGTGTGAGTCTCTTTTGGATCACTAATCAACCACTCTTACCCTTGTGACACCTTTGTCTCAGAAGGCAGGCCCATTGGTCCAATACTATCAACCAAGGTAAGAGCGGTTATTAGCCACAACATATTCCACATATCACTTGTTTTGCTTATCATGGCTAGGGAAGAACAAGATGCCGACTTCGGCAAACAAGCGGAGTCCCTTAGGAGGTACATCGACGACAACTACGCCGCTATGAGGAGCGCCATCATGCCGCGCAACCGTGAAAACGTTGAGCGTTTCGCTCAACTACAAGATGCCCAACGCGAGAGCAATGAGCGTTCCATTCATCTCGAGGAGCTGCTTCTCGAAAGACGACACCGGCACTCCTCAAGACCAAGCTCAAGGTTCTTCACACGTTCCGACGCAAGAAGCAAAGTTCCAAGCGACGTTGGTCAAGGTCCACAAAACGGCCGCCATCACCACGAGATGCCTCATCAACAAGCGAACTTGGATCCTCACAACACCAAGATCGCCATCGTCATGACATACCTAACCAAGAACGCCATCGTCAAGAGATACCTCATCAACAAGCGAACATGGATCCTCAACAACACCAAGACCAACATCGTCAAGAAGAGCCGCACCCCCAAGCGATCGTACACCATCAACAACATCAAGATCGCCACCGACAAGAAATTCCAATTCCAAATGTTACTTGGATCCCCCACACCGCCATGAGGACAATCGACATCATCGTCATGATCTACCTCCACATCGAGCCCGCGAGTGCCATTGGCCGACAATCATGTTGATATTGAAGATGATGAGGATTATGTTCCACACCACCACCCAAGGCATCGTCACCGAGACCGCCATCGCCACCATGATGATGATGATGAGGATGATCACAAAAACCGTTTCAATCCTCCCAAGCTCGTCATTCCTAAGTTCCATGGCACCAACGACCCGGAAGACTACATTGCATGGGAATCCAAGGTCTCCAAACTATTTTGAGTCTACAAGGTGCCGCAAGACAAACGAGTTGACCTCGCATCCCTCGAGTTCGAAGGCTATGCGCAACTATGGTGGGAACAACTCCAAGCATCCTTTGAAGACCCAATCGACACATGGAATGACATGAAGAAGGAAATGCACAAACGTTTTGTGCCACATCATTATGCGCGCGATTTGTACAAGAAGCTACAAGAACTCAAGCAAGGTCTCAAGACGGTCGACGAGTACTACAAGGAGATGGAGTCCACTCTCTCCCGCGCACACATTGTAGAGTCCGAGGAACAATCAATGGCACGTTTCTTGAACGGCCTTCACGTACCCCATCAAGAAGATAGTGGAATTCCAACCTTATGAGAACCTTGTTGAGCTCGTTCATCAAGCCATGAAGGCCGAGCGCCAAGTCGCCGATGAGCTCAAGTATGTCAAGGCCAAGTCCTTCTTCGCCACTAGAGCTTCATCATCAACACAACCCATGACTCAAGTCCAAGCTCAAGGCAATGCCAAAAGTTCTACACCGCAACCCACTACCACATCCAAGAAGACGACGCCCTCACCACAAGCCGCCAAGTCATATATCACTTGCTACAAGTGTGGAGGTCAAGGGCACAAGTCATTTGAGTGCACCAACAAGAAGGTGATGATCGTCAATGACAATGGAGACTATGAGTCTATGAGTGAAGATGAGTACCACGCATTGAACAAGGTGGCCACGATGCAAAGCTTGGATGACGTCGATGACTACATCTATTGTGATGGTGACCCCAACCCCACTCTAGTTGTCACTCGAGTCTTGACTACAATCAACCAAGGTGATGACGCTCAAAGATGCAACTTGTTCCAAACCAAGGCCGGCATCAACGGCAAATCAATCAAGGTAATCATTGATGGTGGGAGTTGTCACAACTTGGCAAGCAAGGAGCTATGTGAGAAACTCAACTTGACGTCCAAGAAGCACCCCAATCCTTACCATGTGCAATGGCTTAGTGACTCCGGCACCGTGAAGCTCCAACACACGGTTCAAGTATCCTTCAAGATTGGCTCTTACGAGGACACAGTGGATTGTGATGTGGTACCCATGTCGGTTTGCCACTTACTTCTTGGCCGTCCTTGGCAATTTGACAAGGCCGCTACTCATGATGGGCGCACCAACTACTATATCTTCAAATGGAACAATAAGATCCTATTGCTCCGCCCAATGACTCCAAGCAAAATTATCGCCGACAATGCCAAGACAATTGTAAGAGCGCAAGAAAAACAATTCCCTAGTGAGTTGAGTGGTGAGAGAGCGTGATAGGGCAAAGGTAGTCCGATCTTTCGATGAGATAAGATATATCGATTCTGGTGGAGTTCGACCTTGGCGATCCGACTTCCACGTACAAGTACGCAGCGCCAACGCAATCGCTAAACCAATCTCCATGAGTTACCAACCCTGCAGAAGCACGATCGGCCTGACCAAAGAGGTCTAGTTCTACCTGCGATCGAGAAACAAGTAAGAACCAATTTTGCAATCAAGAATTGCGGATGGAAGATAAACTTTATTGATGGATGGTGGGATCTTGCAAGTGCGTAGTACAGGAGGTCTAGCCGACACTCGTGCCTATGGCGAAGACTAGCAAAAGCTGAGTTCTTTTTAACTAAACAAAATCCAAGTCTAAACGATGACCTATGGGGGGTATATAAGGAGGAGAGCCTTGGGTGGCGGCCAAGGAGGTGGGAGCACGCCCCAAGACACCCAAAACTGAACCCTAATTCGTACAAGGCCTTTGGGCCCAATTAGAGGTGACGCAGCACCTTTTGACTCGAAATCTGGCCCAGTTTCTGCAACAGCCTTGTACTGTTTTGGACGCCAATTTATGCTCGTGATGAATTTGGAGGTACGGCCAATTGTGTTGGAAAGCTCACGAGTTCCTCTTTCCAACAAAACAAGAATCACCCAATTCGGAGCCCGTATGCAAAAGTTATCATCGTTGGAAGTCACGTATATTTCTGCAGTCCGAATCTCCGTCCAGAACGTGAAGAACTTGGTCTCTAGCTTCTCTTCGACCCAAGGTGACGTGAGAGAACTTCTTGAATAGAACCTAATTATATCTCCATCACTTGCACTCCTAGTGCCGTCTCCATGTGTGATCATGCTCCAAAGCTTTCCCCTCTCGTCGATGCTAGGTCCATCATTACTGAGAGTAACAAACACATCGGATTTAGGCAGCATCATATTCTTGTATAAATTACGAATGACTTGTAGAAACGAAAATACCTATTGATTGAGTTGTCGGGCATGAGATCTAGTTATAACTCCTCGTATTTGAGTAGGTGTAGATGTTGTGGTTGTATCTATAGCATGGATGTCCTCATCATCCTCCCCTTCTCGAATTGAAGTCGTCCCGACGCCATCTCATCCTTTTCTTGATCAAATGTGGAGGAAGTAGTGATAGTATTGGTCATATCCACGCTAATCATGTCCATATCATTCCCCCTTTCTTGAAAATAAAGCCGTCCTTGGTGCCGTTTTTTCTGAAACATGGTTAGCAACAGAGACAAGGTGTACACATGGTATATGTAGATGTCATCCGTTCTAACTTCTCTTAGTTGTTGTACATATGTAATATTTATACGGTGGTCATTGTCATGTCTTGTGAAATATGAAGTCAAAGAATTATCACAAGAATTAAACCACATGAAATTATTGCAACGCAGTTTGCAAATATAAGTGAAACATTTATTCATATAATCGTAAGTGCATAGCTCATCATTAAACCATCCCAACGGTGGTGAATAAAATTCGTTGTCTTCCAACTACATTTTACAGTATGCTCAGAACTGATGCAGGACAAGGCACCACTATTCGAACAAACATTTAATAACTGTTTGACATATAATTATCATCAACATTGGAGGTCATATCAAAATGACTAAGCGTATACATTATTTTATTATCTTTCAGGCGAGCATGTTCATCACACGTGATACAAATTCGATGCACTAAAAACTCGGTGTCTACACCATAATCTCCAATCAAGTTAAAGCTAAATCAGGAGCATAAACACTCTTTAAACATGTAATTTCAGCTATCTTGTTTCTAGCATGTGACAAAGACATAGGTGGATCCATCACAATCGACCATAAAGAAGTATCATAAGCAATCTTAGCTAAAGTCTCATCATGTCTAAACAATTTTATGTGATCCAAATCAGATTTAGTAGACAAGACACTCGGTTCATTCTCATCATGAATTATTTCAGGAGACGCACCTAAATCAATAGAAGAATTAAATTCAGCAATAGGTGCACCCGAAACATCATCTATCTCACTTGTTTGCGCACATGGTAAATTCAAATCAGTAGCAATGTCCTCTAAAACAGGTAGTGTGACCAAATCAGCAGGAAATTCAACACATGATGTATTTAAAGCAATAGATAATTTAAATGTGTGATCACTTGGCACATTCAAAACATCAACATAATTCCCTAAAATAGATGGTATGTTCAAATCAGCGGGTAAATCAACACAAGAATTATCTAAAGAACTAGAGGATAAATCAATCTCATGCCGAGAAATATCATTGGTACCTTTATTATTACCGTGTATGTATGACTCAGTTTGTGTAGGTACTGTCGGCGGCGACGATTCACATGTTGGAGGCGGGGTAATGTGCAGATCAGCAGACGTGGTTCCCATAGTAGGTGCAATGGTGGAAGTGACAACCGACTCAACTCTTGGTATATGCACCTGATGCTTGGTTAATGTAGCAGCAACACGTCTCTTTATTTCCTGTTCAGCTTTGCAACAAAGACAATACAAATGGTCGACAGAATATAATTCCTCTACATGCATTACTATGTCCTGAATATCATGGTTTAACCCTCTCCAAAATCTATCCATAACATCTTCTTCACTTTCTTCTACAAACGAACGCAACAAGGTAGTTTGTAAAGTATCATAATATTCTTTTACACCATTATTACATTGTTTCAATTTTGTAATTTCTTAACCATGTCACGAGTATAGTATGATAGAACAAACCTATACCGCATAGCAAGTTTTAAATCATGCCAAGTAGTAGGTATATAATCAGGATATGTTCGACAATATTCATTCCACCAAATAGATGCAAAACCAGTGAATGTACTAGTGGCATCTTTTACTTTCTTACCCTCAGAAAAATCATGGGACACAAATATAGCATTTATCTCAAATTCCCATTCAATATATATATCAGGATTATAACGACCCGCAAACGGTGGCATAGAAATAATATCATGATCAGCTGCATTTGTATGTGTATGTACCTCTCGCGGTGGTTGTTGTGTTGTTGTAGATGATCGTGGTGGTGGTAAATCTCCAACTATAGACGCAGCCCAAGAACTCCTAACTCCGGAAGCTGTCATGATTAGTAGAAAACAGGAAACAAATACAGTATATGTTCCTATCAACTACTATGATGTGGTGGCTATCGCGTAATCCGTCAAGCAAAATATAAGCTCTTACAAGTTTCTTACCAAGCAGGAGGGCGTCACGGCAACCACAAGATCAGCACCCCAAAGATTGGATAAAGCGATTGCCAGGCGAGAGCACAATGCACGTAGTAGAAATATGTGGAGCTGTAGGTAGGCTTATATATATGTGGAATCACAACCACGTTAATCAATGTAAAGTTGAAAATCTGTCCAAAGTATGTCAAGTGCTGGTCCTAGTCTAGACTGAACTAGAGACGCGAGCCTAAGACACAGATGAATATCACGCGTAGGAGATGAACAGAAAATATGGCAGACAACGTGATATGGGCACGACGGAGGAGGTGCAGCCTAATTTCAGGACTCCACCAAGCTAGAGTTGTCAATTGTAATTTTATTTATGTCTTGCTATTTTTAATAAGTGTTCGGTTTGGGCCTGTCCAACCGAACTAGCTAGGCCCATTAGTGGGGCGCCCCAACTAGGTCGGTACCCATGGTAGCTATAGTACGCGCTACAGTACGCCCCACCTCATCCATATAAGGAGCTGGCCGAGTTAGGGTTTAGGGAGTTCAATTCATTAGTCAAAAAAACACTTATAGTTTTCTGCTCCATTGGTGAAGCTTCCCTCCGGGGACGGCGCTGCCGTATTATCCAATATATATCGCTGCGAGGGTTCTTGCGTTCATCGAGAATTATCGTGCTCAGGTTAGAGGCGTGGTGATCTTCATCACGTTGCTCGCTGGTTTTATTCCTCGCCTTCAGGTGACGCCATTGGTGTTGTTGGAAGGAGTTACTATCCGGGTTACTCGCTGTGAAAGATCGGGACAACAATCATAGGATCATTGGTTTGATCTTTATCATGTGGTATCAGATTTCTGGGTTGCTCACGGCGAGATTGATTTGTTGATTGTTCATCATCCGAGCAGTTGACAGATCGGGAGATTATTGCAGGTTGTGTTGATCGATCTCATCTCGATCGGTTGATTGGGAAGCGTTTGCTTGGAGGAAAAGGAAGGAGTTTGTTACGTACCAAAACAGGATCCAAATTTTGTGGTGAGCTGGCGTGGTGTTATAATAAAATCAGTTGATCACGTAAACTCTGGAAGGATATTCGTTTTTAATCAGCTTGCATCACGAGATTTGTTTGGAGAACGGACTATACACTAACATAAGAATCATTACGTGGCTGGTTGAGAAAAGGAAAGGAAGATTTGATTGGACTCTTTCTCGTTCCTTTTGTGACGCGGAGTTTTGGCAGCAAAGGAAAGAATCAGTTCCGATTTTTCTGGGAGTTTTTTTCCGTTTTGTGCTGCGGTCGTTTGGTTTCCATACGTAGGGCCAAATTCGCGATTACTGTAGCTACAGTACCGCGAGGGCACAATATTCAGAGATACACAGTTTTTAGAGATGGATTCATCAAAGCATGCTCGTGTGATGGCGCGGTCTGGTGATGTATATCATGACTACACTACTGTCATGGTAGGTTTCAAATTAGATCCCACAAAAATAAAGTGGAGATTGGAGAGTTCCGCGACATATGCAGAATATCAGTCTTGGGAGTCAGACATGGATCGTGGTTTTGAGAGTTGTCGCACACTTGATAGCACGTTTGGTGGCCATACGGAATATGTCCTTGCATACCGGCGTGTGGATGAGACTTTGGCTAGTTGGTGGCATGAAGAGAGGTCCGTGAAGGGACTCACAGGTGGAACATCTAGTTGGGAAGATTTCAAACAATTTCTGCGAACTAGATTTTTGGAGAAGTCCATGGAGCTGGACAAGGTGGTTATTCCTGAGGAGGTTGAACCATTGAGTGGACTGAATATGCAACTGAAAAGAGTACATGATGATACTTGCATGACAGCGGATAGAGGCCAGCGATGGAATTTATTTCAGGCGCAGTGTATGATCAAAGGCAAAGCATGCAAGTTGATGATTGACAGCGGTAGCTACTGTAATGGCATTAGCAAGGCGGTAGTGGAAACTTTGGGGTTGTCCACATGGCGTATTCCTGAACCGAAGTATGTTGAGTGGTTGAATAGCTGTGGTATGCTGAAGATTACACATAAGGTACGTGTGCCATTTACAGTTGGTGACTATGTTGATGAGGTTGAGTGCGATGTGTTGCCATTGGATGTGTGTGGGCTATTACTTGGACGTCCATGGCAGTATGATCGCAATGCTATGCATGCTGGAAGAGCAAATACATATTCGTTTGTGCATGATGGTAAACAGCGGACTTTGAAGCCTATGCAAGATGATCAAATCAAGTCCGATGTGGTGCTGGTGGTGCGCAAGGAGAAGTTGCGCAAGGCTAAGCCAAAGCCAAGGCTAGCTAAGTTGCAGCAAGAGGAGCATGATGCAAGGAGCGTTGGTACTGAAACTGATTCATCCGTGCATGTAGATGACGAGCCAGTTGTTCTTGTTGGTGACAAGCCGGTTGAAGAAAAGAGGGATATTACAACATGTGTTCCAGTTTGTGTTGACAAAGGTGTTCAAACCGATGATGATTGTGCTAATTGTGTTTCGGTGAGTGTGGTGCCGCGAGTAGACGGTCGCAGCTATGTCAGCACACCTATGAGGCATTTTGTTGGAGCAGCAGTGCGGATGCATAAAGGCAAGGATGGACGTGTTCGTCAGTTGTGTGGTCCAGGCATTACTATTTTGCAGGGTCGTGCAAAGAAGCTTCATGTTCCACAAAGGGCTCCATCCAGATTTGAGAAGAAGAAGGTAGTGGCGCCAAAGTCCAAGCTCATGTGGAGAAGAAAAGAGGCGCCAAGTGCTGTATCAAGTCAAGTAGTCCGAGAGGGAGGATGTGGCGTGGAAGGCAAGCAAGACTTGAAGACGGCGAACAAGCGTGATGCTCTTGTTTATATACCTCCACCTTTTCGAGCATACCCACACGCGTTGGGGACAACGCTTTTTGAAGGGGGGGAGGATGATATGGGCACGACGGAGGAGGTGCAGCCTAATTTCAGGACTCCACCAAGCTAGAGTTGTCAATTGTAATTTTATTTATGTCTTTGCTATTTTTAATAAGTGTTCGGTTTGGGCCTGTCCAACCGAACTAGCTAGGCCCATTAGTGGGGCGCCCCAACTAGGTCGGTACCCATGGTAGCTACAGTACGCGCTACAGTACGCCCCACCTCATCCATATAAGGAGCTGGCCGAGTTAGGGTTTAGGGAGTTCAATTCATTAGTCAAAAAAACACTTATAGTTTTCTGCTCCATTGGTGAAGCTTCCCTCCGGGGACGGCGCTGCCGTATTATCCAATATATATCGCTGCGAGGGTTCTTGCGTTCATCGAGAATTATCGTGCTCAGGTTAGAGGCGTGGTGATCTTCATCACGTTGCTCGCTGGTTTATTCCTCGCCTTCAGGTGACGCCATTGGTGTTGTTGGAAGGAGTTACTATCCGGGTTACTCGCTGTGAAAGATCGGGCAAACTCATAGGATCATTGGTTTGATCTTTATCACAACGTGATTAGTCGGAATGCGTGTAAATGGAAGGTGATTAACGGAACAGATGGTACACGATAAATAGTACTAGGCAGCAATGCGGCTGATAATAGAAGGCCTGCAGATGAACCAAACCTGGAGCAGACAATCTCTGAAATTGGCACAAGTCCCTATGATCGTGATCGGAAGGAACGGATAAAAGTGGATGTGCTGTCAACGATGGATCCACGAAAGAAAGAAACAGATCAGGGTTCCAAAAAAACATAATATGCTCGTGTACCGAGAGGTTAAACAAGGATAGCCATTTGCCAACCAGATCGGATTGGTCCACACGTAATAGAATAAGGAACAAATCGGCTATATTTTTTTTTCTTCTCTCTGGCCGATCGTTGGTAGTAGAAGTGAAAAAGAGTTTTCCTTCACGTACTGGTCCCAAACTTGCAAAACAGAATTTTTTTTTCTTTAATCCTTCTCTCGTTGGCTGATCGTAGCTAGTCAAGCAATTACCACACGTAATTTTTTTTTCTTGTTGCGGACCGATCCTTAGACGTACAACCAAAGCACAATAACCAATCCAATGTAGAAACGGAATAGGATATGGTAACTAGGATCCGGATTTGACTTTCCTTGGTATACGAAACGATTTTTTTTCCCTTTACCGAACCAAACTTTCCAACCAGAAAACCTGAATACTAGTAGAAAAGAAGACACCGATCTGTCTTCTTTGATCGTGACGCTGATTGACGATGGTCCGGAAATTGAAGCAGAGGCCGTCGATGTAGTTGGCTCTAGATGGTGTATTATGTGGTGCGGCGGCGATGGCGATCAAAATTAATAGCGATGTGTGGAGGTAAAGAAAGAGAAATCTGATGGTGAAACACAACAAGTATGGTGGACACCGTGGAGAAAAATATGGTGGCGATGAACATATGACAAAGACGAAGCGGAAAATGATGGTGGTGGTATAGAAAGATACAAGACGTGATAAGACGTGACTAGAACTCGAAACTCTAAAAATCTAGACACTGGAAACCAGCAACTCGACACAACGATGCAACAAAAATTTAACAAAACAAAAACCAAGCGATTAGGCGAAAAGGCTAAGACTGTTTTTGGGCGAGGATGAACTAATCTAAATATTTTTGTATGGCTCTTTCTGGACTGTAGGTATGAAAAACAATCTAAACTAGTAAAACTGTAAATCTCACCGATTGATGAGGACATCCCTACTGTAGATGCAACCGCAGCTACTACACCATCTCCATTACAAGGTCCTATCACTAGAGCTCGTGCACAACAACTTAATCAACAGGTACTTTCGTTTTTACAAGCTACTCCTAATATACATGAGAATATGATGCTGCCTAAATTAGATGTGTTTGTCTCTCTTAGGAATGATGGACCAAGCATGGATGCGAGGGACAAGCTATGGAGCATGTACGTGCAAGGAGATGGCAGCAGGAGTGCACCTGATGGAGATGATTATGCCACCAATGGAGAATATGATGATTGAAGACTTGGACGAAATATTCATGCCTATACTTCATATTTTCGTCCATAGTCACATATGGTGCTGCGCCACCTTTATTTATGGGCCAGGGCCCATGTAATTTCGAGTCAGACTTTTAGTGCATTTTTAGAGTCCGTTAAGGAGGAAGGAAAGTCCACTTAGGGTTGGATTCGGCCACCACCCCTTGGCTGGCCGAAATCCCTTTCTATCCTCCTTATATACCCCCCTTAGGTCATCGTTTAGACTTGGATTTTGTTTAGTTAAAAAGAACTCAGCTTTTGCTAGTCTTCGCCATAGGCACGAGTGTCGGCTAGACCTCCTGTACTACGCACTTGCAAGATCCCACCTTCATCAATAAAGTGCCTCTTCCATCCGCAATTCTTGATTGCATTATTGGTTCTTACTTGTTTCTCGATTGCAGGAAGAACTAGATCTTTTAGATCAGGCCGATCGTGCTTTCGCAGGATTGGTAACTCATGGAGATTGGTTTAGCGATTGCATTGGCGCTGCGTACGTGTGCGTAGAAGTCGGATCGCCAAGGTCGAACTCCACCAAAATCGACTTATCACATCTCATCGAAAGATCGGACTACCTTTGCCCTATCAAGTGGTATCAGATTTCAGGTTGATCGGTGAGATTTACAGTTTTACTAGTGTAGATTGCATCTGTTTTATTCATACCTACAGTCCACGAAAAAGCCAAAAAAAAAATATTAGGGTTAGATCATCCCATCCTAAAACCAGTCCGGGCCTGTTGCATAATCTTTTTAGTGTATTGCATCGTTGAGTCTTCGTCTGCATCGTTGTGTCGAGTTGATGGTCTTAGTGTCTAGTCCCTTAGAGTATTCGAGTTCGAATCACATCTAGTCATCGCTGCCGCCGCACCATCTTCCACGCTTGCAGATCACCGCCTTCCATCCACCAGTTGATAAGGATCAAGGGGATGATCCTATGATTATTGTCCCGATCTTTCACAGCGAATCCACCAATAGGAATCTTCCAATAACGATGATGATCGTCACCTGAAGGTGAGGAACGAATCCAGCAAGCAACGTGGAGATAAACACCACGCCTCAAACCTGAGCCTAATAATCCTTGATGCACTCAAGAACCCTCACAGCAATCTCTATTACAATCTGATAAACGGCATCGCCGTCCCCGGAGGGAAGCTTCACCAATGGAGCTCAAAGTCTATGGACTGTTTTAATCTAAACTCAAAGCTGCCTAAACCCTAACTCGGCCAGCCCCTTATATGGATGGGGTGGGGCGTACTGTAGCGCCGCACTGTAGCTACAGTACCGACCTATTTGGGGCACCCCACTAATGGGCCTAACTAGTTCGGTTGGACAGGCCCAAACCGAACACTTATTAAAAATAGCAAAGACGACATAAATAAAATTACAATTGACAAGTCTATCTTGGGGGAGTCCTGAAGTTAGGCCGCACCTCCTCCGTCGTGCCCATATCATCCTCCCCCCCTTCAAGAAGCGTTGTCCTCAACGCTTGAGGGTCGGCTCGAAAAGGTGGAGGTATATAAATAAGAGCATCACGCTTGTTCGTCGTCTTCAAGTCTTGCTTGCCTTCCACGCCACATCCTCCCTCTCGGCCTACTTGACTTGATACAGCACTTGGCGCCTCTTTTCTTCTCCACATGAGCTTGGACTTTGGCGCCACTACCTTCTTCTCAAATCTGGATGGAGCCCTTTGTGGAACATGAAGCTTCTTTGCATGACCCTGCAAAATAGTAATGCCTGGACCACACAACTGACGAACACGTCCATCCTTTCCTTTATGCATCCGCACTGCTGCTCCAACAAAACGCCTCATAGGTGTGCTGACATAGCTGCGACCGTCTACTCGCGGCACCACACGCACCGAAACACAATCAGCACAATCATCATCGGTTTGAACACCTTTGTCAACACAAACTGGAACACATGCTGCAATATCCCTCCTTTCTTCAACCGGCTTGTCACCAACAAGAACAACTGGCTCGTCATCTACATGCACGGCTGAATCAGTTTCAGTACCAACGCTCCTTGCATCATGCTCCTCTTGCTGCAACTTAGCTGACCTTGGTTTTGGCTTAGCTTTATGCAACTTCTGATATGGGCACGACGGGGGAGGTGCAGCCCAATTTCAGGACTCCACCAAGTTAGATGTATTCGTCGTGTGTTGCTATTTTAAATAATTAGAGTTTTTCATAATTATGAGTTTGGGCTTGGTTTGGGCCTGTCCAACCAAGTCAACATTGGGCCCATTAGTGGGGCGGTACTGTAGCGCGGTACTGTAGCGCGGTACTGTAGCATCCCTCATATAAGGAGCTGCTAGGCATCGTTTTAGGGTTAGCTTGAGTTTAGATTAAAAACAGTCCATAGACTTTGAGCTCGTTGGTGAAGCATCCCTCCGGGGACGGCGATGCCGTTTATCAGTTTGTAATAAAGATTGCTGCGAAGGTGCTTGTGTTCATCAAGTGTTATCGTGCTCAGGCTAGAGGCGTGGTGATCTTCATCACGTTGCTCGCTGGATTTATTCCCCACCTTCAGGTGACGTTCATCGACGTTGTTGGAAGGATTTATCTATCCGGTTTACTCGCTGTGAAAGATCGGGACAACAATCATAGGATCAACCCCCTTGATCCTTATCATGTGGTATCAGAGGGCTCCCTTTCTTCAAAAGCAACCTGTATATCACAAGAAACAACACTAGGAGTAGAGATGATTACATTAGTAGAAACCACACATGTGTCATCAACTTTGACTCCTGAATTTTGTGGAACAATCAAACTATCACCCTGAATATTTATACACTGAATAGCACATATGGGGGCAACACTCGATGTATCAGTCAGAATAATAGGTGGACATAGGTTTTGACGCCTAACCTCCTGAAATTTTTGAAGTTGTGTATATGCTAACCAAGTTTGCTTATTATTCCAGAGGATTTGGGGATCAGGATGATCACCACTAAAAACAATCTGAACTTCATCGCACCATTTCTTTCCCAACAAAAGATGACAACTATTAAGTGCTTTAGGAATCACATCACAGTAAACGCAAACAGTATGACCATAAATTGTTAGAGGAACACATGCGATATGAGTAATTGGAAGTGATTCATCAAAAGCATCTAACATATATGGCGAAATTTTGCGACGTGTAACCAACTGCAGCTTGTCAACAACCTCAATACTTACCAAGTTCGTGAAAGAACCGTTATCAACGATAATTGCAGTATGTCTACCACTGATATCCGCCGTGAAGTGGAACAAACCTGAATCAGAATCAGACAGCACACCACAATCCTCCACCCAGAACAAGTCGCTGCACAAAAACTTTAATGGTAATGGTTTCTCCTTGTGAGGAACAACCATTGTTAGTAAATAAAAAGGATATTGCAGCTATGTATGAATATGGTGGAACTCTCACAACTCACTCACAAAACCGAAAGAAATTATGTATCTTACCGTTCCAAAGTGAATAGTAAAGCTTACCACTTGTACGGACAGAACGTGCACGGATGGGGCGAAGCGAATATTATGGGTATCAAAGTGTCACACAACAAACCAGGGTATATGGTGGAGCTTGGTTGGGATACCTAACAACACCGATTCACAAAGCCTAGTGCTAATCGTATGACACAAGAGACACTCGGAAACGCTTCCAAACCGAGCTCCCTATAGGACCAACCCGGAGGAGACAAAGGAGATACAGCGACAAGTTCAAGAGCTTCTTGACAAAGGGAATCTCATGGTGGCGGTTTGATGGGACACTTTGGACGCACACGGTGGAGATAAATGGGGCAATTGCAACTCTGAAAATGAGCTAAAAAAATGATATCTCGGAGTAATGCTCGTGTTGCAATGCACAGGAGAGACGCTAGCAAAAGCTCAATAATAAGGGCACAAGATTGCTCAATTCTACTAGTGCAAGGCAGGAATATAATTCGCAAACAATGCTCCAAACAGAACTGATATGAATAAAATTTCGGCCTCTCTTTATTTTTTTTTTCCTTTTGCGCTCGGTACTGTAGCTACAGTAACTTCAAAACTTTTTTTTTTTGCCAGGCCACACAAAAACTTACGGGAGCAAACACAACTCTGCCAGAAAATAATCTGCACTTTTCAAACCTATATGTGAGCAGCCCAAAGAGCAAAGTATTTGCTATTCTCCTAGGAAAGTTCTACACACCAAAAGAAGAAAAGGCTTTTACCTAAGGTTTAACAACTGAAGACCAAGACTCAGATTCAGATTAACACAAACGTGGAAAAAACAAGCTAGCGTGTATGACTAGTGCACCGCTTCAGGACCATGGACCCAAAAGAAGCTACTAGTGCGCACGGCAAACGAGAAGGCAGCAACCTGACCAAATCAGACCAACGATTCAAGGCAGAAAATTGTATTTTTCTACAGATCGGAGGTGGACATGGCAAGACACAACGCGAACAGATACAAAGAAAAACTAAACAGAGTTAGACTCCAACACGGACGCGACAAGGATCTTCTCGTGTCCGTGGATCGGACGTGCGCGACAGGCAGCCTCACGCCTATGACTTGGGATGCGCGCGATAAGGAACGCGCCAGAAATTGTCGCCGACGGGACTTTCACGGCGGCGCTGCAGATCAGTACTCCGACTGCAACAAGAAAATGAAGGGCAAACCTAGACGCAACTACAACTCAGATTCGGAAGAAAAGTTACGCGAAAAGTGACAAACGATCAGCAACTAAACAAGATGAACCGATGCATACTAAGGCTATGACGAAAACTAACCCTAATATTTTTGGGCTTTTTTAGATAGGACGAAAAACAGTAAATCTATGGGGATTTGTGGATGCTCACCGAGGAAACTCTGGAGCTCTGATACCAAGATGATAAGGGGTGGCCCGATCTTCTCTGTGAGCGGTGGTAGATGGTTGATGATGGTAGATAACTTGCGAGATTCCGACGAACTCTCCGGCTGCTCCCCTGTTGCCAATGCAACAGCTCTTCAACCCAATGGATATTCGCGACGCCTCACACCGATGCAACGTAGCCGCCGGCCACGAAGCGGTTTTCTGCGATCTACTAATTCCAATGGAATAACAGATCACACTCTAACTTTGGTAGCAAGAACCTCCAGATCGAAACAAAGTGGAGGGGTTGTATTCCTGATCGCAACAAAGAGGAACACGGCAAAAGATGAATGCTTGTAGCAATCCAATCTAGGGTTTAATCAAAACGTGGTCTACTTTACAATAGCCAGACTAGGCCTAATATAGCCGAACGCAGGACTAGGTCGGTACAACTGACTCGTATCTCTCCCAATCTCTCTTAATGGGCTTAACTAATATAAAATAACCTAGCCCATATAATTTATTTGGGCGCTGCAAACAAGTGCAGGCAATCAGCCAACTCCTTGACGTGCGAATCCATCTCTTGTATATATTGGTGCTGTCATGGCCGTCCAATCGATGCTCCCTTGTACTCCTTGGCCAACACAAGTCCAACGCACATGGATAGTACGGTACAGGTCCACATGCATAGCCCCAACGTGCATGCATCCTTTGGAGTCAACAATCATGTCCAAGGCTGCCCTGCATTGAATGCTCCACATGGCTGAACACCATCTTGGTTTGGTTACGTTAATGTATAAATACATGCACGTATTTGCTTGATGAATTAGCTCGATCAATTTCTTCTGTCCCGCGATCGCCGAACTCCCTCTCCTCCCGCTGGCGCTACTCGGACAGATGTCACATCTAATCAAGTAATAATACAATGATTTAGATAGTATATAATTCTGAAATATCAAAATATTATTTTTAGCAAGGAATAAATTCACCTGGTAATAATCATCAGTTAGACTTAATATTTCCTTCCAGTTTAAGCAGGGACAAGCACCATAATCCATGGATATATCCTCATCAGGCTTGATCCTCAAGCGTTGAGGACAACGCTTCTTGAAGGGGGGGAGGATGATATGGGCACGACGGGGGAGGTGCAGCCCAATTTCAGGACTCCACCAAGTTAGATGTATTCGTCGTGTGTTGCTATTTTAAATAATTAGAGTTTTTAATAATTATGAGTTTGGGCTTGGTTTGGGCCTGTCCAACCAAGTCAACATTGGGCCCATTAGTGGGGCGGTACTGTAGCGCGGTACTGTAGCATCCCTCATATAAGGAGCTGCTAGGCATCGTTTTAGGGTTAGCTTGAGTTTAGATTAAAAACAGTCCATAGACTTTGAGCTCGTTGGTGAAGCATCCCTCCGGGGACGGCGATGCCGTTTATCAGTTTGTAATAAAGATTGCTGCGAGGGTGCTTGTGTTCATCAAGTGTTATCGTGCTCAGGCTAGAGGCGTGGTGATCTTCATCACGTTGCTCGCTGGATTTATTCCCCACCTTCAGGTGAAGTTCATCGACGTTGTTGGAAGGATTTATCTATCCGGTTTACTCGCTGTGAAAGATCGGGACAACAATCATAGGATCAACCCCCTTGATCCTTATCAACTTCTCCTTGTGCACCACCAGCACCACATCGGACTTGATTTGATCATCTTGCATAGGCTTCAAAGTCCGCTGTTTGCCATCATGCACAAATGAATATGTATTTGCTCTTCCAGCATGCATAGCATTGCGATCATATTGCCATGGACGTCCAAGTAACAATCCACACACCTCCAATGGCAACACATCGCACTCAACCTCATCAACATAGTCACCAACTGTAAATGGCACACGCACCTTGTGAGTAATCTTCATCATACCGCAACTATTGACCCACTCAACATGCCTCGGTTCAGGAATTCGCCATGTGGACAAACCCAATGCCTCGACAACCTCCTTGCTAATGCCATTACAGTAGCTACCACTGTCAATCATCAACTTGCATGCTTTGCCTTTGATCATACACTGCGCCTGAAATAAACTCCATCGCTGGCCTCTATCCGCTCTCATGCAAGTATCATCATGTACTCTCTTGAGTTGCATATTCAGCCCACTCAATGGTACAACATCCTCAGGAGTAACCACCTTATCCATCTACTTGGATTTCTCCAAAAATCTGGAACGCAGAAATTCTCTGAACATCTCCCAATTACATTCGCTATCCCTCATGTCCTTCGCATATTTCTCGTTACGCCACCAACCAGCCACCGTCACATCCACACGCCGAGATGCAAGAACATATTCAGTATAGCTACCAAAAGCTTGACTGTTTGCACGACATCTTGCAAATCCACGAACCATGTCAGATTCCCAAGACTGAAATCCTGCATACGTTGCAGAACTTTCCAACTTCCAACTCAATTGTTCTCGATCATATGCCTTTCCTGCCTTGATATTAGTGTAATCAAGAAACAGATCATTGGACATTTCCATCATACAAATAGGACTTGAAGAACCCATCTCTGTAGACAAACTGCAACCAAAAACTTCTTTCCAACTTGATTCTGCTGCGGCAGAGAAAATGACGGATTTTTGTGCCACGGCAGAAAATCGCGGACTCGCGGACAGACTGATGCTCTGAATTTGAAACGGACGTAATTTTCTCGTACGAAGTCCGAATCAGGCAAGTAAATACTCTTTGGAAAGGAAATTTTGTGTACTTTCCAATGGGTAGCTTCCCAGGTCCCGATTCACCACGTACAGCTCGAAGTTTCCCGAACAAGTCGACGGTCGTTTCTGGACCAGGCAGAACACGTGATTGAAACTGCTGCTCCTTCCTCGTGGCTGCCACCACCAAAAGCAATCTAGCTGTCCACGTATGGATCTGATCTCTTCACCACGCGGAGCAAAGCCCTGATGCAAAGCAATCTCCTCCAACAGCAGCCGCCCAGCAGATCAATCTTGATGCAAAGCGATCTCCACCAATAGCAGCCGCAATCTCCTCCAAATCAACCGATCTAGATAAGATCGATCAACACACCCTCGCCGTGATCAACCCAGAAATCTGATACCACATGATAAGGATCAAGGGGATGATCCTATGATTATTGTCCCGATCTTTCACAGCGAATCCACCAATAGGAATCTTCCAATAACGATGATGATCGTCACCTGAAGGTGAGGAACGAATCCAGCAAGCAACGTGGAGATAAACACCACGCCTCAAACCTGAGCCTGATAATCCGTGATGCACTCAAGAACCCTCACAGCAATCTCTGTTACAATCTGATAAACGGCATCGCCGTCCCCGGAGGGAAGCTTCACCAATGGAGCTCAAAGTCTATGGACTGTTTTAATCTAAACTCAAAGCTGCCTAAACCCTAACTCGGCCAGCCCCTTATATGGATGGGGTGGGGCGTACTGTAGCGCCGCACTGTAGCTACAGTACCGACCTATTTGGGGCACCCCACTAATGGGCCTAACTAGTTCAGTTGGACAGGCCCAAACCGAACACTTATTAAAAATAGCAAAGACGACATAAATAAAATTACAATTGACAAGTCTATCTTGGGGGAGTCCTGAAGTTAGGCCGCACCTCCTCCGTCGTGCCCATATCACCAGTACTTCCGCCGCCACTACCAACATCCACCACTACTCTCCGCCGCCAAACTCCCTCCATAGCTACTCCATCACACCACCGCCCCGCCGCTATACCCTCTCGCCGCCACATCCGTTGTTGTGCCGCCATACCAAGTAGGGTTAGGGTTTTGGAGATTCGTTTTCAGTTTGTTTCCTTATCCGCCAAGTATACACTAACGAGGTAGAGCTCATCTCGGTTAATCCTTGCTCGCGTAGCCCCACCCATCCGCAAAAATATATATATATATATATATATATATCAAAAACAAATTTCGCACGCTTTGCAGAGCACTTTCGGAAAAAAATTTGAGCCTACCCTCGTTTTTCAGTACGGGGATTCTTTTGAGACAATTGCCATCATAGTGATAATTTTGCGACTTTTCGCGTTTTCAGCGCGTCGCACGCTGCACAGAGCATACCATCTCACTTTCGTGCATATTGTTGTGGGTATCTTACTCACGTATCCATTACTTTTCTGTGATCTTCACTTATATCTTGCTGTTACGAGCTATCCTTTTGTGCTTGTTGTTGCCACGCCTTGACTTTGTTGGTGATATCGGCTCGCGTCTCTAGTACGGTCTAGCCTAGGACCAGCACAATACCATCTTTGAGCGTTGCTTCAACTTGCATTCCTGATTTGATTATTGCTAATCCACTATATTGAAGCCTTCCTACAGCTCCACATACTTTCTCCTACGTGCTTTGTACCTCGCCTAGTAATCGCTTTGTCCAATCATCGGAGTACTAATCTTTGTGGTCGCCGTGACGCTCTCCTGCTTGGTAAGACACTTGTAACAGCCTTATATTTTGCTTGACGGATTGCGTGTTTTCCACCACATCCTAGTAGTTGATAGGAACATATACTTGTATTTGTCTCTTGTTTTCAACTAATCATGTCAGGGGACGAGAAGGTCGAGATGACCAACAAGGAGATGCAGGAGCACTTTGAGAAGATGGTTACGGACCATGCTTTGGACACCGAGGACCGGATCCGTGGTGCTATGGACAAGATCGATGGCTTGGAGGTTGCCTTCAATGCAAAGTTCGACGACGTCAACACCACCTTGGCTGGCTTGTCGAGCAAGTTTGATCGCTTGTTGGGACAGTTCCAGCCACCACGCATACCACCTCCCGTGTTGCAAGGCAACACCGTTCCACGGGCAGGTCGTGTACTTCCAGAGGATCCACAGGGTTCGGTCGCGTCGGCTGCTGCTCATGTCGCCAATCCCGGTGAGCATGGCGACGGATACGCGGCTGATGCCGACTATCCACCGGGTCGTCCACATGTACATCCACGCAACCTTGCACACCGGCAGCAAGCGCAGGTACGCGAAGATGAACATGTTGCTAAACTGAAATTAGTTATTCCACCTTTTGAGGGTAGATATAATCCGGATGCTTATCTTACATGGGAACTAGAAGTGGAACAACGTTTTGCATGTTTACAGTTTCCCGAGGATAGACGTGTTTGTGCTGCCACTTGTGAATTCACTGGTTTTGTTTCCGTTTGGTGGTCTGAATATTGTAGATTGAATCATGATAATATTCCTAATACTTGGGATAATTTAAAACGTGCTATGCGTACTCGTTTTGTACCTCCTTATTATCAGCGTGAAATGTTACAAAAACTCACCCGTCTACAACAAGGTAAAAAATCCGTAGAAGAGTATTATCAAGAATTGCAAACTGGTTTGATTCGTTGTGGTGTTATTGAGAATAATGAAGCTATGTTTGCACGCTTTTTGGGTGGGTTGAATAGGGAGATTCAAACAATTCTTGAATATAAGGAGTACAATAATATGACCCGTTTATTTCATCTTGCTTGCAAAGCTGAACGTGAAGTGCAGGATCATCAACCGCGGACAAGGCCTAATTTTTCTGCAGGTCGTACGTCTTCATGGACGCCACACCAACCGGATGCCAGCTCCCGTGGTTCTGCACCTCCTCCTTCGGCCAACAAGTCTATCATGCCACCATCACGCACACCAGCACCGAGCCCTCCATCAACATCTAATGGGCCAACGCGGAGTTCGGTGTCCACGGGAAGAACAAGGGATGTGCAATGCTGCCGTTGTTGGGGATATGGTCACATCGAGAGAGAGTGCAAGACACAGCGTGTGATGATCGTGCGCGAAGATGGAGAGTATGATTCTGCAAGTGATTATGATGAAGAGACTCTCGCGCTTATTTCTGCACAACAAGAAGATAATGAAGATTCTGAGCAGGACATAGAGGTCATGGGCGCTGAGGATGCTGATACTATAGGAGCTTGGTTGCACATCGCGCTTTGAGTGTGCAGCTTAGTCAAGAACAGAATCAGCGCCACAACTTGTTTCACACACGTGGTGTTGTGAAAGACCGTGCTATTCGAATCATCATTGATGGTGGAAGCTGCAATAATTTAGCAAGCATTGAGATGGTGGAGAAGCTTTCTCTCCCTACACGGTAGCACCCCCACCCATACCATATTCAATGGTTCGACATCACAGGTAGACTAAAGGTAACACGAACTACACGTGTGCATTTTTCTATTGGGACATATTCTGATTTTGTTGATTGTGATGTGGTACCCATGCAAGCTTGTTCGTTGTTACTTGGTAGACCATGGCAATATGATAAGAATCTGTGCATAATGGTAGAACTAATCATTATACCCTTGTGCATGATGGAATGAAAATTGGTCTCAAACCTATGACTCCTGAACATATTTGAAAGATGATCTTGCTAGAGCTAGTAGAGCAAAAAATCAGGAGAAACAAAAGAGTGAAAACCAGATTGTTGCTAACGAAGTGATGCCACATAAGAATACTACTAAATCTGGTTCCAAATTACCTAATGAAATTCGTTTGAAGCATCCAACTTTACTTGCTACCAAATCTGATATTTCTGACTTGGATGTGAATACTTCTGTTTGTTATGCAATCATATGCAAAGAGGTCCTGTTTTCTTTGAGGATATGCCTTCCTCTTTGCCACCCGCTGTTGCTAACATTTGCAGGAGTATGCGGACGTTTTTCCCAAGGAGATGCCACCGGGGCTGCCACCTATTCGAGGAATAGAGCACCAAATTGATATCATACCGGGTGCTTCGCTTCCAAACCGTGCAGCCTACCGTACCAACCCCGAGGAGACGAAAGAGATCGAACGACAAATTCAGGAACTACTCGACAAAGGTTATGTTCGTGAGTCTCTTAGTCCATCTGCTGTTCCTATTCTTTTGGTACCAAAGAAAGATGGTTCTTCTCGCATGTGTACTGATTTTAGGGCTATTAATAATATCACAATTCGTTATAGACACCCTATACCACGTTTGGATGATATGCTTGATGAATTCAGTGGCTCTACCATGTTCTCTAAAGTTGATTTGCGTAGTGGTTACCACCAAATTCGTATGAAATTAGGAGATGAATGGAAAACAGCATTCAAAACAAAATTTGGTCTCTATGAGTGGTTAGTGATGCCTTTTGGTTTAACTAATGCTCCTAGTACTTTCATGAGATTAATGCATGAAGACTTTGGGTCTATTGCAGCGCCGCTGAATGAGCTTACAAAGAAGGACGTGCCCTTTGTTTGGGGCGATGCACAACAGGAGGCTTTTATGCTATTGAAAGATAAGTTAACACATGCTCCTTTGCTCCAACTTCCTGATTTTAATAAGACTTTTGAGCTTGAATGTGATGCTAGTGGAATTGGGTTGGGAAGTGTGTTATTACAAGATGGAAAACCTGTTGCATATTTTAGTGAAAAATTGAGTGGGCCTAGTCTGAACTATTCAACTTATGATAAGGAATTATATGCTCTTGTTCGGACTTTAGAAATTGGCAACATTATTTATGGCCTAAAGAATTTGTTATACACTCTGATCATGAATCTTTAAAGCATATTCGTAGTCAAGCAAAACTGAACCGTCGTCATGCTAAGTGGGTTGAATTTATTGAGTCTTTTCCTTATGTCATTAAACACAAAAAGGGTAAAGACAATGTTATTGCTGATGCTTTATCACGACGCTATACTATGTTGTCTCAGCTTGACTTCAAAATTTTTGGATTGGAAACCATTAAAGAACAATATATACATGATGTTGATTTCAAAGATGTGTTGCAGAATTGTAAAGAAGGGAGAACTTGGAACAAATTCGTCCTCAATGATGGATTTGTGTTCCGCGCTAACAAACTTTGCATTCCAGATAGTTCCGTTCGTCTTTTGTTGTTGCAGGAAGCGCATGGAGGAGGATTGATGGGACATTTTGGTGTGAAGAAGACGGAGGACGTCCTTGCTGCACACTTCTTTTGGCCACGAATGCGTCGGGATGTTGAGAGATTTGTTGGTCGCTGCACTACATGTCAAAGAGCTAAGTCACGTCTTAATCCACATGGTTTATATATGCCTCTTCCTGTTCCTAGTGTGCCTTGGGAGGATATTTTTATGGACTTTGTTTTGGGATTACCTCGCACACAGAAGGGGAGGGATAGTATTTTTGTTGTTGTGGATAGATTTTCGAAAATGGCACACTTTATTCCCTGTCACAAAACTGATGATGCTACACATGTTGCTGATTTGTTTTTTCGTGAAATTGTTCGCTTGCATGGTGTGCCAAATACTAAAGTTTCAGATCGTGACACTAAATTTCTTAGCCATTTTTGGAGATGCTTATGGGCAAAGTTGGGAACTAAGTTGCTGTTTAGTACTACATGTCATCCCCAAACTGATGGACAAACTGAAGTGGTTAATAGAACTTTGTCTACTATGCTAAGGGCTGTGTTAAAACAGAATTTAAAAAAGTGGGAAGAATGCTTGCCTCATATCGAATTTGCTTATAATCGTTCAATGCATTCTACTACTAAATGTGCCCTTTTGAAGTTGTGTATGGTTTTATTCCTCGTGCACCTATTGATTTATTGCCGCTTCCATCCTCGGTGCCAAATGATCTAGATGCTACACAACGTGCTGATTTGGTGTTAAAGTTTCATGCCACTGTTAAAGAAAATATTGAACGCATGAATGCAAAATATAAAATGTATGGGGATAAGGGGAGAAAGAAAATTGTGTTTGAACCTGGAGATCTTGTATGGTTACATTTGCGCAAAGACCGTTTTCCTGATTTGCGCAAGTCCAAGTTAATGCCACGGGCTGATGGTCCTTTTAAGGTGTTAGAGAAAATAAATGATAATGCATACAAACTTGAGTTGCCTGCAGATTTTGGGGTTAGTCCCACATTTAACATTGCAGATTTGAAGCCATACTTGGGAGAGAATGATGAGATGGCGTCGAGGACGACTTCAATTCAAGAAGGGGAGGATGATGAGGACATCCCTACTGTAGATGCAACCGCAGCTACTACACCATCTCCATTACAAGGTCCTATCACTAGAGCTCGTGCACGACAACTTAATCAACAGGTACTTTCGTTTTTACAAGCTACTCCTAATATACATGAGAATATGATGCTGCCTAAATTAGATGTGTTTGTCTCTCTTAGGAATGATGGACCAAGCATGGATGCGAGGGACAAGCTATGGAGCATGTACGTGCAAGGAGATGGCAGCAGGAGTGCACCTGATGGAGATGATTATGCCACCAATGGAGAATATGATGATTGAAGACTTGGACGAAATATTCATGCCTATACTTCATATTTTCGTCCATAGTCACATATGGTGCTGCGCCACCTTTATTTATGGGCCAGGGCCCATGTAATTTCGAGTTAGACTTTTAGTGCATTTTTAGAGTCCATAAGGAGGAAGGAAAGTCCACTTAGGGTTGGATTCGGCCACCACCCCTTGGCTGGCCGAAATCCCTTTCTCTCCTCCTTATATACCCCCATAGGTCATCGTTTAGACTTGGATTTTGTTTAGTTAAAAAGAACTCAGCTTTTGCTAGTCTTCGCCATAGGCACGAGTGTCGGCTAGACCTCCTGTACTACGCACTTGCAAGATCCCACCTTCATCAATAAAGTGCCTCTTCCATCCGCAATTCTTGATTGCATTATTGGTTCTTACTTGTTTCTCGATTGCAGGAAGAACTAGATCTTTTAGATCAGGCCGATCGTGCTTTCGCAGGATTGGTAACTCATGGAGATTGGTTTAGCGATTGCATTGGCGCTGCGTATGTGTGCGTAGAAGTCGGATCGCCAAGGTCGAACTCCACCAAAATCGACTTATCACATCTCATCGAAAGATCGGACTACCTTTGATCTATCACCGATCAACCTGAAATCTGATACCACTTGATAGGGCAAATGTAGTCCGATCTTTCGATGAGATAAGATACGTCGATTCTGGTGGAGTTCGACCTTGGCGATCCGAGTTCCACGTACAAGTACGCAGCGCCAACGCAATCGCTAAACCAATCTCCGTGAGTTACCAACCCTGCAGAAGCACGATCGGCCTGACCAAAGAGGTCTAGTTCTACCTGTGATCGAGAAACAAGTAAGAACCAATTTTGCAATCAAGAATTGCGGATGGAAGATAAACTTTATTGATGGATGGTGGGATCTTGCAAGTGCGTAGTACAGGAGGTCTAGCCGACACTCGTGCCTATGGCGAAGACTAGCAAAAGCTGAGTTCTTTTTAACTAAACAAAATCCAAGTCTAAACGATGACCTATGAGGGGTATATAAGGAGGAGAGCCTTGGGTGGCGGCCAAGGAGGTGGGAGCACGCCCCAAGACACCCAAAACTGAACCCTAATTCGTACAAGGCCTTTGGGCCCAATTAGAGGTGACGCATCACCTTTTGACTCGAAATCTGGCCCAGTTTCTGCAACAGCCTTGTACTGTTTTGGACGCCAATTTATGCTCGTGATGAATTTGGAGGTACTGCCAATTGTGTTGGAAAGCTCACGAGTTCCTCTTTCCAACAAAACAAGAATCACCCAATTCGGAGCCCGTATGCAAAAGTTATCATCGTTGGAAGTCACGTATATTTCTGCAGTCCGAATCTCCGTCCAGAACGTGAAGAACTTGGTCTCTAGCTTCTCTTCGACCCAAGGTGACGTGAGAGAACTTCTTGAATAGAACCTAATTATATCTCCATCACTTGCACTCCTAGTGCCGTCTCCATGTGTGATCATGCTCCAAAGCTTTCCCCTCTCGTCGATGCTAGGTCCATCATTCCTGAGAGTAACAAACACATCGGATTTAGGCAGCATCATATTCTTGTATAAATTACGAATGACTTGTAGAAACGAAAATACCTGTTGATTGAGTTGTCGGGCATGAGCTCTAGTTATAACTCCTCGTATTTGAGTAGGTGTAGATGTTGTGGTTGTATCTATAGCATGGATGTCCTCATCAGAGCGAGCCACATTCACGTGAGTGAGAGCCACAAGCCAAATATGAGTGAGAAAGGGAAAAGAGTGAATCCCGGTGTAGTCTTGTTAGCCACCAAAAGTGAGATGAGGGATGTGAGAGCAAACCCATCCACTTTCCACTTCGTGCTCTTATGCAAAGGAGATGGCAAAGACACTAACGACTTAACCCAAGTTCCTCCGTCTATGTTGTCTATCTTGCAGGAATTCAAAGATGTCTTTCTGGATGAGCTCCCTCAAGGACTTCCTCCCCAACGTGGAATAGAGCATTGCATCGATCTCATTCCCGGCACCCCTCTACCCAATAGAGCGCCATACCGCACCAACCCCGAGGAGACAAAGGAGATCGAGCGCCAAATTCAAGAACTCCTCGCCAAGGGACATGTTCGTGAAAGCTTGAGTCTGTGCGCCGTTCCGGTCATCCTCGTCCCCAAGCAAGACGACACACTCCGAATGTGCATGGATTGCCGTCCCATCAACAATATCACGGTGAGGTATCGACACCCTATCCCACGACTTGATGACATGCTGGATGAGCTTAGTGGTGCCACTATCTTCTCCAAAATTGATTTGAAAATTGGCTATCACCAAATCCGTATGCATGAAGGAGATGAACGGAAAACCGCATTTAAAACAAAACTTGGTCTTTACGAGTGGCTTGTCATGCCCTTTGGTCTTTCCAATGCTCCTTCAACATTTATGCGTCTTATGAATCACGTCTTGCGCACTTTCATTGGCAAGTTTGTGGTTGTCTACTTTGATGATATCCTTGTTTATAGCAAATCCTTGCATGAACATGTCGACCATGTGAAGCAAGTTTTGTTGGCCCTTCGTAATGCTTCGCTTTTTGCCAACCTCAAGAAATGCACCTTTTGCACCGACAAGCTTGTGTTTTTGGGTTATGTGGTTTCTTCAAAAGGGATTGAAGTTGACACCTCTAAGGTTGACGCAATCACAAATTGGCCACCGCCAACTAATCTTGCTCAACTTCGTAGCGCTCTTGGTTTGTTTGGGTTTTACCGTCGCTTTGTGAAAGATTTTAGCACAATTGCTTGCCCCTTGAATGAGCTTACCAAAAAGAATGTACCCTTCATTTGGGGCAATGCTCAAGAATCGGCTTTCAATGAACTCAAGAAGAGATTGACCGAAGCTCCTTTACTTGCTTTGCCGGATTTCTCCAAAACTTTCGAACTTGAGTGTGACGCTAGTGGCCTTGGCATCGGTGGCGTCCTCATGCAATGTGGCCGTCCCGTTGCCTATTATAGCGAAAAACTTGATGGTGCTCGCCTAAACTACCCAATCTACGACAAGGACCTCTATGCCTTAGTACGTGTTTTGAAAGTATGGCAACACTACCTTTGGCCAAAAGAGTTTGTTATCCATTCCGATCATGAATCTTTGAAATATTTGAAAACCCAAGCCAATTTGAACAAAAGGCATGCCAAATGGGTTGAATTCATCGAGTCTTTTCCCTATGTGGTGAAGTACAAAAAAGGCAAGGACAATATAGTTGCGGATGCTCTTTCCCGCAAGATGATCTTACTCACCCAACTTGAAATCAATGTTTTGGGTCTTGATGACCTTAAAGAACTCTATGCTTCCGATTCTTTCTTTGGTCCTATCTTTACCAAGTGCACAATTGACAAAGGATGCGATGATTTCTACTTGCACAAGGGTTTCTTGTTTAAGGCTAACAAACTATGCATTCCCGAGTCCTCGCTCCGTTTGTTGCTTTTACAGGAATCACATAGTGGCGGCCTCATGGGACACTTTGGACGTGACAAGACACTCGCCATGCTATCTACACACTACTTTTGGCCACGGATGACACGTGATGTGGAGCGCTTGGTGCGCCGTTGCCCAACTTGCCTCAAAGCTAAGTCCACGTTGAACTCTCATGGTCTTTATATGCCTCTACCAATACCACACACACCTTGGTCCGACATTAGCATGGATTTCGTCTTAGAATTACCTAGAACAAAAAATGGCAAAGATTCAATATTTGTTGTTGTCGATCGCTTCTCTAAAATGGCACACTTTATTCCTTGCAATAAGACCAACGATGCTTCACACATTGCAACTTTGTTTTTTAGGGAAATCGTTCGCCTACATGGAGTGCCGAAGACCATTGTTTCGGACCGCGATGTCAAGTTCACAAGCTACTTTTGGAAGGCATTGATGGCAAAGCTAGGAGTCAAGCTCCTCTTCTCCACCGCTTACCACCCACAAACCGATGGCCAAACCGAGGTGGTGAATCGAAGCTTATCAACTCTCCTTCGCGCATTAATCAAGCCAAACCTCAAAGGTTGGGAAGAATGCATCCCGCACGCCGAGTTTGCCTACAACCGTGCATCACACCGGGCGACCAAGCGAAGCCCGTTCGAGGTTGTCTATGGGTTCAACCCCAACACCGCCCTAGACATCCTACCACTTCCTCTACACGAGCGCACCGACATGGACGTTGACAAAAGAGCCGACTACATGAAGACATTACATGAGTCAACTCGAGCAACTCTAGAGGTGCACACCAAGCGCCAAGCTACCAAGATCAACAAGTTGAAGAAGCCCATGATATTCGAAGAAGGAGACCTTGTGTGGCTACACCTCCGTAAAGACCGTTTCCCGGATGAAAGAAAATCCAAGCTTGCTCCTCGCGGTGACGGGCCTTTCAAAGTGCTCAAGCGCATCAACGACAATGCCTACAAGATCGACATCCCAACTTCCAAGTACTTGGTGCACGACACGTTCAACGTCGCCGACCTATCACCTTTCTACGGAGATGCAAGCGTTCAAGAGGATGCCGAGTCGAAGACGACTCTTTCCGAAGGGGGGGGGGAGATGATGTAGCCCCACATGTGGACAACACCATGGACACCACGCCAAATGGCCCAATGACAAGATCAAGAGTCAAGGCTCTTCATGAAAAGGTGACCTCGCTCCTCTCGATGTGTGATCTCGACCTCCCTTTGAATGGTTTGCTACTTCATGCCGGTACCTTGTGTATACTCAGGATCCACCCGGATGATGACCCACAATGGAATCAAGAAGATTGCCAAGAGGAGATCCAACAAGATGGGCAAGAAGAGGAAGAAGGAGGCAAAAGCTCAAGGCGGAGCCAGCCGGCCTCTAGGCCGGACCCCCACCCGAGCTGGCCGGTCTCCAGGCCGGCCCCCAGGCCGGACCTCCACCCGACGCAGCCGGCCTCCAGGCCGGCCTAGGCCGGACCTCCACCCGACGCAGCCGGCCTCCAGGCCGGCCTAGGCCGGTTTCCAGGCCGGCCCTCCACCCGACGCAGCCGGCCTCCAGGCCGGCCTAGGCCGGTTTCCAGGCCGGACCTCCACCTGTGCCGGCCTGGAGGCCGGCCCCCAGGCCGGTTCCCCACCTTCCTGCCTTGTTTTGTACTAAGACTATAAATAGCTTTCCCCTTTCCCCATTCTAGGTCAGACTGAATTTGAGACTTGTGTGAGCTATGCTCCTCCTCCCTCGTAGCTAGGGTGCCTCGTTGAGGTAGATCTTGTTGTTGCTACTCTTTCACTACGGTGTCTCTAGTAGTGCAAACCAATCTTTCACTGCGGTGATTCTATTGGATCGGTGGACCGGCCGGTAAGAGCAATCGGTTTCAACAAGAGTAAGTTTGGCTTTGATTCTTCGATCCAAAGGCTACCTTTTTGAGGGTTTGTTGTTGGGTGGAGTTCTCAGCAGGATTTGCTAGTTATCCTTGTGTTTTGCCCACGAATCTCCCTCGCTACCCTCCGTGTTCTTCGTGTTCATCCCCTTTTCCCCTCAAATCCGTGAAGATCGGGCCTAGCCCTACATCATTTGGTATCAAGAGCAAGGGTTTCCACGGATTTGGATCGTGTTTCCACCTTTTATTAGCCATTTTTCCACCAAAATTTTTCTTTCCCATACCAATTTCGAAAATTCAAAAAAAAAATAGCCCATATGGATTTCGTTCGATCTTTCGATTTGGTGAGCGATTTGTGGTTTTGATCCACGGATCTCGTGCTTAAGAACTTTTCCTCACTTTCCGTTGGTGTTTTCCGGAGGCCTTTTCCGCTCCAAGTCCAAGCGTGCCGCGCAATTCGTCGCCGGCGGTACTACCGTCCGAACAGCCAGTACTACCGCCCGCAATCGGTCCTACCGCCCGTTCGGCCGGTGCTACCGCCGCACGACTATTCACCGAGTTCATCTTCGTGTCGCTTCATCGCTACCTCGACGGCATCAAAGGTATAGCTTCCGACACATCCCTTTCCATTTCGCGAAACTTTTTCCTAGGAGCTAGCTCTTCATAGTGTGAGCATTGCACTAGTGTGAAACCAAGTGACCATATCATCATCTTGTGAGCATCTAGTTGTAGCGGACTCGGCTCGGGCAAAAGCATAAAGCAAAAGAGGAATAGAAAAGATTCAAAAAAAAAAAAAGAGAAAAGCCGAGCCGTGATCCTAGTCATCCCCAAGCTCCAATACCCAATAGAGAAACGGGTCCACTTGTGCAAATCGGGTGCTCCTTCCCATACACTTGAGCTAGTTGTCCTTCGAGAGGTGGTGCGGCACGAGCATAGTCTTCGTTAGGTCCAAGTTGCTCTTTCCCCATAGTCGCACCATCCACGTTTGTCTCCACGTGTGAGTCTCTTTTGTTTCTCGGATTGTGTGGTTAGTCTCTTTTGTTTCTTGATCCTTGTGGTTATCCTCCACTTCTTGCAATAGCCTTTTCGTTGGTTTCGTTTCGATTTCTTGCCACTTTCCCATACCTAAGCTCCTCATAAGTGTGTGTGTGAGTCTCTTTTGGATCACTAATCAACCAACTCTTACCCTTGTGACACCTTTGTCTCGGAAGGCAGGCCCATTGGTCCAATACTATCAACCAAGGTAAGAGCGGTTATTAGCCACAACATATTCCACATATCACTTGTGTTTGCTTATCATGGCTAGGGAAGAACAAGACGCCGACTTCGGCAAACAAGCGGAGTCCCTTAGGAGGTACATCGACGACAACTTACGCCGCTATGAGGAGCGCCATCATGCCACGCAACGTGAAAACGCTGAGCGTTTCGCTCAACTACAAGACGCCCAACGCGAGAGCAATGAGCGTTCCATTCGTCTCGAGGAGCTGCTTCTCGAAAGACGACACCGGCACTCCTCAAGACCAAAACGGCCGCCATCACCACGAGATGCCTCATCAACAAGCGAACTTGGATCCTCAACAACACCAAGATCGCCATCGTCATGACATACCTAACCAAGAATGCCATCGTCAAGAGATACCTCATCAACAAGCTAACATGGATCCTCAACAACACCAAGACCAACATCGTCAAGAAGAGCCGCACCCCCAAGCGATCGTACACCATCAACAACATCAAGATCGCCATCGACAAGAAATTCCAATTCCAAATGTTTACTTGGATCCCCCACACCGCCATGAGGACAATCGACATCATCGTCATGATCTACCTCCACATCGAGCCCGCCGAGTGCCATTGGCCGACAATCATGTTGATATTGAAGATGACGAGGATTATGTTCCACACCACCACCCAAGGCATCGTCACCGAGACCGCCATCGCCACCATGATGATGATGATGAGGATGATCACCCAGGCCGGACCCCCACCCGAGCCGGCCGGTCTCCAGGCCGGCCTAGGCCGGCCCCCAGGCCGGACCTCCACCCGACGCAGCCGGCCTCCAGGCCGGCCTAGGCCGCACCTCCACCCGACGCAGCCGGCCTCCAGGCCGGCCTAGGCCGGTTTCCAGGCCGGACCTCCACCCGACGCAGCCGGCCTCCAGGCCGGCCGGCCTAGGCCGGCCCCCAGGCCGGTTCCCCACCTTCCTGCCTTGTTTTGTACTAAGACTAGAAATAGTTTTCCCCTTTCCCCATTCTAGGTCAGACTGAATTTGATACTTGTGTGAGCTATGCTCCTCCTCCCTCGTAGCTAGGGTGCCTCGTTGAGGTAGATCTTGTTGTTGCTACTCTTTCACTACGGTGTCTCTAGTAGTGCAAACCAATCTTTCACTGCGGTGATTCTATTGGATCGGTGGACCGGCCGGTAAGAGCAATCGGTTTCAACAAGAGTAAGTTTGGCTTTGATTCTTCGATCCAAAGGCTACCTTTTTGAGGGTTTGTTGTTGGGTGGAGTTCTCAGCAGGATTTGCTAGTTATCCTTGTGTTTTGCCCACGAATCTCCCTCGCTACCCTCCGTGTTCTTCGTGGTCATCCCCTTTTCCCCTCAAATCCGTGAAGATCGGGCCTAGCCCTACATCATTTGGTATCAAGAGCAAGGGTTTCCACGGATTTGGATCGTGTTTCCACCTTTTATTAGCCATTTTTCCAGCAAAATTTTTCTTTCCCATACCAATTTCGAAAATTCAAAAAAAAAAAAATAGCCCATATGGATTTCGTTCGATCTTTCGATTTGGTGAGCGATTTGTGGTTTTGATCCACGGATCTCGTGCTTAAGAACTTTTCCTCACTTTCCGTTGGTGTTTTCCGGAGGCCTTTTCCGCTCCAAGTCCAAGCGTGCCGCGCAATTCGTCGCCGGCGGTACTACCGTCCGAACAGCCGGTACTACCGCCCGCAATCGGTCCTACCGCCCGTTCGGCCGGTGCTACCGCCGCACGACTATTCACCGAGTTCATCTTCGTGTCGCTTCATCGCTACCTCGACGGCATCAAAGGTATAGCTTCCGACACATCCCTTTCCATTTCGCGAAACTTTTTCCTAGGAGCTAGCTCTTCATAGTGTGAGCATTGCACTAGTGTGAAACCAAGTGACCATATCATCATCTTGTGAGCATCTAGTTGTAGCGGACTCGGCTCGGGCAAAAGCATAAAGCAAAAGAGGAATAGAAAAGATTCAAAAAAAAAAAAAAAGAGAAAAGCCGAGCCGTGATCCTAGTCATCCCCAAGCTCCAATACCCAATAGAGAAACGGGTCCACTTGTGCAAATCGGGTGCTCCTTCCCATACACTTGAGCTAGTTGTCCTTCGAGAGGTGGTGCGGCACGAGCATAGTCTTCGTTAGGTCCAAGTTGCTCTTTCCCCATAGTCGCACCATCCACGTTTGTCTCCACGTGTGAGTCTCTTTTGTTTCTCGGATTGTGTGGTTAGTCTCTTTTGTTTCTTGATCCTTGTGGTTATCCTCCACTTCTTGCAATAGCCTTTTCGTTGGTTTCGTTTCGATTTCTTGCCACTTTCCCATACCTAAGCTCCTCATAAGTGTGTGTGTGAGTCTCTTTTGGATCACTAATCAACCAACTCTTACCCTTGTGACACCTTTGTCTCGGAAGGCAGGCCCATTGGTCCAATACTATCAACCAAGGTAAGAGCGGTTATTAGCCACAACATATTCCACATATCACTTGTGTTTGCTTATCATGGCTAGGGAAGAACAAGACGCCGACTTCGGCAAACAAGCGGAGTCCCTTAGGAGGTACATCGACGACAACTTACGCCGCTATGAGGAGCGCCATCATGCCACGCAACGTGAAAACGCTGAGCGTTTCGCTCAACTACAAGACGCCCAACGCGAGAGCAATGAGCGTTCCATTCGTCTCGAGGAGCTGCTTCTCGAAAGACGACACCGGCACTCCTCAAGACCAAAACGGCCGCCATCACCACGAGATGCCTCATCAACAAGCGAACTTGGATCCTCAACAACACCAAGATCGCCATCGTCATGACATACCTAACCAAGAATGCCATCGTCAAGAGATACCTCATCAACAAGCTAACATGGATCCTCAACAACACCAAGACCAACATCGTCAAGAAGAGCCGCACCCCCAAGCGATCGTACACCATCAACAACATCAAGATCGCCATCGACAAGAAATTCCAATTCCAAATGTTTACTTGGATCCCCCACACCGCCATGAGGACAATCGACATCATCGTCATGATCTACCTCCACATCGAGCCCGCCGAGTGCCATTGGCCGACAATCATGTTGATATTGAAGATGACGAGGATTATGTTCCACACCACCACCCAAGGCATCGTCACCGAGACCGCCATCGCCACCATGATGATGATGATGAGGATGATCACCCAGGCCGGACCCCCACCCGAGCCGGCCGGTCTCCAGGCCGGCCTAGGCCGGCCCCCAGGCCGGACCTCCACCCGACGCAGCCGGCCTCCAGGCCGGCCTAGGCCGGACCTCCACCCGACGTAGCCGGCCTCCAGGCCGGCCTAGGCCGGTTTCCAGGCCGGACCTCCACCTGTGCCGGCCTAGGCCGGCCCCCAGGCCGGTTCCCCACCTTCCTGCCTTGTTTTGTACTAAGACTAGAAATAGTTTTCCCCTTTCCCCATTCTAGGTCAGACTGAATTTGATACTTGTGTGAGCTATGCTCCTCCTCCCTCGTAGCTAGGGTGCCTCGTTGAGGTAGATCTTGTTGTTGCTACTCTTTCACTACGGTGTCTCTAGTAGTGCAAACCAATCTTTCACTGCGGTGATTCTATTGGATCGGTGGACCGGCCGGTAAGAGCAATCGGTTTCAACAAGAGTAAGTTTGGCTTTGATTCTTCGATCCAAAGGCTACCTTTTTGAGGGTTTGTTGTTGGGTGGAGTTCTCAGCAGGATTTGCTAGTTATCCTTGTGTTTTGCCCACGAATCTCCCTCGCTACCCTCCGTGTTCTTCGTGTTCATCCCCTTTTCCCCTCAAATCCTTGAAGATCGGGCCTAGCCCTATATCACATGGAGCACGGGATTGTGAGCAATTCTTATAGCACTTTCATTATCACATAAAAGAGGCAATGTCTTTTTCTTAATTCCGAAATCCTCAAGACATTGTCTCATCCATAATAATTGTGAACAACAACTTGCGGCGGCAATATACTCGGCTTCCGTGGAGGAGGTGGATATGCAGTTTTGTTTCTTCGAAGACCAACACACAAGTGACCTACCAAGAAATTGGCAAGCACCCGAGGTTGATTTCCTAGTCACTTTGTCACCGGCCCAATCCGCATCCGAATACCCCACAAGATCAAAGCTTGTATTTGAAGGATACCAAAGACCATGATTGGGGGTATCAACCAAGTACCTAAGAATTCTTTTGACAGCAGTCATATGGCTTTCTTTAGGGTTAGATTGAAATCTTGCACACAAACCCACACTAAACATGATATCCGGTCTAGATGCACAAAGATAAAGCAAAGAACCAATCATAGAACGATAAAGCTTTTGGTCAACCGGAATACCTTCGTGATCTAGTGTTAGATTCATGTTTATTGCCATTGGAAATCTCAATAGGCTTGCATTTGACATATCAAACTTCTTGCGCATGTCTTGAGTATATTTAGCTTGGCAAATAAAGGTTCCTTCGTCATATTGCTCAATTTCAAAACAAAGGAAGAACTTTAACTCACCCTTCACAGACATCTCAAATTCACTCGTCATTAGCTTAGCAAATTGTTCTACAAAAGAGACATTAGTAGAACCAAATATAATATCATCAATATATACTTGGTATACAAAGAATTCTCCATTTACACTCTTGGTGAAGAGTGTGGGATCGATTACCCCAAGTGCAAAACCACGGTCTACTAAGAACTCCTTTAAGTGATCATACCAAGCACGTGGGGCTTGTTTGAGGCCATACAAAGCCTTGTGGAGTAAGTAGACATGGTTAGGACACTTGGGATCTTCGAACCCCAGAGATTGTTTAACATATACCATCTCATTAAGTGGACCATTTAGAAATGCACTTTTAACATCCATTTGATATAAAGTGAATTTATAGCTAGAAGCAAATGCAAGCAATATACGAATGGATTCAAGTCTAGCTACGGGAGCGAAAGTTTCACCGTAGTCAAGTCCTTCGACTTGAGAGTAGCCTTGAGCAACTAAACGAGCTTTGTTGCGAATCACTTGTCCATGATTATCTTGCTTGTTCTTGAACACCCATTTGGTTCCAATCACATTATGGTTCTTGGGTCTTTCCACTAGGGACCATACTTTGTTTCTCTCAAAGTTATGGAGCTCTTCGTGCATAGCATGAACCCAATCTTCATCTTCAAGAGCTTCATACACCTTGGTAGGTTCAAAATGTGATATATGAGCATGGACGCCACAAAAGAGTAATAGTTGTGAAAGGATCGATGAGGTTAACTAGAGGGGGGGGGGGTGAATAGGTTAACTACAAATTTTACTTCTTTTTCGTTTTAAAAGAATATTGCTCAAATATAAGTTCTCTAGAATATGCAACTAGGTGAACAACCTTATATGATGAGCACAGATCACTAGCACAAGATATAGATATAGTAAGCTAGTGCTAACAAGTAAAGGTAAGTGCAAAGATAAGCAACAAGATGACACGAAGATTTATCCCGAAGTTCACTTCCCAATGGAAGCTAATCTCCGTTGGAGCGACGCGGTGTTCACCAAAGTGAAACACCGTGTAGCCTTGATATGGCACAACGTATCTCCGTTGTGACTTACCACCGATGTGGCGAGGCACTTGTCACTATGTTGCCGTTGAGGTTGACAACTAGAACCTTTACAAGGATGAAGCACACTCCACAAGTTGGAGGGTCTTCACCAAATGCACCGAGCCGCCAAGACTCGATGCTCAAGGCCGGGGCACGCACCACAACTTAATTGGTGGCTCCCGGCAAAGTCTTCGTAGCTCCCAAAGCTCCGAAGGACCACAACCTCTTAGGGTTCCAATGAACACCAAGACTAGCAAGCCCCCTCTCACAAATCAAGGGGGAAATCAATTTGGTTTGGTTGAAGTGTAGATCTAGGTCTCCTCTCTCTAATCTCGAAAGGACTAAGTGATTGAGTGGCTAGAGAGGGAGATCTATCGATTTGAAGCTTTCAAACAATGGCGGTGTTCTTCTTTTGGTCGTGGTAGTTGTCCCGAGGTAGATGGAGGGGTATAAGTACCCCCTCCCGAAATGTAGCCGTTTGGACATAAAGGGTGCCCGGTCTGGAGGTCAGCCCAGGCCGGCCAGGGGGCCGGCCCACAATCATCAAACTGGAACAAGCAGGGCCGCCGGCCTGGAGCCCGGCCTGGGCCGGCCTGGGGGCCGGACCCCCACCAGACGCCGCCGGCCTGGAGCCCGGCCAAGGCCGGCCTGGGGGCCGGACCCCCACCAGACGCGCCCGGCCAGGACTCCGGCCTAGGCCGGTTTGGGGGCCGGACCCCCACCAGATGACCCCGGCCAGGACTCCGACCTAGGCCGGTTTGGGGGCCGGACCCCCACCAGATTGCTCCGGCCTGGAGCCCGGCCTAGGCCGGTCTGGGGGCCGGCCAGCCAGCTGAACGCCCTTTCTTTCCTGTTGCATTTCCGACAATACGGCATTTCTTCCTTTTTGTATATTTCCTGTTGATACTAGAGAGTATGTTAAATACTTCCAAGTGTTGTAATCAAGCGTCAAAACAAGATTATCGGACAATGTCCTTTCAATCTCCCCCTTTTTGATGTTTGATGACAACACAAGGATTTGCAAAATAAGTCTCATTTAAGCATGTCTATATTTTGAGTGAAACTCCCCCTAGAGCTTTCAAGCCAACAAGGTTTTCAACAAAAACATTGCTCAAGTGATAGATAGACATATATATACTATGTGAGCAAATGGGAACAAGTGATAGATAGTAAATAAAGGCATACGGTAGTTCTTACCATAGTCCTCATATGGGAAGAGCACTTTTCTCACCTTGGAATAATATCACTTCGCAAGAATAGATAATAGATGGAGGAAATCCTTACAATAACATAACGAGGATCCAAGATTATCCTTACAATAATTATTGGAGGTCCAGGATTATCCTTACAATAGAGACAAAGCACATAGAGTTCACAAATAGAGTTCACGAATAGAGTTCACTTAAGAGACATGCAACAAATGAGAAAGGAAACACAAACGAAGGAAACACAAATGATGAAGACGCAAATGTAATGCAAATCCCTCCCCGGATAGTAATCTCTCCCCCTTTGGCATCAAGACACCAAAAACGGAGAAACAGCAGTGAGAGCCATGATCACTCTTCATCATCATCCTCCTCTTCATCCTCAACATCATACTCATCATCATGTGCAGCTGGACCGAAGCTCGACTGACCAGGGTCCCCTTGCCAATATGGAGCAAGAGAAGAGGCGTCATCGCCAAACCAGAAGGTGTACTCATTCTGTGCCATATAGGTGCCCTCTGAGACTTCCTCTGAGCTTGAAGGACCAACAGGAAGGCTGAGCTGAGTCATAATGGCACGCTGATTGCGATTGTAGCTCTTTTGTTTGGCATAGGCCTTGTAGTCAGATTTCCTTTGCACAGCAAAGAAGCAGTTCATCTTCTTGAGTGCTTTGATGATAACATTTTGCTTCTTAGGAACCTCACCATCCTCATCTTCATCGTTCTGACCACGATATGGAGGAACATAGACAGGTGCATCTGGAGGAGGAGCAGGTATAGTAACAAGAGAAGGCACATACATATCATATGACTCAATCACCTCAGGACTTAACTTGGTGTTAAAAGGGTCTGCAGATAAGGACCATAAATGGGAACCTTGTTCCTAAGGACCACCAAGCGCATCTCTTGCCATATGTAGTCAAGAATATCAATTTGCTTCTTTCTCATGTAGAGAGGAACAATCTGGTTTAGAAGATTGATCATCCGTTGGCGAACTTCACCCTTCTCTCCATATTTGCAATTGAGATTGTTTCTCAGGATGCCATGAACAACTCTCCAGTAATGATACATACAAGAAGTCTTGGAAATCTTTCCACGGAGCCTTATCCCCGGTGGATAGCAATGACGAATCCCAACCTCAGCCGGCATAACTTTTGAGCAATGGAGACGACTATAGCATGGAGCAAAAGGAAGTTCCTCAAGCTGAAATAATTCCCCAAACTCTGCTAGAGTAGCAGTGCAAACTGTAGTGTGACACATCCAAGTCATGGTTCTCTTAGGCACGGTGGAGAAATGAACAGTGGCATAGAATTGTTTGAGTAACTCAGGGGAATACGGTGTGCTAACTGTCATGAGCTTGGAAATTTGATGGAAATCCATAAGCTCCATCACATCTGGCCAAACCTGCCTAGTATGCTCTAGACTGAAATAAGAGGTGGGCACATGTTTGTTCTTCTTCTTATTAATGCATTGATGATATATTTGCTGATGCATCTTGCAGTAGAATCTAGGGTCATCCGGACAGGTGCTATGGCCAAATGCATAGGGGTTGAAGACCAAACGATCTTGCTCAAACTCGAGAGTAGGCACTTTGACCCAAGTAGCACGTACCGGTTCATCGGGGTTCACGAGAGGCGGAGGCGGAGGATTTCCCATTGGCTTGGGAGCTTGCTTGGATTTGCCTTTTCTGACCGCGGCCTTCTTGAGTCTCTTGGTCTTGGGCATGGAGGATTGAGCATCATAGTCATCCACAATATCATCAAGCCCATCAAACGTCTTGCTCCCCTTGGCTGCTCCGGCCTTGCTTGACTGTGGGAACTCCCCCCAATCATCACCCCAATCGTCCATCTCAAATCTTGAGAGAGGAACCTCAAGAACACACCAATATAAGGAGAAGATCCACCTCAAATCGGCACACAAACGGGGAAAGTAAGTGGATAGGATGAGAGATCGGGTGATTCTCTCACCGATTTGTGGAAGGAAAGGAGTTGGTTGTGGTTCACATGAAAGGGAGGGTGGAGGAGCTTGAGTTTGGGAGGAGGGCAACAATGGAGATGAGAGGCATGTAGGGGAAGAAGGGAAATAACCCTAGGTCGAGCACCCTTGTGCAGTTAAGTTCCCAGGCACGCCAGCCTGGGAACCGGCCGGGGCCGGCCGTGATGCCAGTTTGGCACCCGAGCCAGCCGGCCTGGGAACAGGCCAAGGCCGGACGGGAGGCCGGGCAAGTTCCCGAGGGAACCGGCCGGGGAGCCGGCCGGGGCCGGGCGTGAGGCCGGGCAAGAACCCGAGGGAGCCGGCCTGGAAACCGGCCTGGGCCGGGTCAGAGGCCGGCCCAACCCAGGAAGGCACAGTTTTTCTCCGCCTTCATCCATTTTTGCTTGTTTTGATTTTCTTGACTTCCGAGCACTTTGTATCATTAGAAATACCATAGAGCAACCATTGTGTGATCCGGGGGAGATGCAAAACATGATGTAAACTCCACGTAAAAATAGAAATTTGAAATACGAAGATGGCAAATGAAGATGGCAAATGAGAAAATATGAGTGTATTTGAGAAAATGTCGGTGGCCTAGGCCACCATATATGAGTGTATGGCATGCCACCGCGAAGATATATCTTGGGTGCATGACCAAAACTCATCATTTAAGCTCATATGTGAATATTCTTGAGTCATCAATGAAAACATTGCTATTTGCATAATGGGAGGAGGAGGAGTCCAATGGATTAGGACAACACTCCCCCTAAATCCATGCCTACATCTAGAGTTCAAATATCCAAGATTCTTAATCAAACAAAGTTGCTTGCACACACCACATTGATTTCTCCCCTCAATTCCTTGAATCTCTTCTCGTCAAGTGGTTTTGTGAATATATCGGCGAGTTGATCTTTGGTGTTGATATATGAAAGAGAGATATCTCCATTGGCCACATGATCACGGATAAAATGATACCGTATTTCAATATGCTTTGTCTTGCCATGGAGAACGGGATTGTGAGCAATTCTTATAGCACTTTCATTATCACATAAAAGAGGCAATGTCTTTTTCTTAATTCCGAAATCCTCAAGACATTGTCTCATCCATAATAATTGTGAACAACAACTTGCGGCGGCAATATATTCGGCTTCCGTGGAGGAGGTGGATATGCAATTTTGTTTCTTCGAAGACCAACACACAAGTGACCTACCAAGAAATTGGCAAGCACCCGAGGTTGATTTCCTCGTCACTTTGTCACCGGCCCAATCCGCATCTGAATACCCCACAAGATCAAAGCTTGTATTTGACGGATACCAAAGACCATGATTGGGAGTATCAACCAAGTACCTAAGAATTCTTTTGACAGCAGTCATATGGCTTTCTTTGGGGTTAGATTGAAATCTTGCACACAAACCCACACTAAACATGATATCCGGTCTAGATGCACAAAGATAAAGCAAGGAACCAATCATAGAACGATAAAGCTTTTGGTCAACCGGAATACCTTCGTGATCTAGTGTTAGATTCACGTTTGTTGCCATTGGAAATCTCACTGGGCTTGCATTTGTACATATCAAACTTCTTGAGCATGTCTTGAGTATACTTAGCTTGGCAAATAAAGGTTCCTTCGTCATATTGCTCAATCTCAAAACCAAGGAAGAACCTTAATTCACCCATCATAGACATCTCAAATTCGCTTGTCATTAGCTTAGCAAATTGTTCTACAAAGGAGACATTAGTAGAACCAAATATAATATCATCAACATATACTTGGCATACAAAGAATTCTCCATTTACACTCTTGGTGAAGAGTGTGGGATCGATTACCCCAAGTGCAAAACCACGGTCTACTAGGAACTCCTTTAAGTGATCATACCAAGCACGTGGGGCTTGTTTGAGGCCATACAAAGCCTTATGGAGTATGTAGACATGGTTAGGACACTTGGGATCTTCGAACCCCGGAGGTTGTTTAACATATACCATCTCATTAAGTGGACCATTTAGAAATGCACTTTTAACATCCATTTGATATAAAGTGAATTTATAGCTAGAAGCAAATGCAAGCAATATTCGAATGGATTCAAGTCTAGCTACGGGAGCGAAAGTTTCACCGTAGTCAAGTCCTTCGACTTGAGAGTAGCCTTGAGCAACCAAACGAGCTTTGTTGCGAATCACTTGTCCATGATTATCTTGCTTGTTCTTGAACACCCATTTGGTTCCAATCACATTATGGTTCTTGGGTCTTTCCACTAGGGACCATACTTTGTTTCTCTCAAAGTTATGGAGCTCTTCGTGCATAGCATGAACCCAATCTTCATCTTCAAGAGCTTCATACACCTTGGTAGGTTCAAAATGTGATATATGAGCATGGACACCACAAAAGAGTAATAGTTGCCTCCGAGTGGACACACTCCTTCCAAGACCACCAATGATGTTCTTTTGATAGAGAGATTTTTGATGTAATGCCACGGCCTTGCTAGCCACTCGACGAGCAAGAGCATCTGAGGGTCTCTCATTTGGAGGTGCATCTTCATCATCTCCTTCATCTAGATTTTGATTAATCCGAGAGTGGGTTGGAGTTCTTGGTGAGAGATCACCAAAATCTTGACCACCATTATCATTGGGTGGATCTTGATCATTATCATGATGGTTGGTATCATCTTGTAGATCTTGAGCTTGTTCTTGGTTTGCGGCTTGATCAATGGTTGATGTAGAAGGCTCCACTTGCGTCGAGCTTGAGTCCAACTCCGTTGCCACAAGGGGTTCCTCAATGGGTATAAGGGGACCTATACCCATTCTTCCTATGGCGATGGAGGAGGGCTCATCACCTACATCATCAAGATCAACTTGCCCCACTTGGGAGCCATTATCCTCATGGAATACCACATTCATAGATTCTTCAACACACCCGGTGGATATGTTGAAGACCCTATAAGTGTGGGAATCCTTGGCGTAACCAACAAATATGCCTTCAAAAGTTCTAGGCCCAAACTTAGGTAATTTAGAACCTTTAATGTAAACTTGACATTTGCAACCAAAAACTTTAATGTAAGAGAGGTTCGGCTTTTTACCACCAAGAAGTTCATACGGAGTCATTTTAGTGAATGGGCGGAGATAGAGCCGGTTGGTTAGATGACAAGCGGTGTTGATGGCTTCGGCCCAAAAGTTATATGGAGACTTGAATTCGGCCATCATTGTTCTTGCCATATCAATAAGTATCCGGTTCTTCCTTTCCGCAACACCATTTTGTTGAGGGGTATACGCAGCGGAATATTGGTGTTTAATGCCCTCATCACTCAAGAATTCATCCATGGTGTAATTCTTAAACTCGGTTCCATTGTCACTTCTTATGGCCAAGATGGTTGTGTCATATTGGCGTTGTACTTGGGTAGCCCAATCAATGAATTCCCTTTGAGTTTCACTCTTCTTCTTGATATAGAAAGTCCAAGTGTATCTTGTATAATCATCAACAATTACCAAGCAATATTTCTTGCCACCAAGGCTTTCATAAGTAGGAGGTCCAAATAAATCCATATGAATGAGTTGGAAGGGCCTCGTTGTATTGATTGTTGTTACTTTGGGATGGTTCTTCTCATGCATCTTTCCGGCAACACAGGAGCTGCAAGGACGGTCTTTGGAAAAATTCACTTTTGTTAGTCCTTCCACATGCTCACCCTTCACAAGTGTTTGCAAGTTTCTCATACCGATGTGGCCCAACCGGCGATGCCAAAGCCAACCCACGTCGGATTTAGCCATTAGACTTGTGGCAATATGTGTAGTTTCTTTCGAGAAATCCACTACATACATACGGTTTTCCACAAATCCAACAAAGGCTACTTTAAGAGAAATTGTGTGAAGAATGAGCACATGATACCGTCCAAAGACAACAGTAAAGTTGCACTCGCAAAGTTGCAAAACGGAAAGTAAATTATAACCAAGGGACTCAACAAGGAGGACTTTCTCAATGGACGTGTCCGGAGAAATGACCACCTTGCCGTGCCCCAATACCTTGAGTTCTGAACCATCACCAATCGTGACATGAGATACCTTGAGAAGTTGATGCATTAAGTCACTTAACACTTCTTTGCTTCCGGTCATATGTGCGGAGCAACCGCTATCAATAAGTCATGATGATCCTCCGGAAGCACATACCTACAAAGAGTTAAGTCCTCGATTTAGGTACCCATGTTTTGATGGGTCCTTTCTTGTTAGTCACAAGGGTCTTGGGAACCCAAATAGTAGAACTATAATCACTACCATATGAAGTCCCGACATATTTTGCATTAACATGTCCATTATTAGATTTCAAAAGCACATAAGATGGATTATATTTTCCCGCAAAATTGTTGTCGGAAGATGTGTTCTTAGAAGCAATGCTCTTAGCAAGGATATCGAATTCATCTTCATCATTAGCCAACTCTCCCTCCTTCACAAAAACAATAGCATTAGTGGAGGGAGTTGGTTTCTTCTTCTCATTGGTCTTCTTGGATGTGACTCCAAATCCAAGTCCTTCCTTACCCACAACTCTCCTTTGATTTCTCAACAGATTATTGAGGTTCTTTTCTCCTTGGATGCAAGACACTAGTCCTTTCTCAAGTTGAGCCTTCAACCTATTGTTCTCCAATATGAGAGATGCTTTGACACACAAGGGGTTAGTGGCACAAGCATTTTCATTGACATCCTTATTTTGAGAGTTGTCATGTGACTCCTTAAGAACCTTGAGCTCTCTTGAGAGTGCCATGTGAGCTTTCTCAAGATGCTCAAAATCCTTAAGTAGTTCATTGTGACCATTCATAATGTTGTCATTTTCATCCATGAATTCCTTAAGCTTACATAGTGCATGATCACGGTCACCCATCATTTTAGATAGATCTAAAGTGGAGATTTCCTCAATAGAATCTTTAAGACATAGTGCATTATCTAGGGCTTCCTCAAGCTCCGCTATCCTATTAGCATCATCACGAGCGAAACCCTCAAGTTCACATATTCTTTCTTCATGTTCTTCTATGAGACCATATGCATTACCAAGTTGAGTCATGAAGGCATCAAATGCAATTTTATTTTCACTTTCAAGTGATCTCATGACTTTTGAAAGATTATTAGCATTCTCATCATCAAGTTCCTCAACACAATTTAACAATGATGGAGTAGAGGAAATTGAGGGTTTTCGTGAGTGGGTTACCTTTGGAGATGTACCCTTGGCCATAAGGCACTTGTGTTTGGTAGGACCTTGCTTGTCATTCGGGGTTGAAAAGAGTGAATCCAAAGAAGAAGGAATAACCCCAATTGCCATTGCCGCCATGCCGACTTGTTCTTCTTCATCTTCACTTTCTTCACCTCCGGATATATATTCTTGCTCATTTGTCACCATTGCCCTTTTAGATACCTTCTTCATGAAGTTCTTGTTTTTAGGAACAAAGTTGGTTTTCTTGACGAGCTTTCCTCCATTCTCAATTCTACTCTTGTAGGGACAATCCGCAACGAAGTGCTCACTATCTCCACAATTGAAACAAGTTCTTGCTTTCTTTGTACTTGAGCCTTCTCTTCCCTTGTTCTTTGTTGCATTTGATCTAAAATCCCCTTTCTTCCACCAATTGTGGTTGGCAAGCGCTAAGCACTCATTGTGTGACACCCTCTTTTCCTTCTCGGATGGCACATAGGTGGATCCACCTTCATCACTTGATTCTTCCTCATCATAGGACGTTGCCTTCAAGGCAAGAGATACTTTCTTCATTCCATTCACACGAGCTAGAACATCTTCCGAGGATTTCTTCATCATATTCATGATGACAAAGGTGCCCAAAACATCATTGGGAGTTAGTTCTATGTAGTCCGCTCTTGCTTGAACATTCATTACCATGTTCTCATTGTATGGAATCAAGGTTTGAAGAAATTTTCCCTTGAACCAATCATCATCGCAATCCTTGAATCCAACATCCTTCATGTCCACAACAAGGGCCTTGAGTCTTCGATATACATCCTCCGGAACTTCTCCATCCTTCATGATGAAGTGATCCACTTGCCGTTGAAGAAGTGTTTTCTTTGAGCGTTGCATGCTCACATTGCCATCATACATAGCAAGTAGATACTCCCAAGCTTCCTTGGCGTTTGGGAGAGACCGGATGTGCTCGACACCTTCATTGACCATTGCCTTCTCTAGCATGTGCATAGCATGTGCATTGAGTTGTTCATCAATGATCTCACTTGAGGTCAAATTGTTGATATCCTTAGGATAGTATCCCCTCTCAATGATTCTCCATATTTGCATTGAAGAGCTACAGACATAAGATTTCATAGAAGCTTTCCAATTAGTAAAACGGGCCCTATCTACTAGAGGTGGATTACCAAGATTGTTCACATGCGGATGTTGAACATTAAGAGCATTGTTATAAATATGTCCAAATTGATTTGGGTTTTCATTTTTAGATGAGTGTTCGTCACTTTCTTTTAAATGAGATATGGGATTACCATGTTCATCTAGTGAGGGACCTTCATTTGCATTGCTAGATGTAGAGGCAAGTTTCATTATTAGTTCCTCTAACCTATCCAACCTCTTATCGGTTCTTTCCCCCACGGACTCGACTTGCTTTTGAAGCAATTCCATGGGAGTGGGGTCCCCCATCCTCCTCTTTAGGCGGTGAAGCCTTTAATAAAGAGACAAGGCTCTGATACCAATTGAAAGGATCGATGAGGTTAACTAGAGGGGGGGGGGGGTGAATAGGTTAACTACAAATTTTACTTCTTTTTCGTTTTAAAAGAATATTGCTCAAATATAAGTTCTCTAGAATATGCAACTAGGTGAACAACCTTATATGATGAGCAAAGATCACTAGCACAAGATATAGATATAGTAAGCTAGTGCTAACAAGTAAAGGTAAGTGCAAAGATAAGCAACAAGATGACACGAAGATTTATCCCGAAGTTCACTTCCCAATGGAAGCTAATCTCCGTTGGAGCGGCGCGGTGTTCACCAAAGTGAAACACCGTGTAGCCTTGATATGGCACACCTGTATCTCCGTTGTGACTTACCACCGATGTGGCGAGGCACTTGTCACTATGTTGCCGTTGAGGTTGACAACTAGAACCTTTACAAGGATGAAGCACACTCCACAAGTTGGAGGGTCTTCACCAAATGCACCGAGCCGCCAAGACTCGATGCTCAAGGCCGGGGCACGCACCACAACTTAATTGGTGGCTCCCGGCAAAGTCTTCGTAGCTCCCAAAGCTCCGAAGGACCACAACCTCTTAGGGTTCCAATGAACACCAAGAGTAGCAAGCCCCCTCTCACAAATCAAGGGGGAAATCAAATTGGTTTGGTTGAAGTGTAGATCTAGGTCTCCTCTCTCTAATCTCCAAAGGACTAAGTGATTGAGTGGCTAGAGAGGGAGATCTATCGATTTGAAGCTTTCAAACAATGGCGGTGTTCTTCTTTTGGTCGTGGTAGTTGTCCCGAGGTAGATGGAGGGGTATAAGTACCCCCTCCCGAAATGTAGCCGTTTGGACATAAAGGGTGCCCGGTCTGGAGGTCGGCCCAGGCCGGCCAGGGGGCCGGCCCACAATCATCAAACTGGAACAAGCAGGGCAGCCGGCCTGGAGCCCGGCCTGGGGGCCGGACCCCCACCAGACGCCGCCGGCCTGGAGCCCGGCCTGGGGGCCGGACCCCCACCGGACGCGCCCCGGCCAGGACTCCGGCCTAGGCCGGTTTGGGGGCCGGACCCCCACCAGACGACCCCGGCCAGGACTCCGGCCTAGGTCGGTTTGGGGGCCGGACCCCCACCAGATTGCTCCGGCCTGGAGCCCGGCCTAGGCCGGTCTGGGGGCCGGCCAGCCAGCTGAGCGCCCTTTCTTTCCTGTTGCATTTCCGACAATACGGCATTTCTTCCTTGTTGTATATTTCCTGTTGATACTAGAGAGTATGTTAAATACTTCCAAGTGTTGTAATCAAACGTCAAAACAAGATTATCGGACAATGTCCTTTCAAGTTGCCTCCGAGTGGACACACTCCTTCCAAGACCACCAATGATGTTCTTTTGATAGAGAGATTTTTGATGTAATGCCACGACCTTGCTAGCCACTCGACGAGCAAGAGCATCTGAGGGTCTCTCATTAGGAGGTGCATCTTCATCATCTCCTTCATCTTGATTTTGATTAATCCGAGAGTGGGTCGGAGTTCTTGGTGAGAGATCACCAAAATCTTGACCACCATTATCATTGGGTGGATCTTGATCATTATCATGATGGTTGGTATCATCTTGTAGATCTTGAGCTTGTTCTTGGTTTGCTGCTTGATCGATGGTTGATGTAGAGGGCTCCACTTGCGTCGAGCTTGAGTCCAACTCCGTTGCCACAAGGGGTTCCTCAATGGGTATAAGGGGACCTATACCCATTCTTCCTATGGCGATGGAGGAGGGCTCATCACCTACATCATCAAGATCAACTTGCCCCACTTGGGAGCCATTATCCTCATGGAACACCACATTCATAGATTCTTCAACACACCCGGTGGATATGTTGTAGACTCTATAAGTGTGGGAATCCTTGGCGTAACCAACAAATATGCCTTGAAAAGTTCTAGGCTCAAATTTAGGCAATTTAGAACCTTTAATGTAAACTTGACATTTGCAACCAAAAACTTTAATATAAGAGAGGTTGGGCTTTTTACCACCAAGAAGTTCATAAGGAGTCTTGTTAGTGAATGGGCGGAGATAGAGCCGGTTGGTTAGATGACAAGCAGTGTTGATGGCTTCGGCCCAAAAATTATATGGAGACTTGAATTCGGCCATCATAGTTCTTGCCATATCAATAAGTGTACGGTTCTTTCTTTCCGCAACACCATTTTGTTGAGGGGTATACGCAGCGGAATATTGGTGTTTAATGCCCTCATCACTCAAGAATTCATCCATGGTGTAATTCTTGAACTCGGTTCCATTGTCACTTCTTATGGACAAGATGGTTGTGTCATATTGGCGTTGTACTTGGGTAGCCCAATCAATGAATTCCCTTTGAGTTTCACTCTTCTTCTTGATATAGAAAGTCCAAGTGTATCTTGTATAATCATCAACAATTACCAAGCAATATTTCTTGCCACCAAGGCTTTCATAAGTAGGAGGCCCAAACAAATCCATATGAATGAGTTGGAAGGGCCTCGTTGTATTGATTGTTGTTACTTTGGGATGGTTCTTCTCATGCATCTTTCCGGCAACACAGGAGCTGCAAGGACGATCTTTGGAAAAATTCACTTTTGTTAGTCCTTCCACATGCTCACCCTTCACAAGTGTTTGTAAGTTTCTCATACCGATGTGGCCCAACCGGCGATGACAAAGCCAACCCACGTCGGATTTAGCCATTAGACTTGTGGCAATATGTGTAGTTTCTTTCGAGAAATCCACTACATACATACGGTTTTCCACAAATCCAACAAAGGCTACTTTAAGAGAAATTGTGTGAAGAATGAGCACATGATACCGTCCAAAGACAACAGTAAAGTTGCACTCGCAAAGTTGCAAAACGGAAAGTAAATTATAACCAAGGGACTCAACAAGGAGGACTTTCTCAATGGACGTGTCCGGAGAAATGACCACCTTGCCATGCCCCAATACCTTGAGTTCTGAACCATCACCAATCGTGACATGAGATACCTTGAGAAGTTGATGCATTAAGTCACTTAACACTTCTTTGCTTCCGGTCATATGTGCGGAGCAACCGCTATCAATAAGTCATGATGATCCTCCGGAAGCACATACCTACAAAGAGTTAAGTCCTCGATTTAGGTACCCATGTTTTGATGGGTCCTTTCTTGTTAGTCACAAGGGTCTTGGGAACCCAAATAGAAGCATGATAATCACTACCATATGAAGTTCCAACATATTTTGCATACACATGTCCATCATTAGATTTCAAAAGCACATATGATGGGTTATATTTTCCCGCAAAATTGTTGTGACAAGATGTGTTCTTAGGAGCAATGCTCTTAGCAAGGATATCAAATTCATCTTCATCATTAGCCAACTCCCCCTCCTTCACAAAAACAATAGCATTAGTGGAGGGAGTTGGTTTCTTCTTCTCATTGGTCTTCTTGGATGTGACTCCAAATCCAAGTCCTTCCTTACCCACAACTCTCCTTTGATTTCTCAAAAGATTATTGAGGTTCTTTCTCCTTGGATGCAAGACACTAGTCCTTTCTCAAGTTGAGCCTTCAACCTATTGTTCTCCAATATGAGAGATGCTTTGACACACAAGGGGTTAGTGGCACAAGCATTTTCATTTACATCCTTATTTTGAGAGTTGTCATGTGACTCCTTAAGAACCTTGAGCTCTCTTGAGAGTGCCATGTGAGCTTTCTCAAGATGCTCAAAATCCTTAAGTAGTTCATTGTGACCATTCATAATGTTATCATTTTCATCCATAAATTCCTTAAGCTTACATAGTGCATGATCACGGCCACCCATCATTTTAGATAGATCTAAAGTGGAGATTTCCTCAATAGAATCTTTAAGGCATAGTGCATTATCTAGGGCTTCCTCGAGCTCCGCTATCCTATTAGCATCATCACGAGCGAAACCCTCAAGTTCACATATTCTTTCTTCATGTTCTTCTATGAGACCATATGCATTACCAAGTTGAGTCATGAAGGCATTAAATGAAATTTTATTTTCACTTTCAAGTGATCTCATGACTTTTGAAAGATTATTAGCATTCTTATCATCAAGTTCCTCAACACAATTTAACAATGATGGAGTAGAGGAAATTGAGGGTTTTAGTGAGTGGGTTACCTTTGGAGATGTACCCTTGGCCATAAGGCGCTTGTGTTTGGTTGGACCTTTTTTTGTCATTCGGAGTTGAAAAGAGAGAATCCAAAGAAGAAGGAATAACCCCAATTGCCATTGCTGCCATGCCGACTTGTTCTTCTTCATCTTCGCTTTCTTCACCTCCGGATATGTATTCTTGCTCATTTGTCACCATTGCCCTTTTAGATACCTTCTTCATGAAGTTCTTGTTTTTGGGAGCAAAGTTGGTTTTCTTGATGAGCTTTCCTCCATTCTCAACTCTACTCTTGTAAGGACAATCTGCGACGAAGTGCTCACTATCTCCACAATTGAAACAAGTTCTTGCTTTCTTTGTACTTGAGCCTTCTCTTCCCTTGTTCTTCGTTGCATTTGATCTAAAATCCCCTTTCTTCCACCAATTATGGTTGGCAAGCGCCAAACACTCATTGTGTGACACCCTCTTTTCCTTCTCGGATGGCACATAGGTGGATCCACCTTCATCACTTGATTCTTCCTCATCATAAGATGTTGCCTTCAAGGCAAGAGATACTTTCTTCATTCCATTCACACGAGCTAGAACATCTTATGAGGATTTCTTCAACATATTCATGGTGACAAAGGCACCCAGAACATCATTGGGAGTTAGTTCCATGTAGTCCGCTCTTGATTGAACATTCATTACCATGGAGGTCGATGACGACGCCTTCGTCATCGCGCCGAGGCGCAAGGGGCAGTTCCGACGCCAGTCGCCGGCCCCGGAGCCTTCCCTTGCCACCAACATGATGCCTGCGAGCCCGCATGGCTCCTCCGCCGGGTCCGTAGGCATGCCTGAGTTGCTGAGCCACAAGCGACCCCGCGGGTAAGCTTTCTTCTTTCTTGTCCTTGTTGTGCTGCTACTGAACTTGCGAGCCGCACCTCCGGGAAGTTTAACCAAAGTCGTGGCAGGGGCCAAACTTCCCCGGAAGCCAGCAAGAGGCGGCGGGAGGCGGCGGAACGCGACACGGCCACCAGCGCCGGTGTCCCCGGAGGGACTCAGACTGCTCCCCGCTCGGAGAAGGTGCTTGGTGACGACGCGCAGGAAAACTCCGGGACGCATCCGACCCCCGTGAAGGCTGGAGGAGCAGAGACTCTGGAGGCGGCAGGTAAGCCTCGTCCAATCGGACAAGTCTAACCTTGCCCCACCCCCAACGACTTATCATTGCGCCTTGCTGAAACAGATACTTCGGTGGTTAGCGGGTTCCCGATGGGAGACCACGCCGTGACGACTCCGGACCAAGAGACGTCCAAAGCCGCACCCGAGGCGATGGACGAGCACCCGGCGGGCGAGTGCGCGGCGGTGCCTAGGCAAAGTCCGACCGTTGTAGGAAAAGTGAACTGTCTGGGCACCCCGAACCTCCTGGGTTGCTCGCTTATGACAGGGGAAGAGCTGGACACCTTTGTCACCCTGTCGACGTGCTCCGGAGCGAGCGCCGAGATGGCCGCGCTGGCGGAGATCAAGACGAACTTCTCCACGCAAAGCGGGCGGAGAAACATTCCCGGGGATCCGCAGGGAGCAGCCCTCGAGGTTACGATTATGGGGGCGAACACCAAGGAGGCCGCGATCCGTGGGATTGACCAGCTAGTCCAGGAGATTGAGGCCAGGGAAGACGCGCTGGCGCGTGCCAGCTCCCACGCCGAGGAGGCGATCAACAGAGCAGCGACCGAGTTGTCCCACCAGTGGAGCCTATTCTCAATCATGTGGAAAAGCATGGAGAGGAAGAACAAAGGCAAGCAGGATGAACTTACGCAAAGGGAGCAGCGGTTGGCGGCCAGAGAGGCTGAACTGACGACGGAGGCCAGAGCCCTGGAGCTCCAGAGGGAAGGGCTGAAGTCAGAGGTCGAGCAGCGTCTCGTTGAGGCGGAAAAGAAGCATCAAACGGCGCTGGACGAGAAAGCCAGGGATGCCAGGGAAGCACAGCAGAAAGAGGCGGAGGCCCGGAAGGCAGTCGAAGACGCCGAGAAGGGTCTCCTCGCGGAGAGAGACGCCACCTGCAAGCTGCGGGGACCAGGCCAAGCTGGATGGCCAGAGGACTTCCGAGCTGGAGAAGTCCCTGAAGCTGAAGGAGGAGGAACTGTCGTCGCTGACGAGCAAGCTCCTCGAACTAGAGGAGAAAAACTCCCGGGTGTCCTCGGAGCTGGCGGGAATCCGCCAACAGGCAGAAGACGGGTTCAAGAGCATCATTGCCGCCAGCGCATATGTGGCGACGCGGGTGCTCCAACTGGACAGGCATGCCAAACTCTCCGGGTTGGCCCCGGATTGCCGGAGCCTCCCCGAAGTGACCGAGTTCCTCAAGAAGACGACGGCCTCCGTGAGGTCTGCCAAGAATAGGATCGCAATCCGGTTGCGCACTGATCGGAACGGGGCCAGTCTTGAAATGGCAGCGCGTGTGATGGCATCGTTCCAGGAGGCGCACCCGAACGCCGCCATGCCCAACTTCGTGGTCGACAAGCCTTCTGAGGCTTCGCTCCAAGCTGTAGAAGACCTCGCGGCCGCATTGGCCACAAAGATGTATCCTCTGTCGCCCCACTAGGCTCCCTGCATACCATTCGAGCACCTCATGCCAAAAAAAAAACTGTTATGTCAGTCCTTGTATGTGATCATAACTTATGCTGCATTGTTCAGGAAACTTCTACGCTATTCTATTTGCGGGTGTTTTGGCTTTATCATGTTTCTTTTTCTCCACGTATTTGAGAGATCCTCCGAGATGTAAGCTTACCCGTGAGATCCTGACTGATCAGGCACATCTCCCCAGGCCCTACCGATTCCCGAAAGGTCGCTCACCCACTCGGCTCGTACTCCTCCCGGGTAGTGCCAGGTCTCTCACCGCTTTGCACTCCCGGGAGAGCCAGCCCCTGGGGTGCTCAATCGACGGACAAGACGCGTTTCCAGTATCAAACATAGTTTTATTCCCGCAAAATAGACAGCCAAAACATGACTAGGGTTCAGATCAAGGATAACTTATATTTTTGATTACACGGAGTCCCAAGTGGTAACTCGTCCGGGTGCCCTTCCAGATGTCGCGGGTACCTCACGCGGACCGAGCTCTTTGCTTCAATGTACTCCACGGGGTGGAAAGGAAGCAGCCTCCTCGACTCGTGCGCACTGATCAGCCATGGTCCACAGGTCTTTCAGGGTGGCCACCGTGCGGGTTCTTAAACTCTCCCGCATCATCGGGTTGCGAACGTTGGCGTGGAAGACGGCGATAACGGAGATCTCTTGTAGGTCAGCCGGGGGAATACGGACGATGACACCCCGGAACCTCTGGATGTATCGGCGCAATGGTTCCTCAGGCCCTTGCTCTATGCGATAGAGGTCAAGAACGGTCGCACCAGGATGCGGATCCGCCTGGGCCTCCATCTCCTCGCGAGAACGACGCCTGGGATTGGAGCTCTAGTTGACGGCCTCGCGGGTGGGATCCATGGGCCTCTTGCCATGGGGATCCCCTTGTCGTTCCTCCTCTGGGGGTGCTGGCGCCAGAGCGGCAGCTGCTTGGGTGTTGGTCGGGGCAGAACTCGTAGGAGCGTGGCAGTGGTGAGCATAGTCTAGCAGGTTTTGCAAACTTGCGATTGATGACGGGATTGATGAGAGTGTTCTTCTCCCTCAAGAACGCCAACAAGTACTCTTGATACCCTGAAAGGAAAATAATATATTAGGGATAGGTTGAGCCTCCAAGTGCAGAGTATGTAGAAGTGGTAGTTTTTTCCCCAAGAAGGTGACTCGAGGGTTTAATATCGAACTCTCGGGGAATCAGTATTGTGGGTTTTATCTTCTTGTCCTTCTCTAGATTTCCTACAAACAATAGATTGCTTTGTGCCCTCAACCTCACCAAGTGGTTGTCAAGCACAAGGTGTGAGAATGATATTAAGATGATAATGAATGCAAAACAGTAAATAAATATGCAATGGTGGTGAGTAGGTATGCAAAGATGATAGTAATGATGATAGATGGTATTTTTGGGGTTTTTATATGTGAATGCAAGAAGTAAAAGTTTTTTTGTATTTTCTGATTTTAAAATGGCTGAATGTAAAAGATGCTTAAAAGTGGTTGGAAAAGTGTTTCTTATGATTAAAAATGGACCGGGGTTCATGGTTTCACACATGCACTCTCTCTTTAATATAGTGTGGCAAATGAGTAGACATAGATTTAACATATGAGATTGCAAACAAGGTTAATGACATGTTACTAATTATATGGGCATCACGTCCTAGCATAGAGACCTTTTGATTATTAGTCTCACTTATACTCCACCAAGATGTGAACTAAATCATGCACCTTAGTAATTAAGATAACATCAGAGTATAGCTTTAAGATTAATGACATGAAGTGAAAATAAACACATGATGGATCTAGTCTTAGGTAGAGGCATGTCACTCCTCCTACCCTTCAACATGGTATTTTGGTTTATCCCTAGTGAGGCAACAAAGTAAGGTAAACACCCAATGGATCATGATATTCAAGTTGTCAGCTTATCACTTCACCACCCCGGTTACTCCAACTAATGCACACATTCCCCCACACACGCTCTCATAAACATGCTTGATCATAACAAGGATATAAGAACGGGGTACATAATATGCATCTACTTTCATAACTGAAATATAACATTGCAATCTCAACATATAACTCATAGAAAGATCCACCACAATGGTAATACAACGGTGACCGTAATCATGTTCAGCAGCTCATACGGTGCTAATTAGTGAAGCTCAAGAGAGCGAGAGATACATATGCTACTGCCACAAACCCATAGTCCAGAGGTGGACTACTCCCTCTTCATCATGGAGACGGTGGAGATATCGATGGAGAAGAAGGAGACCTCTCCGGCAGGGCTCCGCCGGAGTTTCCCCCCTCCAATCTGCAGCCTCCTGGTCTCTGTTTCTTGTTTCTCTCGTGTGGCGGCTCTCCTCTGGAAAAACGTCGGGGGGAGCTCTTTATATAGGCATTTTTAGGTCATGAGGAAGCTTCTGGGCGAAGGATCGATGCAAACGGGGCCACGAGGGCTAAATGGGATGGGCCCACGCGGCCTGGTACTGTAGCCGCGTGGGACCCTCCATCTTGGTCCTCCGGCCTCCGTTCGTTGACTTCTTTCGCACCGAAATCTTCTCCTTCCAAAATAATGACCCCCGTAAATTTATAGCTCATTATGACGTCGTTAAGGTCCTGAAACAAATAAGGAAAGAAATAGAGGTTTTCTGCCTGCGCAGGATTAATTCCATAAAAAGGGGATATCATCATAAATTACCAAAAATCATTAAATAACAGTAATATACCCCTTATATGATACAAATATGATTGGAATATGACTATTATAGTGCAAAGTTCTTGTATGCATTTTAGATGCATCAGCGATCCAGGCCCTCGCTTGGGGATCGTTCTTGCACTGCTCTGGCGGGTAGGAGAGAAGCACTCGGGCCGTGCCCAGCGCTTCTTCCCACCCCCAGCTTCTTCGCGACGACTGCTGCGACGGCTCACCACAGACCTCCCGAGTGCCAGACATGGCCTTTGCTGGCTGAAGACGTGCCCGTTCACCCAATCTCGATGGAACAGAAGAGGAGCTCGTGGTAGATCTTGCCTCAACCGAAGAGCACGACGTTGAACGTGACGAAGAACTTGACGCACATCTCCTCGAAGATCTCGAAGCCGATGAAGAACTTGAGGAAGATCTCGACGAAGAGCACGAAGCCGATGAAGAACAAAGAAGCACTTGCGCCCCCTACCTGGCGCGCCAGATGTCGTGTCTTGGATCACGGACACCGAAAGTAAAGGATACCCCCTTTTTAGGTTCGGTATGGGGCGCGAAGGAGGCTGAGTTCCGCCCAGGGGCTTCGTCTATGCTCGAGATCTACGTACTAGCAAGCATCACAGAGACACAAGGAGTTTACCCAGGTTCGGGCCGCCCGGAGGCTAACAGCCCTACTCCTGCATGTCTGGATTAAGAGGTGTATCATGGTGTAGCTTTACAATGGTGGTCGCGGGTGAGAACTCGGGAGATGTTGGCTAGATGTTGAAGACGAGCAGATCCTGGCCCGGAGGAGATCACCTCTCGTCTAAGCTACTCTTGGACTTGTGCACTACCTAGCCTCTCGTGCTGGTTCTCCCTTGGTCCTCTTCCAAACTTGTCCTTCTCCCTTGGGTGCCTCGGTCATCCTTTTATAGGCTAAGGGGATACCACAGGTGCACCCTTGGGACTGGAGGGGTTTCGGCGGGAAAACCCCTCCGGGTTCTCCTTAGGAGGCGACGTGGCCTCCTCTCGTCCAAGTATTCTTCTCAGAGGGGGTAGGTGAGGTGGCCCACCTTTTCCAGGGAGGGCGGACAGAGGCTGACAGCTTTTCCGCCTCTGCCCCCCTTTGGTGACTCCATCTTCTTGGCGCCCAAGTCTTCTAGGAGCCTCCAGCCAGGGCTGGCAAGCTTATCTTCTTTGCGCAATGGAGGTTGGTTCCCGCGGGTGAGCCTGGCGTCCTGCCGGGCGCCGGGGTCCCGGGACCTCCATGCCTGCTTCCGGGTCGAGGGGGCCTCGGAGGGTCCCCGGGTCCTTTGCCTTGGTTGTCGATGCCGCGCGCGTCTGGACGCCGCGGGGCAGACGGGGGGCCCATCTGCCAGTCTTGTGCCTTGGCCTTGAGTGCCTCCTTGGTGGGCCCATGTGCGATGGACCCACTTTGACCGCATCAGGGGAACCCCATGTTCCACTGTTGCGACAGACAAGTTTTCTCCAAGGGTTGGAGATATGAACTTTTCCCAAGACCATAAGCCATTGGGGAAACTAGGAACAGCTTGACTAACAAAGGTCGAGCAGAAGTTAGGACAACCGATCACTTTTTCACCCGAATTTATCAGGATCTTTATCCAAGATCATGACATCACTTCAAACCACCCCGATGCGTAGACCGTAGAGATTTGAAGCACCGTGAGGAGAAAGGACCTCTTCTGGATTCCACGCTTTTGACATACCAGAAGTTTCCATAAGATTAAAGCTCGGGCCCTAACGTGACTGATGAATTCATACAATGTCTGTGTGATTGGGCAAAACTTTGGGTTCACCTCGGAGGGAAAGATATAGCATTGATCCACATTTAGGTAGAGAGGTGAAACCTCATAAACGATCTATTGCTACGAGATAGATTGAGTAGGAGGATTGACCGAGGGACATTTAGTAACTCCGTTGTAATGTTCTCCTTGAGGTTCTAGATATCACACTCTGGCTTCGGAATAGCCTTCAATCGATCATCAAGCGAAGGTCGTACTTGAAGGTAGAGCAAAGACCATAGGGGGACTCTTAGGATAAATTACCCATGATACTCATGGATAGTGGGTGATTTTTAAGGATTGAAGAGATTTCGTCAATAGACCTTCCGGTGAGGTGCGTGAACCACAACACCGAGCTTGTCGGGGTCACAGATAGGCCTAGGTCATACTCGTGGTATACACCAAGCATCATTTCTGCTTGAGGTTCCGAGTTTGTTAGGGGTACAGACATTTCAGGCTTAGTAGGTCTGAAGGGGAGTTTGCGAGAGTTAACGAAAAGTAGGGTCACTAGTTTTTCTCAAGACACGGGCCACTGTGTCAAGCTCCAGAGCAAGGGCTAGATTGCAAGTTCCATGGGGTCACGACTACGAAGAGAAAATTGAACCGGCATGTACTCCAATCACTGAAGCACAACTGAGTCCTGATTGGGAAACAGTGGTAAGATGCTGAGATTTGACAACTTCTTCTTATTTAAGAACAAATCAGCTAGTGGCATACATGACGTATTTAGAGAACTGGAGGTAACAACCTACCATCTCAACATCAATCCGCACATGCATGACCAACTTGTGATTATTTCCGGGGAGACAAGTGAACTTCACTCGGACCCCTGGCGACATAGGTCACTGGTTGCGATAGGAAACTTGCTTTTCAAGGAAAAGATGTGGTCTTGAGAGTTCCGACACGAACCTAACTCGTTGACCGAAGGTGTGCGCCTGAACGAATGGACTTGGCAGCTCCTGACAACTCGGCTTGATGATATGATTACCAATCATGCTAAGAGTGCCATCAAAGTCATTGGGTTTTCAAAGCAATAACAATTGCTAAGAATATCCGACTACCAGCTCAATATACATCCTCAACATTCTCGAGCCTGAGTAGTTCGGAGGTAGATGGAGAAGGAAGGGTAAGAGCATAACTTCATCAAGTACGTCATGAGACTAAGCACGACCTCTTGATATAAAAGAGTGTGACACTCCAAGGTGGAACGGAACAAAAGCTACACAAGCTCTTATTCTGCGAATTACAAAACTTTGACCTGGCCGAGAAATGGATGAGGTACCGGAGTTTGTTTCTCCTGACATCCCGAAGTGGAATGTCTTGATGAACCACAAGAATAACATGCATCAGAACACCCCAATGCACGATAAACTTGACGGTCAACTGACAGATAGAGGTCGGACAACAGACTTAGAGTAAGAAACAGGCTAACAACAATACCAAGATATCGTAGAAGCCTTTGTTAGCACTCTTCCGACAACTAGTGCCGAAAGGGTTTCACGAATGAGGGTTATTGGCAGAACCACAAACATCGATGGAAAACTCGATAAGAGCAATCCTGTCATGATTCATATGGTTCCCTGACAGAGAGTCCAGCTAAATCTAGTGACAGAGAAGAGCATTGCTGAGCAAATCAATTACGGCTGCAATATCTAGCTTGAAGATTAACTTCAATTTTTGCCAACCTGATGTGGGGTTTGACAATTAACATCAGGGTTCAACGGGAAAGATCTTGGGTTAAAGATCAGCTTCATGTACTGGGACTCATAATAGCATAAAGCTCACAAGGGTGACAACCCCCATGAATCATTACATCGGAGCCCTAGCACAATCCGGGATCTTCGGTTCATGATCTTGGGCTAAAGTAAAGGAATGTCTTGAGGAACCGCGATACTTCTTCTCTTCGGGCCTTAGAATTGGCAGACGAGCAGAGCTAAACAGTAAACTAAAGGTAGAATCCAACCCCGTGATCCTAGAAGTTAGAATTTGCCGACGCTCAGAAGAACTGTTAAAATCAAATAGAGGTAAGATGTCTCCGAGATTAGAGTGAATTGGGTAACGAGTAAAAAGAATCCTAAGATGGTTTTCACAACTCATTTTTAGGTTATAAATAATTTTCACGACACTAGACTCGACATCGACCAATAGAACGGGTTTCCTACAGGCAGTCCTGCTTTGATACCAACTTGTAGCGCCCCGACCCCGGAATTATACAGAGAAGCTATGTAACCCACATGCTATGCTACACAATCGAAGGGCATGGGGTTACCGCTCCCACGCAACACCTCGATCATGCCATAAACTCTGGCATAGCTATCAATGTATAATAAAGAGATCAAGACTTGTGGAACAACTGGCACATCACAGACTCTACGACACAAAGAGATCATATATCAACTCATATAACGAGAAAGATACAACTTACACACAAAGGTCACAGACCCATCACTACAACAAGCGGAAGCCAAATATGTTGTCTAAACAACAAGATCCAAAATATGGCCTAAGAGGTCTATAGATAAACATCCCAGCCAGCCTGTTCCACGACGTCCCAAGCTGCCACCTGGGAACCCCAGACTACTCGTCGATGTCAACGAAGAACCCACCTTCCTGCTGGGTGACGTCCTCCTCTGAAACAATTAATAATCAACAAAGAGAGGCTGAGTACGACGTACTCGCAAGTTTAGTAGGGCAATATAGGCCCAATGATGACAAGGCTCTAAAGCTGTATAGTAGTTAATTTGCATAAAGCTAATTTTCCTTTTCAAAACAGGACTCATGGCATCGACTACTCAGATGGTTTTTCGAAAGGGGATAAGATAATAAACCTTTATCTTCGGTTCTCATTGAACCAATAGTAACCAGAAACCACCACTCATATCCACCAAGGCACTCCCTCGAATCACCCTCGAGGAAATGAACCTTTTAGCACACATTGAGTTGCAACCTCTAGTTTCCAAATTTTAATTAAGATTCATGTTTTTCTATGAGCTAATCCGCCTTTCCCAAGATTTGTCCATAACCGTGGACACGGCTTTTCGAAAAGATTTAACCCTGCAGGGGTGTACTAATTTACCCATTGGTACTGTCCGGCTCGCTTGATTAGCTCTCTTCCGGGGAAAGCTGGCAAGTGGGCGCGGTTAAACCTTTACCTCGCGTGAGACTATCCAAGGATCATCTGTGGCGACAGGACAAGTTTATCCAGCCTATTTCAGCCCGTGCCCCCATCGCCACATCCTAAACATCACCACGCCCTCTTTGCGCCATCCTCCACCTACAACGCACACGCAAATGGAAAGCGCAAACTAGAGGAGCCTTGGATACGCCCGCACAAGTTATTCAGTTAGTAAGGAGCCCATACTCCCACCAATGGAAGCACGCTCGGTTCTTGGTTCTAGCTAAAAGCACTCTCAGCCTAGGCGGCAAGAATGAGGCAAAACACCATCCCCCGATGGCAACTCATCCAAGCCTTTTAGCATTTTAATTAAATACCACCAGTCTCCACCTTGTCCGAACATTCCATCAATTGTCATAATCATGGAAAATAAATCACCGGACAGCTAAGCATTAGACTAAGCATGGCTAAGCATAGCTAAGCATATAACCAACACGTACGAATTATCTCAGGCCAACACATCAAACCTATGGTTCACAGGAGGGGAAACATGTATTGGTTTAGGGGACATGCATTGCATAGGATTCTCTAATATTGACCAAAAGTTGACATTGGAATTGAATGCAATATTCTGGTGGATAAAATAATTGTATAAAACAATAGGATGCTATATGCCAAGAAGGTTAGGTTATCTCTTGCCTTGCTGACGGGGCGTGTAGTACGGATCGTTGGGGGAGGTAGGGGAGACCTCGACTCCTGAATCTATGGATACCCAAACAATCGTAGAAAAACAAATAAATAACACGAAGACAAGGTGCAATGCACAATCATGATGACATGCCAAGTTTATGCAATGATATTATCATATAATTTAGCTAACAATTTAAATGGAGTGCCAAATAATTAGTTCAATTATTTGGAAGCAACCCCATATTTACCTTAGCGACCACATTGTTTATAAATTATTACATTAGTAAAAGTGGCTTAAATATGCATGAACATGACATGAATAGATAGGTATTGTTCTTCTGATCGTTTTGGAACTTCGTTTGTAATTTTTCAATTATCAAGGATTAAATAGCGAATTAAATGATTATTTGAATTTAATTATTTTAATCATTTAAAGAATCACACCAAAGTAAAAGTTGTTGTCATGATGTGATATTAGCATGATTAGATAGCATTTGTCATGCTGAGCACTTTGATATTTTATTCACAATTTTTGGGCAATTATTCATCAAGTTATGCTTTTTCCAAATTTGTTATTATTTTTGTCATTTTAGTGATTTTTAATAAACATCAAAATAAATAGTTTCAAAAGACCATTACAAAGATACTAACAGGTAGGGTTTGTTTTTCTGAACAATTTGGTATATCATTTGCTAAATTTGAAACAATATTTAATTAGTTATCATTTTTATTTTATTTTATTTTTATTTTACTGTTAGGCCGGCCCACAGGCCGGGATAGCACCTGAGCCAGCCGGCCTTTTGGCAGGCCCAGACCGGGACCCAGGCCGGGCTAGTACCCGAGCCATCCGACCTCCGGCCGGCCCAGACCGACACCAGGCCGGGCACCTACCCGCCAGTGTCTAGGGTCACTAACCAGTGGACCCAGGCCACGATGGCGGCCAGGTCGGCGACAGGTCGGTAGCCACGTTGGCGGACACGGCGGCTCGCCAGAGCGGCGGCTCGGGCGCGCACGACGGCGGCGCTATGGTGGGTTTTCGGCCTAGCGGAGACCAGCTACGGGATCTACTCTGCGAGGCGACCTAGGTGGTGGTGTCCGTGACCATTTGGTCACCGGAGGAGCTCCGGCGACTACTCCGCACGGCGGCGGACGGCGGCTCTCGGTGGATCTAGCTACAGAGGGGGAGGGAGAGGGAGATGATGTCTCGGAGGTGGCCCGGCTCACCTTGAGTATGATGGCGCGGACGGCGAAGTCGGGGGAGGCTGGAGAGGGACGGACGGCGGCGGATTTCGCTCAGCGGAGCTCGGCCGACGCGGACGAAGACGAGGACGGCGACGCGGATCCCGAGCGTCCCGGCTAGATTCTGTCGGAGGGGGGGGGGGGAGGAGGACGCGGCGGAGGTTTCTATCGGCTCGATCTGCGCGGGGCGACTCCAGGCGACGGCAATGCAACGACGGGCACGAGCTAGGCAACGGCCACGTCGTACGAGTGGAGGGAGAGGAACGGGAGCAGGTGAGGGGAGAAATGGAGTGCGGGGGAGCAGGTGAGCGCGTCCTGGAGGCCACTTGACCTCCAGGGTGGAGCAGGTAGCGCGGCAGGCACGGGGGCGTCGGCGGCATGGCGCCAGTGCCATTCCGGGCGCCACAGTGAAGAAGAACGACGACATTACCCCCCGACACCATTTACTTTATGTACAAATGGGTCCAGCAGGCTTTTAGGGAATTAAAATGAGGCACTAAAACATTTTCAAAAATTCTGGAAAAATTCGTGTAGTCACCCCACAATATTTAGAAGCTCCACAAAAATTTATGTTGCAAAATAAGAAGTTTTGAGCCACATTATTTCATAGGGCTTACAAATGGCAATTTTGATAATTTCCAAAATCCATTTACTTGGGTTACTTAAACATTTTCAAAAATAGTGAGAATAATCATCGAGGCTCCCAATATACTAATGAAGCTCCCCATAATTTTATTTTGAATTTTTTGGAAAGTTTCACTTGGTTCCAAAATTTGAAATTGATTTGAACCTATTTGAATTCTCAGCTTTTTTATTTCTTTACTTGGCAAGAATTTGCTTTTCACAAATAATTATAATTGGATTATTGGATCTTCCTGGACAAATTGGAAGTTCAAATTTATTTGTTTGCCAAGTTGATCAAATGCATTTGGTGTGGAGGTTTGGGAAGGTTTTGCTTCCCCCTTTTAAAATGGTTTAAGATGTGGCTTGTTAGAAGTAGCAATTTCAAATGCATGCCATGATGCAAACATGAAGGCAAAAATTTAAAATTTGGTTCAAATTTTAAGGTACCAAACTGGGGCTGTTACATTAGGTTGGGATCCTGGGTAGAAACTGGTGATATTTTAGTAGGTAAATTAACGCCTCAGATAGCGAGTGAATCATCATATATCGCGGAAGTTGGATATTATGGGCCATATTTGGCCTTGAGGTATGGGGCGCGAAGGAATAAATATAAATTCTTTTCTTATTTCTATTTTATGATTGACCAATATAAACATCAACAACTTCAAATTGGACTCGTTTCCCCTCAACAAATAAAAGCTTGGGCTAACAAAAACCTACCTAATGGAGAAGTCGTTGGCGAAGTCACAAGGCCCTCTACTTTTCATTATAAAACCGATAAACCAGAAAAAGATGGATTGTTTTGCGAAAGAATCTTTGGACCCATAAAAAGCGGAATTTGCGCTTGTGGCAATTCTCGAGCGAGCGGAGCTGAAAACGAAGACGAAAGATTTTGCCAAAAATGCGGGGTAGAATTTGTGGATTCTAGGATACGAAGATATCAAATGGGATACATCAAACTCGCATGTCCCGTGACTCATGTGTGGTATTTGAAAGGTCTTCCTAGTTATATCGCGAATCTTTTAGATAAACCTCTTAAGAAGTTGGAGGGCTTAGTATACGGCGATTTCTCTTTTGCTAGGCCCAGCACTAAAAAACCTACTTTTTTACGATTACGAGGTTTATTCGAAGAGGAAATTGCATCCTGTAACCACAGCATTTCTCCCTTTTTTTCTACCCCGGGCTTTGCAACATTTCGAAATCGGGAAATTGCGACAGGAGCAGGTGCTATTAGAGAACAATTAGCAGATTTGGATTTGCGAATTATTATAGAGAATTCCTTGGTCGAATGGAAGGAATTAGAAGACGAGGGGTATAGTGGAGATGAATGGGAAGATAGAAAAAGACGAATAAGAAAAGTTTTTTTGATTAGACGCATGCAATTGGCGAAACATTTTATTCAAACAAATGTAGAACCAGAATGGATGGTTTTGTGCTTATTACCGGTTCTTCCTCCCGAATTGAGACCCATTGTTTATAGGTCTGGAGATAAAGTAGTGACTTCGGACATTAATGAACTTTATAAGAGAGTTATCCGTCGCAACAACAACCTTGCCTATCTATTAAAAAGAAGTGAATTAGCGCCAGCAGATTTAGTAATGTGCCAAGAAAAATTGGTACAAGAAGCCGTGGATACACTTCTTGATAGTGGGTCCCGCGGGCAACCGATGAGGGATGGTCACAATAAAGTATACAAATCACTTTCAGATGTAATTGAAGGTAAAGAAGGAAGGTTTCGCGAGACTCTGCTTGGGAAACGGGTCGATTACTCGGGGCGTTCTGTCATTGTTGTGGGTCCTTCGCTTTCATTACATCAATGTGGATTACCTCTAGAGATAGCAATAAAGCTTTTTCAGCTATTTGTAATTCGTGATTTAATCACGAAACGCGCTACTTCTAATGTCAGGATTGCTAAAAGGAAAATATGGGAAAAGGAACCCATTGTATGGGAAATACTTCAAGAAGTTATGCGGGGACATCCTGTACTGTTAAATAGAGCACCTACCCTGCATAGATTAGGCATACAGGCCTTTCAACCCACTTTAGTAGAGGGGCGTACTATTTCTTTACACCCATTAGTGTGTAAGGGTTTCAATGCGGACTTTGATGGGGATCAAATGGCTGTTCATCTACCTTTATCCTTGGAAGCTCAAGCGGAAGCCCGTTTACTTATGTTTTCTCATATGAATCTCTTATCTCCCGCTATTGGAGATCCTATTTGCGTACCAACCCAAGATATGCTTATCGGGCTTTATGTATTAACGATTGGAAACCGCCGAGGTATTTGTGCAAATAGATATAATAGTTGCGGAACCTATCCAAATCAAAAAGTTAATTACAATACGAAAGATAAAGAACCCCACTTTTCTAGTTCTTATGATGCACTGGGAGCTTATAGACAGAAACTCATCAGTTTAGACAGTCCCTTGTGGCTACGATGGAAACTGGATCAACGCGTCATTGGGTCAAGAGAAGTTCCGATTGAAGTTCAATATGAATCTTTGGGGACTTATCATGAGATTTATGCCCACTATCTAATAGTGGGAAATAGAAAAAAAGAAATTTGTTCTATATACATTCGAACCACTCTTGGTCATATTTCTTTTTATAGAGAAATAGAGGAAGCCATACAAGGATTTAGTCAGGCCTATTCATACACTATCTAAATAAGGAAGTTAGATTCGGCGATGCCCCTCCCCTTTCGGGGGGCATTCCGATTTCCCTAGTATCATCATTTTTGCCGCGCGAATTCAGATTGAGATTAAGGAAATGAAGTTAATTAAATTTTCGAATCACTGACTCAGTCCCATTGTCGAATCCTACTCAGCAATTGTCGAATCCTACTCAGCCGAAAAGGGGGTACTTATGTATGGCGGAACGGGCCAATCTGATCTTTCATAATAAAGAGATAGACGGAACTGGTATGAAACGACTTATTAGCAGATTAATAGATCATTTCGGAATGGGATATACATCCCATATACTGGATCAACTAAAGACTCTGGGCTTCCATCAAGCCACTACTACATCGATTTCGTTAGGAATCGAGGATCTTTTAACAATACCCACACCATCTGATGTAGGGCTAGGCCCGATCTTCACGGATTTGAGGGGGAACGGGGATGAACACGAAGAACACGGAGGGTAGCGAGGGAGATTCGTGGGCAAAACACAAGGATAACTAGCAAATCCTGCTGAGATCTCCACCCAAAAACAAACCCTCAAAAAGGTAGCCTTTGGATCGAAGAATCAAAGCCAAACTTTCTCTTGTTGAAACCGATTGCTCTTACCGGCCGGTCCACCGATCCAATAGAATCACCGCAGTGAAAGATTGGTTTGCACTACTAGAGACACCGCAGTGAAAGAGTAGCAACAACAAGATCTACCTCAACGAGGCACCCTAGCTACGAGGGAGGAGGAGCATAGCTCACACAAGTCTCAAATTCAGTCTGACCTCAAATGGGGAAAGGGGAAAGCTATTTATAGTCTTAGTACAAAACGAGGCAGGGAGGTGGGGATCCGGCCTGGAAACCGGCCTAGGCCGGCCTGGAGGCCGGCTGCGTCGGGTGGAGACCCGGCCTGGAAACCGGCCTAGGCCGGCCTGGAGGCCGGCTGCGTCGGGTGGAGGTCCGGCCTGGAAACCGGCCTGGGCCGGCCTGGAGGCCGGCTGCGTCGGGTGGAGGTCCGGCCTGGGGGCCGGCCTAGGCCGGCCTGGAGGCCGGCCGACTCGGGTGGGGGTCCGGCCTGGGGGCCGGCCCAGGCCGGCCTGGAGGCCGGCTGGCTCCGCCTTGAGCTTTTGCCTCCTTCTTCCTCTTCTTGCCCATCTTCTTGGATTTCCTCTTGGCCATCTTCTTGACTCCATTGTGGGTCATCTTCCGGGTGGATCCTGAGTATACACAAGGTACCGGCATGAGGTAGCAAACAATTCAAAGGAAGGTCGAGATCACACATCGAGAGGAGCGAGGTCACCTTTTCATGAAGAGCCTTGACTCTTGATCTTGTCATTGGGCCACTTCGCATGGTGTCCATGGTGTTGTCCACATGTGGGGCTACATCATCTCCCCCCCCCCCTTCGGAAAGAGTCGTCTTCGACTCGTCACCCTCTAGAACGCTTGCATCTCCGTGGAAAGGGGATAGGTCGGCGACGTTGAACGTGTCATGCACCAAGTACTTTGAGGTTGGGATGTCGATCTTGTATGCGTTGTCGTTGATGCGCTTGAGCACTTTGAAAGGTCCGTCACCACGAGGAGCAAGCTTGGATTTTCTTTCATCCGGAAAACGGTCCTTGCGGAGGTGTAGCCACACAAGATCTCCTTCTTCGAATACCATGGGCTTCTTCAACTTGTTGATCTTGGTAGCTTGGCGCTTTGTGTGCTCCGCTAGAGTTGCTCGTGTTGACTCATGTAATGTCTTCATGTAGTCGGCTCTTTTGTCGACGTCCATATCGGTGCGCTCGTGTAGAGGAAGTGGTAGGATGTCTAGGGCGGTGTTGGGGTTGAACCCATAGAAAATCTCGAACGGGCTTCGCTTGGTCGCCCGGTGTGATGCACGGTTGTAAGCGAACTCGGCGTGCAGGATGCATTCTTCCCAACCTTTGAGGTTTGGCTTGATTAATGCGCGAAGGAGAGTTGATAAGCTTCGATTCACCACCTCGTTTTGGCCATCGGTTTGTGGGTGGTAAGCGGTGGAGAAGAGGAGCTTGACTCCCAGCTTTGCCATCAATGCCTTCCAAAAGTAGCTTGTGAACTTGACATCTCGGTCCGAAACAATGGTCTTCGGCACTCCATGTAGACGAACAATTTCCCTAAAGAATAAAGTTGCAATGTGTGAAGCATCGTTGGTCTTATTGCAAGGAATAAAGTGTGCCATTTTAGAGAAGCGATCGACAACAACAAATATTGAATCTTTGCCATTTTTTGTTCGGGGTAATCCTAAGACGAAATCCATGCTAATGTCGGACCAAGGTGTGTGTGGTATTGGTAAAGGCATATAAAGACCATGAGAGTTCAACGTGGACTTAGCTTTGAGGCAAGTTGGGCAACGGCGCACCAAGCGCTCCACATCACGCGTCATCCTTGGCCAAAAATAGTGTGTAGATAGCATGGCGAGAGTCTTGTCACGTCCAAAGTGTCCCATGAGGCCTCCACTATGTGATTCCTGTAGAAGTAACAAACGGAGCGAGGACTCGGGGATGCATAGTTTGTTAGCCTTAAACAAGAAACCCTTGTGCAAGTAGAAATCATCGCATCCTTTGTCAATTGTGCACTTGGTAAAGATAGGACCAAAGAAAGAATCGGAAGCATATTGTTCTTTAAGCTCATCAAGACCCAAAACGTTGATTTCAAGTTGGGTGAGTAAGATCATCTTGCGGGAAAGAGCATCCGCAACTATATTGTCCTTGCCTTTTTTGTACTTCACCACATAGGGAAAAGACTTGATGAATTCAACCCATTTGGCATGCCTTTTGTTCAAATTGGCTTGGGTTTTCAAATATTTCAATGATTCGTGATCGGAATGGATAACAAACTCTTTGGGCCAAAGGTAGTGTTGCCACACTTCCAAAACACAGACTAAGGCATAGAGTTCCTTGTCGTATATTGGGTAGTTTAGGCGAGCACCATCAAGTTTTTCGCTATAATAGGCAACGGGACGGCCACATTGCATGAGGACGCCACCGATGCCAAGGCCACTAGCGTCACACTCAAGTTCAAAGGTTTTTGAGAAATCCGGTAAAGCAAGTAAAGGAGCTTCGGTCAATCTCTTCTTGAGTTCATTGAAAGCCGATTCTTGCGCATTGCCCCAAATGAAGGGTACATTCTTTTTGGTAAGCTCATTCAAGGGGCAAGCAATTGTGCTAAAATCTTTCACAAAGCAGCGGTAAAATCCAAACAAACCAAGGGCGCTACGAAGTTGAGCAAGATTAGTTGGCGGTGGCCAATTTGTGATTGCCTCAATCTTAGAGGTGTCAACTTCGATCCCTTTTGAAGAAACTACATAACCCAAAAACACAAGCTTGTCGGTACAAAAGGTGCATTTCTTGAGTTTGGCAAAAAGCGAAGCATTACGAAGGGCCAACAAAACTTGCTTCACATGGTCGACATGTTCATGCAAAGACTTGCTATAAACAAGGATGTCATCAAAGTAGACAACCACAAACTTGCCAATGAAACGCGCAAGACGTGATTCATAAGACGCATAAATGTGGAAGGAGCATTGGAAAGACCAAAGGGCATGACAAGCCACTCATAAAGACCAAGTTTTGTTTTAAATGCGGTTTTCCATTCATCTCCTTCATGCATACGGATTTGGTGATAACCACTTTTCAAATCAATTTTGGAGAAGATAGTGGCACCACTAAGCTCATCTAGCATGTCATCAAGTCGTGGGATAGGATGTCGATACCTCACCGTGATATTGTTGATGGGACGGCAATCCATGCACATTCGGAGTGTGTCGTCTTGCTTGGGGACGAGGATGACCGGAACGGCGCACGGACTCAAGCTTTCACGAACATGTCCCTTGGCGAGGAGTTCTTGAATTTGGCGCTCGATCTCCTTTGTCTCCTCGGGGTTGGTGCGGTATGGCGCTCTATTAGGTAGAGGGGCGCCGGGAATGAGGTCGATGCGATGCTCGATTCCACGGAGGGGAGGAAGTCCTTGAGGTAGCTCATCCAGAAAGACATCCTTGAATTCCTGCAAAATAGACAACATAGATGGAGGAACTTGGGTTAAGTCGTTAGTGTCGTTGCCATCTCCTTTGCATAAGAGCACGAAGTGGAAAGTGGATGGGTTTGCTCTCACTTCTCTCATCTCACTTTTGGTGGCTAACAAGACTACGTTGGGACTCACTCTTTTCCCTTTCTCACTCATATTTGGCTTGTGGCTCTCACTCACGTGAATGTGGTTCGCTCTCTCACCACTCAACTCACTAGGGGATTGTTTTTCTTGCGCTCTTACAATTGTCTTGGCGTTGTCGGCGATGATTTGGCTTGGAGTCATTGGGCGGAGCACTAGGATCTTATTGTTCCATTTGAAGCTATAGTAGTTGGTGCGCCCATCATGAGTAGCGGCCTTGTCAAATTGCCAAGGGCGGCCAAGAAGTAAGTGGCAAACCGACATTGGTACCACATCACAATCCACCGTGTCCTCGTAAGAGCCAATCTTGAAGGATACTTGAACCGTGTGTTGGATTTTCACGGTGCCGGAGTCACTAAGCCATTGCACATGGTAAGGATTGGGGTGCTTCTTGTATGTCAAGTTAAGTTTCTCACATAGCTCCTTGCTTGCCAAGTTGTGACAACTCCCACCATCAATGATTACCTTGATTGATTTGCCGTTGATTCCGGCCTTGGTTTGGAACAAGTTGCACCTTTGAGCGTCATCACCTTGGTTGATTGCCGTCAAGACTCGAGTGACAACTAGAGTGGGGTTGGGGTCACCATCACAATAGATGTAATCATCGGCGTCATCCAAGCTTTGCATCGTGGCCACCTTGTTCAATGCGTGGTACTCATCTTCACTCATAGACTCATAGTCTCCATTTTCATTGACGATCATCACCTTCTTGTTAGTGCACTCAAATGACTTGTGCCCTTGACCTCCACACTTGTAGCAAGTGATATATGACTTGGTTGCTTGGGGTGAGGGCGACGTCTTCTTGGAGGTTGTAGTGGGCTGCGTTGTAGAACTTTTGGCATTGCCTTGAGCTTGGACTTGAATCATGGGTTGTGTTGATGATGAAGCTCTAGTGGCGAAGAAGGACTTGGCCTTGACATACTTGAGCTCATCGGCGACTTGGCGCTCGGCCTTCATGGCTTGATGAACGAGCTCAACAAGGTTCTCATAAGGTTGGAATTCCACTATCTTCTTGATGGGGTACGTGAGGCCGTTCAAGAAACGTGCCATTGATTGTTCCTCGGACTCTACAATGTGTGCACGGGAGAGAGTGGACTCCATCTCCTTGTAGTACTCGTCGACCGTCTTGATACCTTGCTTGAGTTCTTGTAGCTTCTTGTACAAATCTCGCGCATAATGATGTGGCACAAAGCACTTGTGCATTTCCTTCTTCATGTCATTCCATGTGTCGATTGGGTCTTCAAAGGATGCTTGGAGTTGTTCCCACCATAGTTGCGCATAGCCTTCGAACTCGAGTGATGCGAGGTCAACTCGTTTGTCTTGCGGTACCTTGTATACTCGAAATAGCTTGGAGACCTTGGATTCCCATGCCATGTAGTCCTCCGGGTCGTTGGTGCCATGGAACTTAGGAATGACGAGCTTGGGAGGATTGAAGCGGTTTTTGTGATCATCCTCATCATCATCATCATGGTGGCGATGGCGGTCTCGGGGACGATGTCTTGGGTGGTGGCGTGGAACATAATCCTCGTCATCTTCAATATCAACATGATTGTCGGCCAATGGCACTCGGCGGGCTCGATGTGGAGGTAGATCATGACGATGATGTCGATTGTCCTCATGTAGGTGTAGGGGATCCAAGTTAACATTTGGAATTGGAATTTCTTGTCGAGGACGAGCTTGATGTTGTGGAGGGTCGATGTTCGCTTGAGGGTGAGGCGCTTCTTGACGATGTTGGTCTTGGTGTTGGTGATGGTCCAAGTTCGCTTGTGGATGAGGCATGTCGTGGTGTTGACCTTGACCAATCTCACTTGGACCGTTGCTTCTTGCGTTGGAACGATGTGAAGACCTTGAGCTTGATCTCGAAGAGTGCCGGTGTCGTCTTTCGAGAAGCAACTTCTCGAGACGAATGGAACGCGCCTTGTTCTCACGTTGGTCGTCTTGTATTTGAGCGAAGCGGTCATTGTTCTCGCGTTGGGCTTCTTGTATATGAGCGAAGCGCTCGGTGTTTTCACGTTGTGCGGCGTGGTGGCGCTCCTCGTAGCGGCGTAAGTTGTCGTCGATGTACCTCCTAAGGGACTCCGCTTGTTTTCCAAAGTCGGCGTCTTGTTCTTCCCTAGCCATGATCAGCAAACACAAGTGATATGTGGAATATGTGGTGGCTAAAAACCGCTCTTACCTTTGGTTGATAGTATTGGACAAGTGGGCTTGTCGTCCGAGACAATGGTGTCACAAGAGTAAGAGTGTTTGATTAGCAATCCAAAAGCGACCCACACACACACTTATGAGGAGCTTAGGTATGGTAAAGTGGCAAGAAATCGAAACGAAACCAACGAAAAGGCTATTGCAACAAGTGGAGGATAACCACAAGGATCAAGAAACAAAAGAGACTAACCACACAATCCGAGAAACAAAAGAGACTCACACGTGGAGACAAACGTGGATGGTGCGACAACTAGATGCTCACAAGATTATGATATGGTCACTTGGTGTCACACTAGTGCAATGCTCACACTATGAAGAGCTAGCTCCTAAGAAAAAGTTTCACGAAATGGAAAGGGATGTGTCGGAAGCTATACCTTTGATGTCGTCGAGGTAGCGATGAAGCGACACGAATATGAAGTCGGTAAATAGTCGTGCGGCGGTAGCACCGGCCGAACGGGCGGTAGGACCGATTGCGGGCGGTAGTACCGGCCGTTCGGACGGTAGTACCGCCGGCGACGAATTGCGCGGCACGCTTGGACTTGGAGCGGAAAAGGCCTCCGGAAAACACCAACGGAAAGTGAGGAAAAGGTCTTAAGCACGAGATCCGTGGATCAAAACCACAAATCGCTCACCAAATCGAAAGATCGAACGAAATCCATATGGGCTATTTTTTTTTTTGAATTTTCGAAATTGGATGGGAAAGAAAAATTTTGGTGGAAAAATGGCTAATAAAAGGTGGAAACACGATCCAAATCCGTGGAAACCTTTGCTCTTGATACCAAATGATGTAGGGCTAGGCCCGATCTTCACGGATTTGAGGGGGAACGGGGATGAACACGAAGAACACGGAGGGTAGCGAGGGAGATTCGTGGGCAAAACACAAGGATAACTAGCAAATCCTGCTGAGATCTCCAC
>QRDG01000054.1:2733681-3124093 GCA_012064385.1 Puccinellia tenuiflora
TACAGAGACACCGCAGTGAAAGAGTAGCAACAACAAGATCTACCTCAACGAGGCACCCTAGCTACGAGGGAGGAGGAGCATAGCTCACACAAGTCTCAAATTCAGTCTGACCCGGAATGGGGAAGTGGAAAGCTATTTATAGTCTAATACAAAACGGGCAGGAAAGGCGGGGAATGGCCTGGGGGCCGGCCTGGAGGCCGGCTGGCTCTGGTGGGAAACCGGCCTGGGGGCCGGCCGGCCGGCTCAGGTAGGTGACCGGCCTAGGCCGGCCGGGAGGCCGGCTGCGTCGGGGGGGTGGCTCGGCCTGGGGCCGGCCCGGGGCCGGCGGCCTCTGGTGGGAGCCGCCTGGGGACCGGCCTGGGCCGGTTTGGAGGCCGGCCGCCTCGGGTGGGAGCCCGGTCTTGGGGCCGGCCTAGGCCGGCTGTGAGGCCGGCCACCCTGTCTTCGCCTCGCTCCTCCTCTTCTTGTCCATCTTCTTGGATCTCCCCTTGTTCATCTTCTCCATCATCTTGGACCTTCTCTTGGCCATCTCCTTGACTCCGTTGTGGGTCATCATCCGGGTGGGTCCTGAGTATGCACAAGGGTACCGGCATGAAGTAGCAAACCATTCGAAGGAAGATCGAGGTCACACATCGAGAGGAGCGAGTTCACCTTTTCATGAAGTGCCTTGACTCTTGATCTTGTCATTGGGCCATTTGGCGTGGTGTCCATGGTGTTCTCCACATGTGGGGCTACATCATCTCCCCCCCTTCGAAAAGAGTCGTCTTCGACTCGTCATCCTCTTGAACGCTTGCATCTCCGTGGAAAGGGGATAGGTCGGCGATGTTGAACGTGTCGTGCACCAAGTACTTGGAGGTTGGGATATCGATCTTGTAGGCGTTGTCGTTGATGCGCTTGAGCACTTTGAAAGGCCCGTCACCGCGAGGAGCAAGCTTGGATTTTCTTTCATCCGGGAAACGGTCCTTGCGGAGGTGTAGCCACACAAGATCTCCTTCTTCGAATATCATGGCTTCTTCAACTTGTTGATCTTGGTAGCTTGGCGCTTGGTGTGCTCTTCTAGAGTTGCTCGAGTTGACTCATGTAATGTCTTCATGTAGTCGGCCCTTTTGTCGACGTCCATGTCGGTGCGCTCGTGTAGAGGAAGTCGTAGGATGTCTAGGGCGGTGTTGGGGTTGAACCCATAGACAACCTCGAACGGGCTTCGTTTGGTTGCCGGTGGGTTGCACGGTTGTAGGCGAACTCGGCGTGCGGTATGCATTCCTCCCAACCTTTGAGGTTTGGCTTGATTAATGCGCGAAGGAGAGTTGATAAGCTTCGATTCACCACCTCGGTTTGGCCATCGGTTTGGGGGTGGTAAGCGGTGGAGAAGAGGAGCTTGACTCCTAGCTTTGCCATCAATGCCTTCCAAAAGTAGCTTGTGAATTTGACATCTCGGTCCGAAACAATGTTCTTCGGCACTCCATGTAGACGAACAATTTCCCTAAAGAACAAAGTTTTGCAAGGAATAAAATGTGCCATTTTAGAGAAGCGATCGACAACAACAAATATTGAATCTTTGCCATTTTTTGTTCGAGGTAATCCTAATATGAAATCCATGCTAATGTCGGACCAAGGTGTGTGTGGTATTGGTAAAGGCATATAAAGACCATGAGAGTTCAACGTGGACTTAGCTTTGAGGCAAGTTGGGCAACGGCGCACCAAGCGCTCCACATCACGCGTCATCCTTGGCCAAAAGTAGTGTGTAGATAGCATGGCGAGTGTCTTGTCACGTCCAAAGTGTCCCATGAGGCCCCCACTATGTGATTCCTGCAAAAGCAACAACGGAGCGAGGACTCGGGAATGCATAGTTTGTTAGCCTTAAACAAGAAACCCTTGTGCAAGTAGAAATCATCGTATCCTTTGTCAATTGTGCACTTTGTAAAGATAGGACCAAAGAAAGGATCGGAAGCATAGAGTTCTTTAAGGTCATCAAGGCCCAAAACGTTGATTTCAAGTTGGGTGAGTAAAATCATTTTGCGGGAAAGAGCATCCGCAACTATATTTTCCTTGCCTTTTTTGTACTTCACCACATAGGGAAAAGACTCGATGAATTCAACCCATTTGCATGCCGTTTGTTCAAATTGGCTTGGGTTTTCAAATATTTCAAAGATTCATGATCGGAATGGATAACAAACTCTTTGGGCCAAAGGTAGTGTTGCCACACTTCCAAAACACGGACTAAGGCATAGAGTTCCTTGTCGTAGATTGGGTAGTTTAGGCGAGCACCATCAAGTTTTTCGCTATAATAGGCAACGGGACGGCCACATTGCATGAGGACGCCACCGATGCCAAGGCCACTAGCGTCACACTCAAGTTCAAAGGTTTTGGAGAAATCCGGCAAAGCAAGTAAAGGAGCTTCGGTCAACCTCTTCTTGAGTTCATTGAAAGCCGATTCTTGAGCATTGCCCCAAATGAAAGGTACATTCTTTTTGGTAAGCTCATTCAAGGGGCAAGCAATTGTGCTAAAATCTTTCACAAAGCGGCGGTAAAACCCAAACAAACCAAGGGCGCTACAAAGTTGAGCAAGATTAGTTGGCGGTGGCCAATTTGTGATTGCCTCAATCTTAGAGGTGTCAACTTCAATCCCGTTGGAAGAAACTACATAACCCAAAAACACAAGTTTGTCGGTGCAAAAGGTACATTTCTTGAGGTTGGCAAAAAGCGAAGCATTACGAAGGGCCAACAAAACTTGCTTCACATGGTCGACATGTTCATGCAAAGATTTGCTATAAACAAGGATGTCATCAAAGTAGACAACCACAAACTTGCCAATGAAAGCGCGCAAGACGTGATTCATAAGACGCATAAATGTTGAAGGGGCATTGGAAAGACCAAAGGGCATGACAAGCCACTCATAAAGACCAAGTTTTGTTTTAAATGCGGTTTTCCATTCATCTCCTTCATGCATACGGATTTGGTGATAACCACTTTTCAAATCAATTTTGGAGAAGATAGTGGCACCACTAAGCTCATCTAGCATGTCATCAAGTCGTGGGATAGGATGTCAATACCCCACCGTGATATTGTTGATGGGACGACAATCCATGCACATTCGGAGTGTGTCGTCTTGCTTGGGGACGAGGATGACCGGAACGGCGCACGGACTCAAGCTTTCACGAACATGTCCCTTGGCGAGGAGTTCTTGAATTTGGCGCTCGATCTCCTTTGTCTCCTCGGGGTTGGTGCGGTATGGCGCTCTATTGGGTAGAGGGGCGCCGGGAATGAGATCGATGCGATGCTCGATTCCACGTAGAGGAGGAAGTCCTTGAGGAAGCTCATCCGGAAATACTTCTTTGAATTCCTGCAAGATAGACAACATAGACGGAGGAACTTGGGTTAAGTCGTTAGTGTCTTTGCCATCTCCTTTGCATAAGAGCACGAAGTGGAAAGTGGATGGGTTTGCTCTCACTTCCCTCATCTCACTTTTGGTGGCTAACAAGACTACGTCGGGACTCACTCTTTTCCCTTTCGCACTCATATTTGGCTTGTGGCTCTCACTCACGTGAATGTGGCTCGCTCTCTCACCACTCAACTCACTAGGGGATTGTTTTTCTTGCGCTCTTACAATTGTCTTGGCATTGTCGGCTATAATTTGGCTTGGAGTCATTGGGCGGAGCACTAGGATCTTATTGTTCCATTTGAAGCTATAGTAGTTGGTGCGCCCATCATGAGTAGCGGCCTTGTCAAATTGCCAAGGACGGCCAAGAAGTAAGTGGCAAACCGACATGGGTACCACATCACAATCCACCGTGTCCTCGTAAGAGCCAATCTTGAAGGATACTTGAACCGTGTATTGGATCTTCACGGTACAGGAGTCACTAAGCCATTGCACATGGTAAGGATTGGGGTGCTTCTTGTACGTCAAGTTGAGTTTCTCACATAGCTCCTTGCTTGCCAAGTTGTGACAACTCCCACCATCAATGATTACCTTGATTGATTTGCCGTTGATGCCGGCCTTTGTTTGGAACAAGTTGCATCTTTGAGCGTCATCACCTTGGTTGATTGTAGCCAAGACTCGAGTGACAACTAGAGTGGGGTTGGGGTCACCATCACAATAGATGTAGTCATCGTCGTCATCCAAGCTTTGCATCGTGGCCACCTTGTTCAATGCGTGGTACTCATCTTCACTCATGGACTCATAGTCTCCATTGTCATTGACTATCATCACCTTCTTGTTGGTGCATTCAAATGACTTGTGCCCTTGACCTCCACACTTGTAGCAAGTGATATATGACTTGACGGTTTGTGGTGAGGGCGTCGTCTTCTTGGAGGTGTTAGTGGGTTGCGGTGTAGAACTTTTTGCATTGCCTTGAGCTTGGACTTGAGTCATGGGTTGTGTTGATGATGAAGCTCTAGTGGCGAAGAAGGACTTGGCCTTGACATACTTGAGCTCTTCGGCGACTTGGCGCTCGGCCTTCATGGCTTGATGAACGAGCTCAACAAGGTTCTCATAAGGTTGGAATTCCACTATCTTCTTGATGGGGTACGTGAGGCCGTTCAAGAAACGTGCCATTGATTGTTCCTCGGACTCTACAATGTGTGCGCGGGAGAGAGTGGACTCCATCTCTTTGTAGTACTCGTCGACCGTCTTGAGACCTTGCTTGAGTTCTTGTAGCTTCTTGTACAAATCGCGCGCATAATGATGTGGCACAAAGCGCTTGTGCATTTCCTTCTTCATGTCATTCCATGTATCGATTGGGTCTTCAAATGAGGCTTGGAGTTGTTCCCACCATAGTTGTGCATAGCCTTCAAACTCGAGGGATGCGAGGTCAACTCGTTTGTCTTGCGGCACCTTGTAGACTCGAAATAGTTTGGAGACCTTTGATTCCCATGCAATGTAGTCTTCCGGGTCGTTGGTGCCATGGAACTTAGGAATGACGAGCTTGGGAGGATTGAAACGGTTTTTGTGATCATCCTCATCATCATCATCATGGTGGCGATGGCGGTCTCAGTGACGATGTCTTGGGTGGTGGCGTGGAACATAATCCTCGTCATCTTCAATATCAACATGATTGTCGGCCAATGGCACTCGGCGGGCTCGATGTGGAGGTAGATCATGACGATGATGTCGATTGTCCTCATGTAGGTGTAGGGGATCCAAGTTAACATTTGGAATTGGAATTTCTTGTCGAGGACGAGCTTGATGTAGTGGAGGGTCGATGTTCGCTTGAGGGTGAGGCGGTTCTTGACGATGTTGGTCTTGGTGTTGGTGATGGTCCAAGTTCGCTTGAGGGTGAGGCATGTCGTGGTGTTGACCTTGACCAATCTCACTTGGACCTTTGCTTCTTGCGTTGGAACGATGTGAGGACCTTGAGCTTGATCTCAAAGAGTGCCGGTGTCGTCTTTCGAGAAGCAACTCCTCGAGACGAATGGAACGCGCCTTGTTCTCACGTTGGTCGTCTTGTATTTGAGCGAAGCGGTCATTGTTCTCGCGTTGGGCTTCTTGTATATGAGCGAAGCGCTCGGTGTTTTCACGTTGTGCGGCTTGGTGGCGCTCCTCGTAGCGGCGTAAGTTGTCGTCGATGTACCTCTTGAGAGCCTCCTCTTGCTTGGTAAAACCGGTGCCTTGTTCTTCCCTAGCCATGATAAGCAAACACAAGTGATATGTGGAAAATTTGGTGGCTAATAACCGCTCTTACCTTTGGTTGATAGTATTGGACAAGTGGCCTTGCCTTCCGAGACAAAAGTGTCACAAGAGTAAGAGTTGGTTGATTAGTGATCCAAAAGCGACTCACACACACACTTATGAAGAGCTTAGGTATGGTAAAGTGGCAAGAAATCAAAACGAAACCAATGAAAAGGCTATTGCAACAAGTGGAGGATAACCACAAAGAACAAAAGAGACTAACCACACAATCTGAGAAACAAAGGAGACTCACACGTGGAGACAAACATGGATGGTGCGACTATAGGGAGGAGCAACTTTGACCTAACGAAGACTATGCTCGTGCCGCACCACCTCTCGAAGGACAACTAGCTCAAGTGTATGGGAAGGAGCACCTGATTTGCACAAGTGTACCCATTTCTCTATTGGTAATTGGAGCTTGAGGATGACTAGGATCACGGCTCGGCTTTTCTCTTTTTTTTTTGAATCTTTTCTATTTCTCTTTTGCTTTATGCTTTTGCCCGAGCCGAGTCCGCTACAACTAGATGCTCACAATATTATGATATGGTCACTTGGTGTCACACTAGTGCAATGCTCACACTATGAAGAGCTAGCTCCTAAGAAAAAGTTTCGCGAAATGGAAAGGGATGTGTCGGAAGCTATACCTTTGATGCCGTCGAGGGTAGCGATGAAGCGACACGAAGATGAAGTCGGTGAATAGTCGTGCGGCGGTAGCACCGGCCGAACGGGCGGTAAGACCGATTGCGGGCGGTAGTAACGGCCGTTCGGACGGTAGTACCGCCGGCGACAAATTGCGCGGCACGCTTGGGCTTGGAGCGGAAAAGGCCTCCGAAAAACACCAACGGAAAGTGGGGAAAAGGTCTTAAGCACGAGATCCGTGGATCAAAACCACAAATCGCTCACCAAATCGAAAGATCGAACGAAATCCATATGGGCTATTTTTTTTTTTGAATTTTCGAAATTGGTATGGGAAAGAAAAATTTTGGTGGACAAATGGCTAATAAAAGGTGGAAACACGATCCAAATCCGTGGAAACCCTTGCTCTTGATACCAAATGATGTAGGGCTAGGCCCGATCTTCACGGATTTGAGGGAAACGGGGATGAACACGAAGAACACGGAGGGTAGCGAGGGAGATTCGTGGGCAAAACACAAGGATAACTAGCAAATCCTGCTGAGAACTCCACCCAACAACAAACCCTCAAAAAGGTAGCCTTTGGATCGAAGAATCAAAGCCAAACTTACTCTTGTTGAAACCGATTGCTCTTACCGGCCGGTCCACCGATCCAATAGAATCACCGCAGTGAAAGATTGGTTTGCACTACTAGAGACACCGCAGTGAAAGAGTAGCAACAACAAGATCTACCTCAACGAGGCACCCTAGCTACGAGGGAGGAGGAGCATAGCTCACACAAGTCTCAAATTCAGTCTGACCCGGAATGGGGAAAGTGGAAAGCTATTTATAGTCTATTAAAAAACGGGCAGGAAAGGCGGGGAACCGGCCTGGGGGCCGGCCTAGGCCGGCCTGGAGGCCGGCTGGCTCTGGTGGGAAACCGGCCTGGGAGCCGGCCTAGGCCGGCCAAGAGGCCGGCCGGCTTAGGTAGGTGACCGGCCTAGGCCGGCCGGGAGGCCGGCTGCGTCGGGGGTGGCCCGGCCTGGGCCGGCCCGGGGCCGGCTCGGAGGCCGGCGGCCTCTGGTGGGAGCCCGGCCTGGGGACCGGCCTGGGCCGGTTTGGAGGCCGGCCGCCTCGGGTGGGAGCCCGGTCTTGGGGCCGGCCTAGGCCGGCTGGGAGGCCGGCCACCCTGTCTTCGCCTCGCTCCTCCTCTTCTTGTCCATCTTCTTGGATCTCCCCTTGTTCATCTTCTCCATCATCTTGGACCTTCTCTTGGCCATCTCCTTGACTCCGTTGTGGGTCATCATCCGGGTGGGTCCTGAGTATGCACAAGGTACCGGCATGAAGTAGCAAACCATTCGAAGGAAGATCGAGGTCACACATCGAGAGGAGCGAGTTCACCTTTTCATGAAGTGCCTTGACTCTTGATCTTTTCATTGGGCCATTCGGCGTGGTGTCCATGGTGTTGTCCACATGTGGGGCTACATCAAGTTGCAATTGATCGTGTCATACAGTTTTATTGCCAACACTTTTAGTATGCCAAGTATAGTTTCCTTAGACCATGAGATTGTGTCACTCCCGTTTACCGGAGGAATACTTTGTGGACATCAAACATCACTTCGTAACTGGGTGATTATAAAGGTGGCTTTCAGGTATCTCCGATGGTATTTGTTGGGTGACATGAATCAAGATTGGGATTTGTCCTTCCTTATGACGGAAAAGATATCTCTGGGCCCTCTCGGTAATATAGCATCAGAAAGGTTGCAACCATGTGGTTAAGTGTTAATCACGGAGATCCTATATTATGGACGAGTAAAGAGAATTTGCCAGCTAACGAGATAGAACTAGATATGGAGATATCGACGATCAAATCTCGGGCAAATTAAATATCGGTGAGACAAAGGGAATCGTATACGAGATTAAGAATCTCCGGCATCGTGGTTCAATCGATAAAGAACTTCGTTGAATATGTAGGAGTCAATATGGGCATCCCGGTCCCGCTATTGATTATTGATATGATCATGTCTGCATGTTCTCGAACCCGTAGGGTCACACACTTAACGCTCCGATGTTGCTAGGGTTAGCGATGAGATAATTGATGGTATGAACGAATGGTGATTCGGAGTATCGGATGGGATCCTAGACGTCACGAGGAGTTCTGGAAGAGTCCGGAGAATAAGATTCATATAAGGAAAGTGGTTTCCGGAGGTATCGGAAAAGTTCCGGAATATTTGCATAGGGTACCGGAAGGTTCTAGAAAGTTCTAGAGGAGTCTATAAGTGGGACCCACCTAATTTAGGGGGCCCACATGGACCAAAGGGGGTGCAGCAACCACTTGGGCTGCGCACCACCCAAACGCCCACATGGGCCTAGCCGGCCAAGACAAGGGAAGGGGAGGCCAAGTCGTAGTTGGACTAGGTGGCCAGCCACCCCTAGTTGGAAAGGGCCCAAGCCCAAGTCCACTTAGGACTCAACTTGGGGGCCAAGCAAAGGGGGCCGGCTACCCCTCCTCCACCCTGGCTCTAGCTGCGCGCCACCTCTCCCCGGAGGGCTGCCGCTTCCTAGATCTCCATCCCCTAGCCGCACCACCCTTGGTGCCCTAGACGCCACCCCCTTCCTCTCTCCTAGCTGGCGCCACCCCTCTCCCCGGAGGGCTGCCGCCACCACTACCTCGTCCCAAGACGCAAAACCCCTATGCCCTAGGGCTGCTGCGCCTTCTCTTCTCCCTCTCCCTCTCACATGGCTTGGCGAAGCCCTGTCGGACGGAGCACTCCACCATCAACGCCGCCACAACCGTCGTGGTGCCGAGATCTATCTAGCCACGTCCTCCTCGCTTGCGGGATCAAGGAGAGGACATCTTCATCGAGCCGTACGTGTGGATACCACGGAGGCGCTGCTCGTGCGGTGCTCCATCGGATTGGATCGCGTGGATAATACATCTCCTCGCGACTAGATGCGTCTAGTTGCGGGGATCGACTAGCCAACCCCTGCACCGACAAAACGCTTTGAACGTTCTTCGAGGGTAAGAGATTAGATCTCATATTCGCTACCACCGTCTAATAGATCTAGATCCTTGGGGTTTATTCCGCTTGCTGCGTAGGATTTTGTTTTTGTTTTCTATGCTGCTACCCCTTCAGCGAGCTCGGGCGGGAGAGGAGATCGAGCCGAGCACGGGGAGGAAGAGAGAGGCCACGGGAGGAGAGGGGAAAAGGAAAAATAAGAAAAGAAAGAAAGGGAGAGAGAGAAAAGGGAGCAGGGACCCAAAGGAAAGAGAAAAAAGGGCTAAAAGCAAGGTGGGAGGGCACATTTGTAAAAAGGTAAAAATATGGGGAGGGTGGCTGCAAGAGGTAGGGGGTAGGAAAGGAAAAAGCCAGGGGCAGGATTAGGGTTTGGTCTAGGGTTTGCTTTGCTGGGCTTTTGGGCCTAGCTAGCTGGGCTACTCTCTCTCGCATTCTCAAATTTATTTTTCTTTTGCAAATTAATTTGGCAATTAATTTTCAAAAACGGAGACGACCGTCTCGATAAAATCTTTTCCGACAGATTTAGCTAAAATAAAATAGGGTTTGATAAAAATAATTTTTGTTACCAAAATTATGCGATGCGCATGATGCTGATGTCATGATGATGCAAAAATAAAATAACAAGCAATTCTAATTTGGGGAAAAACCCCGGACATTACAACCGACACCACTAACAAGGGATCTCGCCCCGAGATCCACGCTACCGTCAGGGGAGAAGAAGAGCAAGGTAACTATCGAATCTTCGGGCGTCATGGTGATCTTCTCGACACCACTAACAAGTGGTTATTGCTCACGCCGATGATGATGTTCGTCCATCGAGATCCTTCCGAAGATCGAACCTAATAGGATAAAAGGGCAAGAGAATCGTCCACCCACGAAGATGCTATGACCGGAAGATAGATAAGAGAGAAGATTTAAAACACATGAAGGCAAGAGGGAAATAGAATAGAGATAAGGAATAAACAAGAATCCTATTGAGATCTTTCCAAATAACTTTTAGTAAAATAGTTGTGGACACTCTACAAACAACGACGATTAGCTAGGGTATCCTACAGGCAGACTGGACCAGCGGGGTATCGAAGAACCATGGCTCTGATACCACTTTGTAACGCCCCAAGATCGGTACTATGCAGATTTTAGCAATCCAGCCAAATCCGCATAATAACGATCCTAAAGGACGCCCACCAGGCATAACATGCACGTCGCAACACACACGTTATGCGGGTGGAATTGTGATAACATTACAACAGTTCTCGATGGAACCCACAAAAGGACATATATACAACAACGACTTACCGAGTCAAGAGCAAAGATACAATACAAAGATCCAAAATAATAACGAAAATGGGTAGCGTCCGGCTACGGACAAGAAACAAATTGGACTAAGAGTCCTGAAGATAAACGAAGGCAGCATATCCCTGCCCAGGTCAAGCCGGAGGGATTCCCAAGCTAACGTCGTCAGACTTCAAACCTGTTGGCTGCATTGGAATAGCAGCCCCGAAGGGGTCAGTACTAGTAGAAGTACTGGCAAGTAATACTCACAAGATATCAAAGCTGGAATTCCGGGGGAAGAGGGTTAGCGATTGAGGCAGCGGCAAACAGCACTAACAACTTATAGAGACACACTACAACTTTCGTCTATCAGAGACAAGGTAAGAGAGCGCATAAGAAACCAACTATACTACTCACCAAACAAACCCGCCCTAAAACGACTCCCTCATATCCTCGGCCCACGAGGAAGAAGTCCGGGCACTCACACGGTGGACAAGTTTTATGGGTTATTATTCAAGTAATCTATCTTACTAGTCAAGTTATAATCATTAGGTGCAAGTTGTCTATGATCTTTTTAGCCAGCGCATTTCACCAAGTCGTCCATAACCGCGGACACGGCTTTTCGAAAAGATTTAACCCTGCAGGGATGCACCAATGAACCCACACGCATCGAAACACTCGCTTAGAGGTGTACCGGTGGAGCGTTCGACGCAATACTTCCCTTCTCTACAAACAAGTCCAGGGAGCCACCTAGCTAGGACTGATCCACCTTGAGAGTCCGGCCGAAGCTTCGAGGTGGGCCTAACCGTTGCGAGGATGGCTTCGGGAGGGAACACTCATACGATTGCCCCTCCTTCCACATGCAGTTAACGCTCATGCTGCAACTTCTATCGAAACACCCGAACTATTTGTGGCACCTGGACAGGTTTGAGGATCCGGTAATAGATTGCGGGGAGGGCCATAGAACTCCCACATGTGGTTACTGCGCTCAGTCTTGGATCAGCGGAAAAGAACTCGGGTCCTAGGCGACACTAGCAGAACAAATCACCACGATTGGCCTTCCGCCGGTGCCTTATCTTTATTAAGTTATTCCCATCGCAACAGAAATTAAAGATTACCATTTTAGTTGAGCCTAGCTATTATGTTAAGAACAAGACTAGATAAAATAGATAACAGGACTCAAGCAAAGCACCTAAGCATGCACTGCGACTCGCAAGGCTAACAAGGTAAACAAACAACAGGGTAATAGGAGGTGGAGGTGTGGCTATATCATGGCTGCCAGGTAAACATTTAAATAGGATCGGGACACAAGCATCGAGACATAAGGCTAGCAAGGAACAAAAGATAGGACGAGTAAGAGACAGAAAAACAAGCAAAGATAGCAAGGGAGTATCACTTGCCTGCAATCCGGTAGAGGTAGAAGAACCTGTCGTTGCTCACATCAACTCAACGTCCTATTCCCGAAGAAGCAACAAACACTGGGCAACGGAAAAGATGCATTTTACTCTACGGCAAAAGAAGCGGCATGTTGATGACATGATGCATGACAAAATTAAAAGGTTGTCCAATTTTATTCCTCTAACACATGGCAAAACATTTTAAATGGGATCGGTGCAAAATATAGATGCACCGGACAAATCCCATAATTAAATTGATTTAATTAGACTAAATGGATAAAGGTGCGATGCTAATTAATGATGCATGATTTTATAAGATACGCATATATATGGCATATAGGGGTTTGGGTTGGGGTCACACATCGGAAACAAGGAACTTCAGATTCGGAACCGTCGTCTTCGGGTCGTAGTCGAGGTAGTTGTCGTAGTCGAAGTAGCCGAAGTAGTCGTTCATCCGGAGTCGGAGTAGTCGAGGTAGTCGACATCGTGGAAGTAGTCGTACTCGGGTGTAGTCGTGGCGGACCACGGCGTTCCGGGCTTCGGGGTCGTCGGGGTTCTCGGTCTTCACGGACGCGCACGAAGGCGGCCGACACAAACGGATGTCAAAGGAGAACTTGGCGGGTTCCGGTGTCGAGGTAGATCTTGTCGCTGCACGTTTCACGGTCGTCGTGGAAGTAGTCCTTGTTGTATCCACACGGTCGTCGACCTTGTCGTTGCATGGCACGGGGCTTCACGGCGCTTCACGACGGGAACGGAGGACGGCTTCACGACGGGAAGCATGCATCGGGAAACATCGGGGAACCACATCGGGAACAGGAGAAGGAACACGGAGACATCGGGAACACGACGGGAACAGGGACAGGAGACCACTGGGAGCAGCGGGAACACACACGGGCACAACACACGTCGGTAACGGGCGTCGGGAAACACACCGGGAGCAGCAGCACCCTTGGGTCGGAAGCATGGGACACGGCCAGAGGCACTAGGGAGAGCTCGTGGCCGGCCGGAGTATGGCGAGGCGACGCCGGCGCGGACGAGCTGGCGGCGGCGTGGCCCGAGCGGTAGAGGAGGTAGAGCAGGGGAGCGGGCGATGGGATCGAGCCAGAGGTCGACAGGGAGGGGCGGAGGAGCAGGCCGGTGATGGAGGTCGTGGACGGTGCAGCACGGCGGCTGGCCGAGATGAGGGAGTAGAGGGCCGCGACGCGTAGGCCAGGGGAGAGCAGCATGCCATGGGGACGGCTTGCGCGCGGGGGGGGGGGGGGGATGAGCAGGCAACGGGGAACCAGGTTGGGGCGACGAGGAGGAGGGGCAGAGGAGGGAGAGAGGGCGACAGCGGCGAGCTGGGAGGCCGGAGGAGGAGAGAGGAGCACGCGGGGAGAGGAGAGAGGTGGAGGAGAAGAGGGTGAAGGAGAGGGAGAGGGAGAAGAAGGGGGCCGGCCGGGGGAAGGACGAGAGGAGGAGGGAGAGGAGGAAGGTGCGCTGCGGGGGAGGTGCCGGGCGAGCTGGGCCGGTGGCGAGCTCGTGCGGGAGAGGAGATCGAGCCGAGCACGGGGAGGAAGAGAGAGGCCACGAGAGGAGAGGGGAAAAGGGAAAAACAAGAAAAGAAAGAAAGGGAGAGAGAGAAAAGGGAGCAGGGACCCAAAGGAAAGAGAAAAAGGGCTAAAAGCAAGGTGGGAGGGCACATTTGTAAAAAGGGAAAAAGATGGGGAGGGTGGCTGCAAGAGGTAGGGGGTAGGAAAGGAAAAAGCCAGGGGCAGGATTAAGGTTTGATCTAGGGTTTGCTTTGCTGGGCTTTTGGGCCTAGCTAGCTGGGCTACTCTCTCTCGCATTCTCAAATTTATTTTTCTTTTGCAAATTAATTTGGCAATTAATTTTCAAAAACGGAGACGACCGTCTCGATAAAATCTTTTCCGACAGATTTAGCTAAAATAAAATAGGGTTTAATAAAAATAATTTTTGTTACCAAAATTATGCGATGCGCATGATGCTGATGTCATGATGATGCAAAAATAAAATAACAAGCAATTCTAATTTGGAGAAAAACCCCGGACATTACAAAAGCAAATAAAAGACGCTCCAAGTTTATGCGATAAAGTGCATTGATCGAAAAACAGAAGTTAGACGTGTGCAAACCGAGAGTGTATTGGTCTAGTGGGGTTGTCTTCACATCCCCAAGCTTATGGTCTTCACCATCCTTGGATAGCTCTTGGTGCATCTCCTCTAATCCCTGTGAAAAAAAACTTCAAAACACCGTTTCTCCCATTTCTTTTATGTGGGGTGACATTAGTAGTGATAGACAAATGAATTGATTGCTGCATAAAATCCTTAAACAAAAATTCACATGAATGTCTAGAAAGTGTATAATGTTGTATGCATACTTATAAACTCAATTGGATAAAAAAGATTCAAGTTAAAAGTTCAAAGAATGCATCAAACAAAATGGGACAGAATCTGTCCAGAAAAATAGCAGCAGAAAAACGCATTTTTCTGCCCTACTTAAATATGTCGAAAAATTCTGAAACAATTCATGCTTACATAGGATGCAAAGTTCCAACTACAGTTAAAATATCAGCTCATTCGGAGTTACAGAATAGGAGTGAAAAATCATACCATGCACATATTCGTGCTGGAATAAAATCTCCGAATACAATAAGCAACTTTTTTCAATCCAAAATGGGTAAAACTTGGAACTTTATTAAAAATTCCAGAAACAAAACTAAAAACTAAATCTCTTGTTACAGCAAGAGGACACAAAGAAAATCAAAAATAAAAACAACCGGGTTGCCTCCGGTAAAGCGCTTTCTTTATAGCCATATAGCTAGGCATGATAGTTTTAATGATGCTCACATAGGAATAAGAATTGAAATGCAAAAGAGAGCATCAAGAGAAAAATATGAAACTCATTTAAGTCTAACCCACTTCCTATGCATTGGGATCTTGTAGGAAAATAAATCATTGAAACACAAAGCAAGTAGCATAGGAAGATAAAACAAAAGCAATTTCAAGACTTTGAACTTAAAGAGAGGAAACGTAATAATATTGAAATGTTTAGAACCATGTTTTCCCCTCTCATAATAGTTACAAGTAGTGGAACCAAATTTGATAAAACATCTATTAGATTGGTGCAACTTTGCAAACTTAGGAACATATAAAGTATTATTAAAACTATCATGTAAGATATTAGCATGTTTTCCTCTCTCAAAATAATTGCAAGAAACATCATAAACATGATGGTTGTGGGTGGAATGGTTATTAGTGCAAGATAATTTCAGCCCACTTATGTACTTTTCAACATATAAAAGCTTCTCCTCCATGGTGTGAATAGGAGAATTCAAAAATATAGTAGGACTCTCATGAGTAAGAGTACCATCACAAACAGCAAGTATATCATTTTTATCCTCACATAAATTTGTAACAACTTATAAACATTGAGGATTATCAATAAGCGTAGGACCATCATCTAAAGCATTATCATATAGCATATTTAAACAACACTCCTCATTATCATCAATAAGGTCTTGAGTGTTACCCTCATCCATAGGTGGTGAAGGTGGAAGTTTCCTCTCTTTATTCTCTAGTTGTTCATCATTTTCATCATCTTCTTGGGGTTGCACGGGCATCCCCAACCTTAGGTTTTTATCCTCCTCTTCACATTCTTCTTCTTCCAACCTTATGTTTTTACCATCTTCTTCCTGCAAAACATCAGTACTTTCCATGGAAGCAAGAATTCTTTCTTTAACATAAACATTGTCACTAAATTCTTTTTTGCAAAGTTGGAGAATAATAGAAATTTGTCCTTTCATTACACGAGCTTCATGACTAATTGTAAGAAATTTATCAATAAGAGAGTCTATCTCAAGGGCTCCAACATAAGCAATATGTTTCTCAACTTGTTCTATATCAGGGCATGAAAATTTATCTTCATGATAACAAGCAATTATAGGATCACTATTATACTTGCATTGATAGTGGGAATGTTTAACAGCTCTTCTATTGCAACAAGTTACATCATGTAATTCACAAAACTGAATAGCCATTTTGTGAAGAGCTTCAAGCAATTTACGCATTCTTGTTCCCTCTTCGGTTGATTCATATTCAAAGTAGGCTTCCATATTTTTAACATAACCATTAGGCATAGACATTCCAGAAAGTTTCTCCATCTTTTTTGTGTTTTGATATATAAAACTGAACATAAAACTAAACTAAATGCAAAACTGAAAGTAAATATAAGAAAAACTCACAAGCAAACAAGTTGAAGAGGAAAACCTCCCCAAGCTTAGATGATTGAAAGATGTAAAACAAACAAAAAGAAATGCAAAACTGAAAATAAATATCTAGTGCAAACAAGAATAAAAACTTAAGCGCTACACTCCCCGGCAATGGCGCCAGAAAATGTCTTGATACCCACAAGTATAGGGGATCGTTGAAATCTTTGATGTGTAAGTATTAGTATCGATCCCACGATGAGTAGAAGGTATAAGTATTTATCCTCTCAAATAAGAGTGTCGCTTCTCTTATTATCTATGCACTAGACAAACTAAAATGATTAAATGATGCAAGTGTTTTTGGGTTTTTGGTGTAGAGTTTGCAATAAAGTAAAAAGCTGAAAATAAAATATGACAAGTGAAAGCTTTCAAAGAGAGAAAACCCAATCCTCTATGCGGCAAGAGGACAAGCTTGAGTGGTGTGTTTCTTATAGGTGGAAAACGTTCCCAAGGGCTACATCGATTTCATGGCATAAATATTTCTAGAACAACGAGATAAACATTTTATCAAGTTTTAATCTTCTTTGGACAGAGCCATAATTAGGTGTAGTTAAATAAATAAACTAAACCCCTTATGATGGATCATGTGGCCAAGTAAATGACTACATAAGAATTATTAAGACACAAAGTCCCACCATAGCATTACACTCTAAGGTCCCCGATATAAATCCCCTCCTAATGTAACTTCATGTATTAGACCAAGGCTTACGTGTCCTCCTAGGTCCTACCCATTCCATCACACTAGTGTGATAGCACCTTCATGCATTACTCAATATATGGTGCACTTCATACATTGTACATCAAGACAATCATAAAAGATAAAAACATGACCAAATACTCAACACAAGTTAAGTGAAAATTATTGCCAATCCATCCTATGCCCCAAGGAACATGAGAGAACTACTCACAACGCGAAGACATGATATGATTCAATGATATACGTGATACAACACAATCTGAAAATATAATCTCCCCACAAAACAATGACAAGTAGCAATTCACAAACATGTAGAATAGTACTTAGACAATAGCTAGGGTTCGAACTATCTCAAACTATGAGGGGGATGAAGTGGATCACAGAGATGGTGATGGAGATGGTGCTGGTCTTGACGGTGGTGTTGATGGAGACTCCGGAGGGGGATGGAGGAGCCTTCCGGAGGTGATTCCGACGGCGTTTCCCTCCTTCGATCTTCTCCGGCGGCAGCCTTCTATCTCCTGTTTCTTGGTTTTGTGTTTCTCCGCCGCCTCCTCACGAAAGCCGTCGGGGGACTATTTTTATAGTTGATTTTAGGTCAAGACGAAGCCACGGAGACGAAAACGGACGGTATCGGAGCCAGGAGGCCCAAGATGGGGGGTCCCACACGGCCAAGGAATCTGGCCGCGTGGGCCCTCCTCTTTTGGCCCTCGGGTCTCCGTTTGTTTGCTTCCTTCGCTCCTGCGCTTCGTTCCTTCCAAAAAATGATCCCCACAAAATATTAGGTCATTTGGACGTCGTTTGGGTCCCTGAAACATCAAAATATAGAAAATACGGTTTTCTGCCAGTGCAGGGTTAATTCCAGAAAAATAGGAAAACTGTGAAATCTTACCAAAATCCTTATAAAACAATGATATAACCCTTATATGATGCAAATATGATTGAAATATGAGTATTATAATGCAAAGTTCATGTATGCATTTTACATGCAACACTCCCTTCTTCTCTTTTCCTTTTCAGATCCCTCCACCTCGTAGCTTGGTCCTTTTCCTTTTCTTTTCAGGTCCCTGGACCTTATCCCCTTTTCTTTTTCTTCTCTCCCTTTCCTCTTCCTTCCCCTTCCCCGCACGCAACCGCCCGAATCTCCCATGGCCGTGCCCCGCCGCTACATCGACCAGCCTCCTCCGGCCGCTCCCCTTCCTCACCTTCCGACCTCCCAGCTCCTCCTCTCACCCCGCGGGAGCTCCTCCCGTCGATCTCGTGTGCCTCGCATCCTCCTCTCCTTCTCCTCCCGCGGCGCTCCTTCCCCAGCCGCCCCCTGCTGCTCCTCACCCGCCGCCACCTGGTTGTCATCCTCGCCGCCTCGACCTCTCTCGTGCCGACCTCGACCTCCACCTCCCGGCCGCACGCCTCCCTCCTTCGTGCGGTCCAGCTCCAGCCCGGCTGCGCCTCTTCTGCTTGTCGCCGACCTGGGCCGTGCGATCCTATGCCGCAGTGCCTCCCTGCGACCTCCTTCCCGTCCGCCTCGGCTCCCTGCCGGTGGACGTCCCTGCTCCGGCCGAGCTCCTCTTCCCCGTACCCTCTCCTCCCCGACCCGAGCTCTGCCCCGCGCCCTGCTTCGCTCCCACCGTCCACCACCTCGAGCTCGTCCCTGATCCGTGCCAGTGTTGTGTGTCCCTTGTCCGGGCGTGCCTCTGCCCGTGGTCTCCCTGCTGCGACTGCTCCTCGTCCGTCTCCGTGTTGCCCGCCTGCCAAGTGCTCGGTGAATTGCCCGCAAGAAGCCCGACGTCCCGTGTCCGTCTCCGGTGCGCCGTTGTCGTGTCTCCGAGTTCCCCATTGTCCCGACGTGTGTCTCCGTGTCCCCGACGCCCTGCCGTGTTTCCATCCCGACATCTCCCATTTCCTCGTCGTGTAACCTTTCGCGTTCCCGTTCCCGTCGTTAAGCCCGAAGACCCGACGCGAGTTCTCCGTCCGTGAAGACTGAGTACGACGACCTTCGTGGATACGACAAGATCTTCCCCGACACCGGAACCCGCCAAGTTCTCCGCTTCGAGTCCGTTTGTGCCGGCCGCCTTCGTGCGTGTCCGTGAAGACCCAATCCGCCGAGTACCCCGACGTCGTTAACCCCGTTGACCCCGAAGGCCAGAACGCCAAGGTCCGCCACGACAACGACCTGAGTACGACTACTTCCACGACGTCGACTACCTCGACTACTTCGACTACTTCCTCTCCGATCCAAAGATGGTGGCTCCCAATCCGAAGACCCCCGATCCGATGTGTGACCCCAACCCTAAACCCTATATACCATATATGCGTATCTTATCTAAAATCATGCATCATTAATTAACCTCGCACCTTTATCCATTTAGTCGAATTAAATTAATTTAATTATGGGATTTGTCTGGTGCACCTATATTATGCACCGATCCCATTTAAAATGTTTTGCCATGTGTTAGGGAATAAAATTGGATCACCTTTAATTTGTCATGCATTCATGTCATCCACATGCCGCTTCTTTTGCCGTAGAGTAAAATGCATCTTCTGCGCTTCCAGTGTTCCTTGCTTCTTCGGGAATAGGACGATGAGTTGATGTGAGTAACGACAGGTTCTGCTACCTCTACCGGATTGCAGGCAAGTGATACTCCCTTGCTATCTTTGCTTGTTTTCTGTCTCTTACTCCTCTTATCTTTTGTTCCTTGCTAGCCTTATGTTACGATGCTTGTGTCCCGATCCTATTTGCATGTTTACCTGGCAACCCTGATATAGCCACACCCCCACATCCTATTAACCTGTTGCTTGTTTACCTTGTTAGCCTTGCGAGTCGTAGTGCATGCTTAGGTGCTTTGCTTGAGAGTCCTGTTATCTCTTTATCTAGTCTTGTTCTAATATGATAGCTAGGCTCAACTTAAATGGTAATCTTTAATTTCTGTTGTGATGGGAATAATTTAATAAAGATAAGTCACCGGCGGAAGGCCAATCGTGGTGTTTTGTTCTGCTAGTGTCACCTAGAACCCGAGTTCTTTTCTGCTAATCCAAGACTGAGCGCACTAACCACATGTGGGAGTTCTATGGGCCTCCCCGCAATCTATTACCGGATCCTCAAACCTATCCAGGAGCCACAACTTAGTTCGGGTGTTTCTACGGTTACAAGCGCGGATGATATGGTAAGATGGATACGTGGTTACTTACATAGGGCTTGCGGTATGATGCGAAGTGACCATTCTAATTGTAGTCTGTGTCACCTAGCACGTAGGCGCAAACGGTTAGGCCCACCTCGAAGCTTCGGCCGCACTCTCAAGGTGGATCAGATCTAGCTAGGTGGCTCCCTGGACTTTTTTGTAGAGAAGGGAAGTATTGCATCGAACGCTCCACCGGTATACCTCTAAGCGAGTGTTTCGATGCGTGTGGGTTCATTGGTGCATCCCTACAGGGTGAAATCTTTTCGAAAAGCCGTGTCTGCGGTTATGGACGACTTGGTGAAATGTGCTGGCTAAAAAGATCATAGACAACTTGCACCTTATGATGATTATAACTTGACTAGTAAGATAGATTACTTGAATAATAACTCATAAAACTTGTCCACCGTGTGAGTTGCCCTGATTGCTTCCTCGCGGGCGGTTGATCGAGGGAGTAATACTTGAGCGGGTTTTTGATGTGGTGAGTAGTATAGTTGGTTTCTTATGCGCTCTCTTACCTTGTCTCTTTTAGACAAAAGTTGTAACGTGTCTCTATAAGTTGTTAGTGCTGCTTGCCGCCGCTTCAATCGCTAACCCTCTTTCCCCGGAATTCCAGCTTTGATATCTTGTGAGTATTACTTGCCAGTACTGTTTATAGTACTGACCCCTTCGGGGCTGCTATGCCAATGCAGCCGACAGGTTTGAAATCTGACGACGTTAGCTTGGGAATCCCGCCGGCTTGGCCTGGGCAGGGATATGGTGCCTTCGTTTATCTTCAGGACTCTTAGTCCAAATTTGTATTCTTATCCGTAGCCGGATACTATTTCGCTTCCGCTGTTCCTTGGTTCTCTGTATTGTATTGTCGCAATAGTGGAACATGGGATTTCCCTGATGCGGTCAAAGTGGGTCCACTGCCTGTGGGCCCACCAGGAAGGCGAGCCAGGCCAAGGTTTAAGACTGGCAGATGGGCCCCCCATCTGCCCCACGGCGACGAGACAAGAACGGCATCGGCAACCACGACTAAGGACCAGGGACCCCTCGGGGCCCCCTTCAATCCGGAAGACGACGCGGAGGTCCCGGGGACCCCGATGCCCGGCAGGAGGCCAGGCTCACCCCCGGGAACCAACCTCCGCACACGCGAAGAGGATAGGGATGCCAGCCCCGGCTGGAAGCTCCTAGAAGACTTGGGCGCCAAGAAGACGAAGGCGCCGAAGGGGGACAGGGACGGAAAAGGTGTCAGCCCCTGTCCGCCCGCCCAGGGAAAGGTGGGCGACCGCACCTAACCCCCTCAGAAGAATACTTGGACGAGAAGAATCCACGTCACCCCCAAAGGAGAACCCGGAGGGGTTTTCCCGCCAAAACCCCTCCGCCCCCCAAAGGTGCACCTGTGGGATCCCCTTAGCCTATAAAAGGAGGACCAAGGCACCTGAGGGGAGGGACGGGATTTCGGACGGATGCCCAGAGAGTCGGAGGCTAGGCTAGGTAGCGCGCAAGACTGAGAGTAGCATAGGCGAGAGGTGATCTCCTCTGGGTCAGGATCTACTCGTCTTCAACCTCTAGCCGACACCTCCCAGGTATGCACCCGCAACCACCTCTGTAAGCTACACCATGATATACCACTCAATCCAGACATGCAGGAGTAGGGCTGTTAGCCTCCGGGCGGCCTGAACGTGGGTAAACTCATTGTGTCTCTGCGGTGCATGCTCGTACGTAGAGCTCGGGCCTAGACGAAGTCTCCCCGGCGGAAGACGTTTCCCGGCCTCCTTCGCGCCCCATACCGAACCTCATAAAGGGGGTATCCTTTACTCCCGGTGTTCGTGATCCAAGACACGACATCTGGCACGCCAGGTATGGAGCGCAAGCGCTGGATCCATCTTCATCGACTTCGAGATCTTCATCGAGATCTGCTTCGAGTTCTTCATCGACCATGCTGCCGAAGAAGAAGCCCGAAGTCTTGGCGTCCAAGCCGGTCTCCCCCACGCGCTCTCAGGCTTCCGATGAGCGCTGCGCTACTGTGGCGAACCGGAACTCTCCTCCTCCACCACCTTCGGAGAAGGAGGCACCGGATGGGGCAGCGGCAACTTCCGGAGCGGCGAGGACAGCGGCGTAGAGAAAAGCGTCGGCGGCAACACCGGCAAGGACCTCATTGTCGGTGAGAAGAGCAACGGTGTCTGCACTGGCAAGGGTCAGCAAGGCACCAGGAGCAAGTCCTGCACGCTCCTCTCGGCGGACGCGCATGCTCGTCACGACGCCCTCGTCACCGCCAAAGCCCTGATCTAGTTCCCTTCGAGCACCGACAACCCGAAGGTCTACGAGGAGTGGCGGACCCGCGTGGAGGAGCTCCTCCATGTTGGGACCCCGGACTAACTGTCCGAAGTACCCTTGTGCCTACAACATCAGCGATCCCATGATCAGTGTGTCGCTGAGCACAATCAAAACTGGTATCAAAAGAACATCCATATGTACCGAATAAGTATACTTACTTGAGTGAAGTTATAAACTTCAACAAGTGCTTGCAGCGGAATCCGCAAATAGCGTGGAGCCCGAGTCTCTTGCCATAACCCTACAGGCAACTGACTGGGAGAACGTCCTAGTTCGTATTGCCGTCAGCGAAATCTTCTTCCTTGTACCGCTTCTCAAAGTCTGGCCAAGACAATAGCCAGGGACGAAACCAATATGAGTACATTGGAATGTACTCGCAAACCATCCGATATTTAATTATTGGAAGGATTAATGCATAATAATATGGTGGGAGGCTCTAAGGGTAATCTTTGATTTAGAAAAAACATTTCCTTTTTAAAGAAAAGATAACTCCATATCTTTGTTGAAAAAAGATAAGACGTTTGAAAAAAAAAGAGAAGAAGTTCCTTTCTAAAAAAAATAGTTTTTCTTCAAAAACTCCTCCAGTGGGATCACGACCCGTTGTGAAACCCTTCCCTTCCATTCCCTTCATACCGATCCGTTGGTATGATGTTAACAACATCTCCGTTTTTCTTGTAAATCACAAAACTAGCACATAGGTCTAAGTAGGGCCTTCCAACTGTCCATATCCGAGGACTCGGCTATTCGAATAGTTTTACACTCTGCAGAGGTTGCACACTTTACCCACACCATCCGGTAAACTCACCGTGTCAGCCACGTCCCGCCATACAAGTTGTATGCGAAGCTGAGTAACCAATCATAACCTTTCGCTACGTCCATGCTAGTACAAAGTTTCTCTCAATGGGTTTATCATCCCCGGCACACCGTGTGGATCCAACATATCCTTTTTATCAACACGTCCTTTCATCAAACTCGGACTCCACACTGCCACGACGGGAAACCCACCGTTATCACCCGGTATGATACGCATACACTTTTATTAATCGGTTCGAGGGTCCTTGGACCCTTAGGAGGAGTTTGAGGCACCGCATACTAACATGGACAAACTACGGGTTAAGCCCCGTTCCCATATGTGGGGTAATGTTGTCGCACATGTTTCGGCTGGTCGACGTAAGTACTAAGACACAATGTGCAATTTTCTCAAAACCTTCATACTCCATCTTTACTCCAGTTCCAAAGCAAATCATTTAGCAACATCTTGGGTAAAACACAAGTTCACCCAAAGATTTTCATAAAGAGGATTTTCGAATAAAACATTGGTTTTTCCCAACCTAGAATTTTTCATTAAACACTACTATATAAGGGGGCCTAATCATGGCATATAATTTAGGTAACACTTTTTAAAAGGTTTTAGTGGCACACACCACTTGAAAACATTTCATGCACCTTAACATATGTAAAACATGCTTAATCAAAATAGTAGGACAAAGGGTACGATCAAATGGATGGCTTGCCTTGGTCAGCAGTATGTCCCTGGACTTCTCCTCACTGATCAAAGAAACAAACTCTGATTCTTCTCCAATAAATCCTTCCCATGGATCACTCCGGTAGCGTTTATATCTAGCGTCGCAAAAAGGAAAGAGCGCAATTCAACATACAGTAGGACACTCCAACAACAAACATCAAGCAACACTAACAAACAACAATGATGAAAGAAGATTATTATTTAACAAACAAGTTTGGCAATCACCGACACTACTCATGTTTAAAAGTTATGATTAAAGTTGTGATCAAGTATCTTTATTTAAACAGGAAATACTTCAGACAAAAGTTAAGCCACCTATTATTTTCCGTAATTCTAAATATCTTACCAAGCTAAGGTAGAGATATTGCTAGATACTCAAGCTAGTACTCAACCTAAAGACAACCAAGTTTAATAAGCAAGACAAACATATTATTCACGCAAAATAATTTAATCATCAAAATAAACAAGCAATTCATGCCATTACTAAACTACTCAATCAAGCATCACAACAACTCTCAAGCATCACACATAGCTACTGCACTCACTAGCAACACAATCTGATTTCAATTTAATTGAATTAACTATTGTTTAATTAGGTCTTAAATATGGAAGAAACTAGTGGTGCATGTTTAATTGCATAACTTAAGTTCTGTTGATCACAAAAATATGAACTAAATTTCTAAAGATAGTTACTGATGTGTAGAAGCTAACCCAATTGGGTTTAATTCAATTTGGGTTATTAAACTCCGTACATAATTGTTTTAATCCAAAAGGTTAGTTTTCTTGTTTTTGCTACAACTCAAGTTAATCTTACTCAAAAGTTAAATCCTCTTAGGGATAACTAGTATTGCTTAAATGTGAGCTAACAAAATTGGTTTGACCTCATTTGGATTAATAGAGTATCAGAAACAAACATGTTTAGGTTTTATACCTTCTGTGGCATTTTGAATATCATTATTTATTTATTAATCTAAATGGGGTGAAACCACTTTAGTGAGTTAGATAATTTCATAAGCTTTCCAGAACATATTCATTTGCTTAATTTGGATTCCTAGATCTCGAGATATTAATTTTCAAATTCTTGATAAATTTTCTGGCAGAGAAATTCCCTTTTTAAGTTTAACAACTTAACTGATTTGATAATTTTCTACTGACTTAACCACAACACAAATGGAATCAATCCAGTGGCATTGGGTAGACTAGTTGATGTAATTTTGATACCATTTTAGTTTGGTATTTTTGGTTAAACCAAGTTTTAGGAAACACCTCCCAAAGATGGTATAAAAATAACCTTTCTGAGTTTTCAGTTAAAACTAACACATTTGTCATTTTGATTTTGAACTGGAGAGATGTCCAAAATGAACATGGTCTGCATCTATGTTAAGATGGCTTCTTATACTAGCTACATCATTTTATTTTGTTATTTTTAGGACTCTGGTTAAATAGGAATTTGCATGGGAAGTTGGCTATATCTGTTATTTCATGTGGTGGAAATTATTGCTTAGCCATATTCCCTAGATGCTATCTTTTATACAGTATTTATTTTGGGGTTCACAACACTTGTTCATGGCAGTACACTAACCATACTAACATGTTATGCCAATAATAACCTCTAAATAAAATTATATTAATTTCTATGATCAGATAAAAACCTAAGCATTTATCTGTTTTCAGAAGTTTCTGAAAACAGACAGAACATAGCTACTTTGCCTCATTTTTCCAGTAAGCTAAGCTATATATTTTGGAAAACTAAATCATGCCTATGAATCTATGAAACTATCTCTTTCTAACCATGCAAAGATCACAAAATTTGGTGCAATAGATTCCTCAGAATTTGCATGCAAAGGTAGCTACTCTAAACTGTTTCCAGCACTTAGCAGTTTTTTTCAGAAATTCAAAAACTGGGCGGGAACGCACCGTGGCCGTTGATCTGGAGATCGACGGCGCACAGCATTCGTCTCCCACACGACGGAAGCAGAGAAGAAGGGGAGGATGCGGCGGCCGTAGCTCACCATGGGGTGGCTGGGAGGCGACGCCGGTTGGGCAGGGCGGCGGAGGAGGTTGTGGGCGTCCCGGGGATGGTGCAGACGACGTTGGGGACGGTCTAGTTCGCCGGGGCGGTGAGCTGGTCGCGGACGGCACGGCCCGGCTCCTCGACGTCCTTTTGACGAAACCTGGGCAGGGCAAGGTGCACGGGGGTGAGGTGGTTTCCATAGAGGGCAGCAGGGAGAGAAGAATGGCGAGGGTTAGAGGCCGGAGCGACGGCGAGCTCCACACGGACGCGGTCATGTCGAGCACGGCTTCCTCGGCCAAAAGGCTAGCAGCAGCCCTGTGGCTCAAAAGGAGGGTCCAGGAGGTGGTGGTGAGCGAGGGAGAGGTGGAGGGAGTGGTGCGAGGGGAGAGGGTGACTAGGGGCAGCTTTTATAGGCTCGGGGGCGGTGTACGGTGGTCGGGGTTCACGGTGAACGCCGAGCACGGACTCGAGCGAGGAAGGCACGGGCGCGGCGCCTGCGGGTAGAGGGGGTCGAGGCGCGCATGCTGGCTGCCGGGGCCGCCTCGGGCGGGCGCTGGTCGGGCCGGGGTGGCCGAGGCACGGGGTGCACGCCAGGTGTTCGACAGTTGTCGGCCTGCAGTGCACGGGCAATTCCGGGAAAGGTGAGGGGCCAGGAGCAATGGGGTCAAGTTGGTGAGTGTCCAGCTGCCAAGTGGAAGCTCCAGGACATGGTGTTACACAGGTTTAGAGAGAGAACACGAGGGAGAGGGAGTGAATGGCATGGCAGCTCGGGCTGCCATGATCCACCAAGATTTGGTCAGCCACACCTCGTAAATGATGGGGCCAGTGGTTGGGACAGGAAAGGGGGAGGTAAGTGAGGTAATAGGAGTCAAGCCCCTACGTTTTACCATGGTTTTGGATCAGTTTTGGAAAATACGGATTTGTGCCCATAAGGTGTTTGACAGAATGCCTCCGTGAATTTTTGAATTTGTTTAAATTAAATTAAGCTTACATTTGGATTTAGAAGGGTGCTAGAAAGTTCCCCTAATTTTTCTGAATTTTTGGTGAAGAAAGAAATAGGGTTTTCCTTTATGGCCGAATTTAAAAGAGAAGAATAGTCAATTCTTTTAATAAATTCGTATTTTAGGAAAATCACCTACAAAGTCTTGAACCAAAGCATGTGGTGGGAGGTTAACTAACTTCCCTCTGGTTTTTAGCTCACAAGAATCCGTTTTCTAAAAAGAGGTAAGTATAGAAGGAAGAGTTTAGAGAGAAAGAGGTAAAGTGGTGAAATAAGTGGGATCATAAGTGTTAGAGTTTGTGGGTCCCAATCTTGATCTTTATTTTTATGAACCAAGATTTAATTGGTATTTGATTTTCAGCTAGATCACTTCTGATCTCACAAACAATTGTAGCAAACAAATTAATAAACACTCAAAAACAAGAATATGCAAGCAAACAATAAAACAAAGAAATAACAATCAATACAACCACAAGTCAAACAAGCAATAATATAAATTCTCAAGCAATTTTCAAGTACTTAGTTGGGTGGTGGGACGGTGATCAAGTATCCTCATGACAAGTATGATGTGGGAAAAACTCACTTCATAATTTGATACTTTTCAAAAGGGTTGCTAAAATATATGGGCAGTATATTTCCCACCTTTATTGTTTTCAAAATAATGAAAGTATGAGTTTAAATTAAGAGCTACCAATACAAGGGAAACATCAAGGTTGAAATATAGGTAGGAGATAGTATATTGTTCTCCTTGGTTTATAAACAAGTAAATTTTTGGAAACACATAATTTTGGAAATAATTTTACTTTCTCAAAGAGTGGGTATTTTGGTTGCGGCTAAACCAAGTATCTTTGAAATGGAATTTGGCCAAAAATAAGAGTGGGAAAGATGTGTGGAATATTTTTCTTGTCATGACATGATTACCAAGGTTAGGTATATTTTTATCTGGGTTGAGTTCTTAGGTTAATATTTATTGGTCCAACAATATAAACATCAAGTCACACAAGGCCAAACATGACAATATAAAGGAAAACACAATCAGTAGTGAAGTAATTTCAAAAAGTTTTTGTTGGTTCTGAATTTTGGGTCTTGTTAATTCTTATTATAATTTTGGGATGTTACACTCCACTTCGCCGATGACGGTCCCAGGTGTGAGCCTGCTCATGCCCCCACCGTCGACAGCCCCGGAGCCAAGGGAGCGGAAACGCGAGAACCCCGGGACTGTCCCCGGGGCGATCGCCCAGGTGAAGCTGTACCTCCATAAGCGAACCTTCCTGCGGACGGTCGGGCGAACCGCAACTGCGGTCCGGCCATCTCCGTTGGGTCGTCCACTACCCGCAACCGAGATCTGCGCAATGACCTCAGCAACCGTCTTCATGAGGACATGCGCACCCGCATCGAACGTCATCGAGAACGTCATCGGTAGGAGGATCAGGACGATGACATCGCTGAGGGCTGCCTCGCCCTCTCTCCCGAATTCCGCCAGGCTTCCTGGCCCAAGAAGTTCAAGATCGATGTCCTCCGCTACGATGGCACCACCAACCCCCGGGACTTCCTGCAGCTGTACTCGCTCGCTGCGGTGGTCGCCGGGGCCGACGAGATCATGATGGCCAACTGGTTCCCGCTGGCCCTGAAGGGAGACGCCCAGTCGTGGCTTCAAGTGCTCCATCCGATCCTGGCGGGCACTGAAGGAGGCGTTTCTAGGGGCTTTCCAGGGCGGGTACCAGCGCCCGGGAGTTCCCAGTGACCTGCATGACTTCAAGCAGCTTTCGGGTGAAACTCTCCGCAAGTTCATCCAGCGCTTCACCCAGAAGATGAACACCATCCCTTGCATCAAGGAGGAGATGGTGATTCAGTCCTTCCACGCCAACGTTCGACACACCCGGACGCGCGAGAAGTTGAGCACTCATCGCATCGAGACCACCCGTCAGCTCTGGGAGCTCACGGACTGCTGCGCCCGGGCAGAAGAGGGGGTCAGGGTCCCCGGGGAGGAGGAACCCGAGGACAAGGGCACCCCCGCCAAGAGCAAGAAGCGGGACTCCGGTCCCGACAAGCGCGTCTTCGTCACCGAGCCTCTTCCTAAGAAGGTCAAGCCGGCCTCAACTTCGGAGGGCGAGGAAGATCCGTGGTGCCACGTCCACCCCGACGGCAACCACCTGCTCAAGGACTGCCGCCAAGTGAATAGCCTCGCCGTGCGTGCGCAACGTCAAGGTGGCAGGGTCGGCCCAGGCGCCTGCTACAGCTGCGGACTCGCCGGGCACTACTCCCGGGACTGCCCCATGGGTTGCCAAGGCGGCGGCAGCCGGGGGTGGGGATGAGGTGGAGGTCGCGGAGGTCGTGGTGGAGGGTGCAGAGGCCAAGGCGGACGCGGGCCAAGCAACCCAGAGTCCGCCGACAATGGGGACGCTCCGGCTCCTCAAGGCGGCGGCAACGGATAATTCCAAAAAATCAACGACGTCGTCGCGTGCATCCACGGGGGAGCCTCCCTGCCTCCCTCCAACAGCGCTGGCAAAAGACTCGTCCGGGAGCTGAACGCGGTCGCCTCAGCGCTGCCGAAGCCCCTGGAGTGGTCCAATCAGGTCATCACCTTCGACCCGGAAGATCACCCAGACAGCACCGTTGGGGTAGGGACACTGCCCCTGATCGTGTCGCCCATCATCCACAACTTCAAGGTCACCAAGATGCTGGTAGACGGAGGCTCCAGCCTCAACCTGCTGACGGCGAAGGTCTTGGCCACCCTGCAAATCCCTTTCTCCCGCCTGCAAGACACCGGCGTTTTCCAAGGCGTGAACGGGAACATCACGCGGCCTCTGGGGAAGATCACTCTCCCGGTCACTGTCGGTGACCCCGAGAACTTCCGCACCGAGGAGATCGTCTTCGACATCGCCGACACGCCACTCCCTTACAACGGCATACTCGGCCGGCCTGCGCTGGCCAAGTTCATGGCCATCTCCCACTTTGCCTACAACGTGATGAAAATCCCGACGGCTTGGGGCGTGATCAAGGTCAAGGCCGACATCGACGATGCCATCTTCTGCATCCAGAAGCTGAACCAGATGGTGGCCATGACGGCGGACACCCGACAAGATGCACAGGACGCTGGCGCCGATGCACTCTCCGGGGGAGGAGGGTACCCCGTGGGCTCGGCGCCGACTTTCTCCAAGAGGGCGCCCTTTCACGGCGACCCGCAGATGAACAAGAAGGTGGCACTCGCGGGTGACGGTTCCCGAACCATCACCATTGGCGCCCACCTCACTGACAAATAGGAAAGCACGCTCATCGCCTTCCTTCGGGAAAACTCTGACGTCTTCGCATGGGAAGCGTCAGGTCTACCCGGCGTACCAAGGGAGGTGATCGAGCACAAACTGGCGGTAAACACGGATGCCCGCCCCGTGAAGCAAGTTCTGCGAAAACAAAGCAAAGAGAAGTTGGAGTTCATCGTCTCCGAGACCGACAAGCTACTGCAAGCTGGCGTCATCAAGGTGGTGCCCCATCCCACTTGGGTGGCTAACCCTATGGTGGTGCCAAAACCGATGACCTCCAAGCTGCGACTCTACATCGACTTCACAGACCTAAACAAGGCCTGCCCCAAGGACCCGTTCCCTCTCCCGCGCATCGACCAGATCGTGGATTCTACGGCCGGCTGCGAGTCGCTGTGTTTCCTGGATGCCTTCTCCGGGTATCACCAAATCCTGATGGTGGTTGAGGACCAGGAGAAGATGGCCTTCATCACCCCCAAGGGCTGCTACTGCTACACCCGGATGCCTTTCGGCCACCGGAACGCCGGCGCCACCTTCCAACGCGCGATGCAGGCGTGCCTTGGGCCTCAGCTGGGCCGCAACATTGAAGCGTACATCAACGACATCGTGGTCAAGACCCAGTACAAGGACTCCCTTGTCCAGGACCTGCACGAGACCTTCGGCAACCTTTGTCGGGTCAACTTCAAGCTCAACCCCGACAAATGCGTGTTCGGGGTCCCGTCCGGCAAGCTGCTGGGTTTCCTAATCTCCCACGAGGGATTGAGGCGAACCCCGAGAAAATCAAGGCCATAAAACGAATGGAGGCACCCTGGCGGGGCAAGGACGTGCAGCGCCTCAACAGGTGCATCACCGCACTCGGGCGATTCATCTCAAGGCTTGGAGAGCGGGCCCTGTCGCTCTTCAAGTTGCTCAAGAAATCGGGCCCCGTGGAATGGACCCCCGAAGCCGAGGAAGCTCTCCAATCACTCAAGCGCTACCTCGCCTCACCACAAATCCTCGTGGCCCCAGGAGAGAAGGAGCCTCTGCTGCTATACATCGCGGCCACCAACCAGGTGATCAGTGATGTCTACTACACACTTCTATTCTTGTAGACTTGTTGGGCCTCCAAGCGCAGAGGTTTGTAGGACAGCGGCAAATTTCCCTTAAGTGAGTAACCCAAAGTTTATCGAATCCACGGGAGGTAGAGGTCAAACATATCCCTCAAGCAACCCTGCAATTAAGATAGAAGAAGTCTCTTGTGTCCACAACACACCTAATACAATTGTCAGTTGTATAGGTGCACTAGTTCGGCGAAGAGATGGTAAAATGCAAGTGATATGGATGGTAAAAGGTGATTTTGTAATTCTGTAATAAAAATGGCAGCAAGCAAACAAGTGACTAAAAACGGTGTATCAATGCTTGGAAACAAGGCCTAGGCTTCATACTTTCACTAGTGACTACTCTCAACATCATTAACATAATTAAACACATGATAGTTCCCACAAAAATACATGCGTGGTAGACGTTACTCGGAGATCATTCTTTTGTGGATCAAATAGGATGAGAATTGCGTAGGGCTACGAAAAGCACACCTTAAAGTTCGTATTCCACATCTATGGATACTTCATGCTGTCACTATCCGCATCCAAAGATAGTACTAACAAACATCACAACCTATTTCTTGAATAGTCTTTTTCTTCAATAACACAAGCATCAAGAAACCTCATGATCTATTCAATCCAATAAATAAAGAACAAACTCATGATGAAGATCCTTCCAATCTATTATCCATAGAGTCACACACGGCACCCATCCTGTCACTGAGGTACCATGATCACAATGGTGTCTCCGGAAATTGTACTAAATAACACCACTTGAGCAACATCATATCCATTACACATAGGGAAACATCATGTATTCAACTACACTAACAAAGCTCATGATCACAACGAAGATCACATCATGGGAGAGAGAGATAACCACATAGCTACTTGTATAAGCCTCAGCCCCGGTGGAGACTACTCATGCATGGCCATGGTGAGTGGGAGCTTGATGGAGAGATGCAGCCCGGAGGAGAGACGGCGACGGTGGCGGCCCTTGGGGGTAGCTGCCCGGCGAGGCGGTGGTGGCTCGGAGAGGGGCGGCAGCTGACCTTGTGGGTATCAGCCCGGCGAGGCGGCGGTGGCTGCCCTTGGAGAGGCGGCGGCGGCTGCCCCTTGGAGGCGGCGGCCCTTGGCCCTCCCTTCAAGCTTGGAGATGGTGCTGGTATGGAGGAGGTTCTCCACCTCACGGCAGCTGCCTTGGAGGAGAAAAATTCGTGGGGGCTTGATGACCTAGGTTTCCTCTCTTTATATACATTACCGAATTTCCGTCATCAGATTTTTGGGATTCAGTAAAACGGGGATATCTCGGCCGTACGGACTCAGATTGGGATGTTCTTGGGCTTAAATGAAAGCTATGGAAATTTCCCACAACTATGTCCGATGTGAGGACTTCAGTTTACGTCGTCTTCAGGTCACAAACTGAAGATCTCTGAAATCTGTTACAAGGGATAGATTTCAGGAAAGTCCAATTCAACTCCAACAGGGTTTCCTTTTACGTTTTTGCCAATTTCCAAGCGATTCCTACACATCAAAGTGTAAAACAAGAACATTGTGCACTTTTGCAACTATTAATATGTTAGCCCAAATAAATTATAAAATTGATATAAAATGATAGTAGAAACACGTGACAATGTCACAGAACTAGCATGGATCACTCAAAAATTATAGATACGTTTGACACGTATCAGCATCCCCAAGCTTAACTCCTACTCGTCCTCGAGTAGGTAAGTGATAACAAAATAATTTTTGATGAGACATGCAACCAACACAATTTTGATCAAGATAGTAATGTAAAGCATAGGATGTGAATGAAGTGATACAAAACAATTGTCTATAGTTGATAGCAAGAAAGCAATGAATAACCAAGTTGAATCATTCAAACAAAACCTTTCATAATTAGTACGTTAAAGACATGAAAGCAATGTGATCCACATATTTGATTAATCCACAAAGGTAATAGTTCCATGAAAAAAAATGTTTGAGAATCAAAACAAAGAAGATGTAAGTTTTAGCAAAAGTTTCAACTTCCAACGGTAAAGTCAATATAAAGATTCATGTTTAATCTAAAAATGCAATATGATCAATGATAGCCAGTGTCAATGCTAGATGTTTGCTTTGGTGCAGATAGAAGGAAGATGAAAACTGACTCAACATTAAAAGTAAAAGAAAGGCCCTTCGCAGAGGGAAGCAGGGATTAGTCATGTGCTAGAGCTTTTTTTTTTAAACAAAAGTAAAACAATTTTGAGACATGCATGCTTTCGTCAACGACTTCACAACAGAGAAGCTATCTAGTCCCCCATAACAAACAAGGCTTTTAGACTTGTGAGAGCAGCTGGTTTTTAGAGGAGCGAGTACGCTCTTCTTTCTCCTTGGTTTCACGACTGTCCAATGTTTAAGCTGATTTCTCAGATTTGCATTGCGCGGAGGAGAATGGTGAGTTATATTTATATTTTGCTTAAGCTACTCTCGGTTTGATTCAAGTGAAGACGTAATCCATCGACATCGGGTGATAGGGGGGAAATGACCTTGCTCGTCACAAGTTATATCTAGCTTTCTACTGCTCCCTCATGAGCTTAAAAACAAAGGCACAAAAAGGAGTATTTTGAATTTTTAATGATAGCACATGACAAATTTACTTGGAATGGCAGGAAATACCATGCATAGGTAGATATGTGTACTCAGATGGCAAGATAGTTTGGCTTTGGGATTTGGATGCACGAGTGAACCATACAATCAGTACGAATTTTTGGGCTTAGCAAAGAAGGTATTTGAAGCAAACATCTAAAATTAACCGGTAACAGAGTAGCATAAGACATTTATCAATCATAACCATAAAAGCTCCACACCATCTCCAATGTTGAACCAAACAATTATTTTGATGGAAAGATTAGCTTAAAGAATTAACAACTACGAAACACCACATAGTTTCAAGTTTTTAACAGTATTTCTTTACTAATCAATTCTACTCAAATAACCAGCAAGTTTAATCATTCATCCTAATATCTCAAAACAAATGAGAAGCATCAAGTAACCACACTATGATCTACAAGACTATGCAGGATTTCATTTCATTCCAATATCACATGAATAGCATTTCACCGTTCTAACAAATTAACCAAGCAACCATAGCAACTCTCTAACAAATATAAGTGAAGTACAAGAGAGTTTAACATCAACAACTAGCACCTCTAAACAAGATAAAATCTAAAAGCGAGAGCTTACTAGCGAACAAATAGTAGCTAAGAATACTCAACAAGATATAACCGAAGCAAAGGAGTATTCAAACGAAAAAGCGGAGCGTGTCTCTCTCCCACACAAGATAGATAGGATCCAACATGAATATGACCAGCAAACAAACAAAACAAAACTGAAAGTAAAAAGACGCTCCAAGCATAGCACATAATATGTAAAGTGATAAAAACGAAGTTCAACGAAGATGACCTTATGATAGTCGATGAAGATGAGGGGATGCCTTGGGAATCCCCAAGTTTTGACTCTTGATAGTTCTTGATATTCAGAGGGGGTGCCATGGGGGCATCCCCAATCTTGAGCTCTGATCCATCCTCGATTTCTTCATATTCCTCTCCTTTGGAACTTAAAAACTCCCTTCACACAAAACTTCTCATAATTTGATTAGAGGGTTAGTGCTCATAAATTAAAATGCAAATATGTTCAACTCAAGACAAATTGCAAACCAACTTCATTAAACATTAGCTACTGTTTACTAAGCCTAAATGTGGCACTCCACCCCTAGAGTATCACATATGACGATGGCAAAGAGACAAATGCAAAATAAAAGCAGAACCTGTTAAAATCTGAACAGTCTGTAAAGATTGAATTTTTCGAGGCACTTCTGCAGCTCAAATCAAAAAACTTAAAACAAACGAAAGATAGATAAAAGCACCAGGCTTTCTGTAAAAAATTATCAGAAAAAGATAAAATTCTGGGGATTTTAGGATTTTCGTGCAACAGGCGCACATAATCTGTTTTGGGACAGCAACACAATACCTCGCACTTTCAATGCATTAGAGGCTAAACTTGGCACAAAAAACCAAAAGAAAAAGATACAATGAAATTGATACAGAGGTATAAACTCCATGACTCAAGAAAAACAAAAACAAACTGAAAGTAAACGATGGGTTGCCTCCCAACAAGCGCTTTTCTTTTAAGCCTTTTAGCTAGGCATGATAATTTTAACGATGCTCTCATAAGAATAAGAGTTGGAACGTAAAAGAGAGCATCATGAAGCAAATATCAAACACATTTAAGTCTAACTCTTCCTGTGCATAGGCATCTTGTAAGAAAATAAATCATTGGAGCATAAAGCATTAACCATAGGAAGGCAAAGCAAATGCAACATTAAAACCTTCAACATAAAGAGGGGAAACTTAAGATGAAAATTTATATAACCACACTTCCCTCTCTCATAATAACTTTCAGTAGAATCATAAGAAAACTCAATAACATAACCATCACATAAAGCATTTTTCTCATGATTCACATACATAAAAGTATTACTATTACTCTCCACATAAGTAAAATCCTTCTCATTAGTAATAGTGGGAGTAAAACTATCATAACCATCATTGTAATCATCATAAATAGGAGGCATATCATAATCATAATAAACTTTTTCCTCAATAATAGGTGGACTGAAAATATCACATTCATCATTATAATCATCATATATAGGAGGCATAGTATCATCAAAGCAAATTTCCTCCTCAAAGCTTGGGGGACTAAAGAGATCATATTCATCAAAACCGGCATCCCCAAGCTTGCAATTTTCCATAGCATTAGCAACAATGGCATTCAAAGAAATCATACTAATAACATTGCTACTAGCATGATTGTTATGCAAATAAAGTTCCATAGGTTTTTTAATTTTCTCTTCAAAAGCATCATGACCAATTTCAAGATGAATTTTATAAAGCTCTCTAATTTTTTTGTTGTTTTCCATTAAACTGAACTAGTGAAATAAAAAAAAGAAACAAAAAGATTTAATTGCAAGATCTAAAGAAGATACCTTCAAGCACTCACCTCCCCAACAACAATGCTAGAAATTAGCTTCGTCGTCGGAGTGTGAGTACCGCTTACCTTACCTCCCCGGCAACGGCGCCAGAAATTAGCTTGATGTCTACTACACACTTCTATTCTTGTAGACTTGTTGGGCCTCCAAGCGCAGAGGTTTGTAGGACAGCGGCAAATTTCCCTTAAGTGAGTAACCCAAGGTTTATCGAATCTATGGGAGGTAGAGGTCAAAGATATCCCTCTCAAGCAACCCTGCAATTAAGATACAAGAAGTCTCTTGTGTCCCCAACACACCTAATACAATTGTCAGTTGTATAGGTGCACTAGTTCGGCGAAGAGATGGTAAAATGCAAGTGATATGGATGGTAAAAGATGATTTTGTAATTCTGTAATAAAAATGGCAGAAAGCAAACAAGTGACAAAAGTGACTAAAAACGGTGTATCAATACTTGGAAACAAGGCCTAGGCTTCATACTTTCACCAGTGACTACTCTCAACATCATTAACATAATTAAACACATGATAGTTCCCACAAAAATACATGCGTGCTAGACGTTACTCGGAGATCATTCTTTTGTGGATCAAATAGGATGAGAATTGCGTAGGGCTACGAAAAACACACCTTAAAGTTCATATTCCACATCTATGGACACTTCATGCTGTCACTATCCGCATCAAGAAACCTCATGATCTATTCAATCCAACAAATAAAGAACAAACTCATGATGAAGATCCTTCCAATCTATTATCCATAGAGTCACACACGGCACCCATACTGTCACCGAGGTACCATGATCACAACGGTGGCTCCGGAAATTGTACTAAATAACACCACTTGAGTAACATCATATCCATTACACATAGGCAAACATCATGTATTCAACTACACTAACAAAGCTCATGATCAAAACGAAGATCATATCATGGGAGAGAGAGATAACCACATAGCTACTTGTATAAGCCTCAGCCCCGGTGGAGACTACTCACGCATGGCCATGGTGAGTGGGAGCTTGATGGAGAGGTGCAGCCCAGAGGAGAGACAACGACGGCGGCGGCCCTTGGGGCAGCCGCCCGGCGAGGCGGTGGTGGCTCGGAGAGGGGCGGCGGTTGACCTTGTGGGCAGCAGCCCGGCGAGGTGGCGGTGGCTGCCCTTGGAGAGGCGGCGGCGGCTGCCCCTTGGAGGCGGCGGCCCTTGGCCCTCCCTTCAAGCTTGGAGATGGTGCTGGTATGGAGGAGGTTCTCCACCTCACGGCGGATGCCTTGGAGGAGAAAAATTCGTGGGGGCTTGATGACCTAGGTTTTCTCTCTGTATATAATTTCCCGAATTTTCGTCATCAGATTTTTGGGCTTTAGTAAAACGAGGATATCTCGGCCGTACGGACTCCGATTGGGCTGTTCTTGGGCTTAAATGAAAGCTATGGAAATTTCCCACAACTATGTCCAATATGAGAACTTCAGTTGATGTAGTATTGAGGTCACAAACTGAAGATCTCTGAAATCCGTTAGAAGGGATGGATTTCAGGAAAGTCCAATTCGACTCCAACAAGGTTTCTTTTTGCGTTTTTGCCAATTTCCAAGCGATTCCTACACATCAAAGTGTAAAGCAAGAACATTGTGCACTTTTGTAACTATTAATAGGTTAGCCCAAATAAATCATAAAATTGATATAAAATGATAGTAGAAACATGTGACAATGTCACAAAACTAGCATGGATCACTACAAAATTATAGATACGTTTAACACGTATCAATCAGCGCCGTACTGGTGGCTGAACGCGACACACCTCCGAAGAAGCTGTGCAAGGGCAAGCATCCTGGGGATTCTTTCCCGGGGCAATCTAGCAAGAAGGGGCGGCCGGGTGTCTAAGGGTTCGAAGATCCCAGCACCCCGCCCCCTCCCGTCATCTTCGAACCCGCATGGAAGGAGACGAAGGGACCCACTCCGAGACAGAGCGGCTGAGGGCTACTCCAATAACACCCCGGAGCGCTGAGGACATGGAAGACACCGAACCCGCCAAAGGTTCGGCATCCCGCAAGGTGCAGCATCCGGTCTACTTCATCAGCTCGGTGCTGCGCGACGCCCGGGAGCGGTATCCCATGATGCAGAAGATACTTCTAGTAATCCTCATTGCTTCCCGCAAGATGAGGCCATACTTTGAGGGGCACCCGGTCATGGTGGTGTCCAAGTACAATCTGAGAAGCCCCCTGGAGAACCCGCTGGCCACCAGACGCATCTCGGCGTGGGCCATGGAACTTCAAGGCTTCGGACTCAAGTTCGAGCACATGGACAACATCAAGAGCCAAGCACTGTCTGACTTCACGGCCGAGTGGACCGAGACGGCGTTCGACGACCCGGAGGAGGAAACAAGCCTTCCTGGGAAGGAGGATCCCGACACCTGGACCATGCACTTTGACGGCTCCTACACCAAGGGGCAAGGAGGTGCCGGGGTCGTCCTCACCTCGCCAACCGGCGACCACCTGAAGTACGTCGTCTAGAGGCACTACCAAGGAAACATCTCCAACAACACAACGGAGTACGAAGGTCTGCTCGCGGGACTTCGTGCTGCCGTCGGCCTTGGCATCGGCAAGATCGTCGTCAAGGGTGACTCTCAGCTAGTCATCAAGCAAGTCAACAAGGAGTACGCCTGTACTCAGATGGTGCCATACGTCGAGGAAGTGTGGAAACTCCAGCGGCGCTTCAGCAGCTTCAGAGCTGTTTACATGCCGTGGGAGGAGAACACGTCTATGGATGAGCTGTCGTAGCTGGTGTCCAAGCGGGAGCCGGTACCTCTCGGGATCTACATCGAGGTGCTCAGGTAGCCTTCAGTCTCTCCCGAGAGACTCAACCCAAGGTCTTCATCGAGACAGGAGGCTGGCAACCCTTCTACACCGACAACATGGGTAGCCAGCCAAGAAGCTCAATACCCGGCAGTGCCCGCGGCGGAAGAAGCTTTGCTTCCTTTTGCCCAGGTGGTACTGCTGGTGGAACGGACCCACCCGCCCTGGGCCCAGGACATCGTCAAGTACATGTTGGAGCACGCCCTCCCAGAGGATGACCACGAGGCCGAGAAGGTGGACCGCCTGGCGAAGCTCTATGTCTTAATTGATTGTGAGCTCTACCGACGGCGCGAGAACGGGGTAAAGCTGTGATGCATAGCACAAGAACAAGGCCGACAACTGCTAAAGGACATACACGAGGGGATGTGCTCAAGTCACGTGGCCTCAAGGTCACTGGCGGGGAAGGTCTTCCGCCAAGGGTTCTACTGGCCAACAGTACTTCACGACGCGGAGCAGCTGGTTAGAACATGCGAAGCCTGCTAGTATTACGCGAAAAGCACACACCAGCCGGCTCAAGCGCTGCAGCCGATACCAATCTCCTGGCCGTTCGCGGTCTGGGGGCTGGACATCATCGGCAAGATTCCAAAATCTATGGGAGGGCATGAGTACCTGTTCGTGGCCATCGACAAATTCACAAAATGGGTAGAGGTGATGCCAGTCCCGCGCCAGACGGCTCAGGACGCCATCAAGTTCATCGAGGGGATCGTCTACCGCTTCGGAATTCCAAACAGAATCATCACCGACAATGACACTCAGTTCACCAGCCGAGCCTTCCTCAACTTCTGTGAAGAAATGGGTATCAAGGTGTGTTTCGCCTTGATATCCTACCCAAGAAGCAACGGGCAAGTGGAGCGAGCAAACGCAGAAGTTCTCAAGGGATTGAAGACCAAAGCCTTTGACAAGCTGGAGAACAAGGGAAAAAAGTGGATTGAACACCTGCCAAGTTTACTGTGGTCCTCAGGACAACACCAAGCAGAGCCACTGGAGAGACACCTTTCTTCCTCGTCTATGGAGCTGAAGCTGTCCTGCCATCAGAACTCAAATACGGATCACCCCGGGTGCTCGCATATGATGAGAACACACAAGAAGAGCAAAGTATCAACGACATAAACCTGCTGGAAGAGAGTATGTGCCGGGCTTCCTTACGGTCAGCTCGGTACCAGCAAGGACTCCGCCGATACCACAGTCGTCATGTTCGCTCGCGGGAGCTGCAACCTGGGGACATGGTGCTCCGCAAGAGGCAAAAAATGGAAGGCTTGAACAAAATGTCATCCAAGTGGGAAGGACCCTTCCGGGTCACTCACACCCTGAAGCCCGAAACGGTGTACCTGGAGGACGAGAAAGGCATGCCGGAGGTCAACGCCTGGAACATCGAGAATCTCCGGAAATTCTACCCCTGATTACGAACATGAATCGCAAACGTCGGATCCGTTAAAGCACGCTCTGGGGGCTAGTGTTCTGTAATGGGGTGTAAGAATCATCGCCAAGGGAATAAAAGATAAGTAATTTCAATTTCCGTGAGCCTCAATTCTAGCATGCAAGCGGTATATCCTTAGCAACCCGTAAGCAGGGGGCTGGTATGTGCCGGTGGCTGACGGGTTTAAGCGCCACGAGTGGCCTCACGTACTAGGTACTGCCGCCCGATCATGCCGTACTACCGCGAAAAGGAGGAATCGGGCAGTGCTGTGGTGAGACGAAATTCACCACAGAAATGTACTACCAACTGTGCTTGCAGTTTGCTTCGGATAACGCGCTAGCATGATAGGAGAGAGGGTCCATTCTTTTCCTACTAAAAGTTTGCTGTGTGCAGCTCCTTCCCGGGACTAGAACAGGCGGCGGAACGCGACCAAGGAGCTGGGAACCTGGGAAGGACGGGGTGGATCGAGGATGCGTGATGGTGGATATTGATAAGTTGGGTGGTGCCCCAAGCGAAGGCGGAATTGTAGCTAGTAGCAATTTTCCCTCAATTAAAGAACCGAGGTTTATCGAACCAGTAGGACTTTGAAATCAACAACGAGGTCAATGTTGAAGATCTCTGGCGCTTAACCTTCAACAGACGTGGACCTGCACACACTCAACCAAAATACTTTCCCCCAACGGCGGAGAGGTTGTCAATCTCTCCGGTCTCGCAGAACACAAAGCGGTTAATTGTATGATGAAATAGATAAAATATGAAAAGTGACTAGAGGAGTAATTATGATTAAAACAAGTAAATGAGATTGAAAACAATGTAAAAAGATGGACCGGGGGCCATGGGTTCACTAGTGGAGTCTCTGAAGTAAATAAAATGTGCATGTGATGGGTGAACGAATTATAGCTAGGAAATTGACAAGATCATGACACAAACCCAATTTAGCTATGACAAAAAGGACATGATAATATTTATGGAGGCATCACGACAAGGAACAAAGACCGTTGAGTCCAACCGCGTCTTTATCTAAATAGTCCATCGTGGGATCGCTATCCAGCCTGTCGCCCAACGGTATTAAGTTGCAAGCAACAGACAATTACATTAAGTAAAGTGCATGAAGTAAGCAATACTAATATCCAAATAGACATTAACACCGCTGTTTTACCCTTAGTAGCAACAGCACACCCTCGCCCTTAGACGTTTCTGTCACTCGTGCCCAGGAACAAAAGGGGGCATGAACCCACTATCTAGCATAAATACCCTCTCTTGGAGATACACACAATCACTTGGCCAAAGTAACTACGCACATCAGAGAGCATGCAAGAACATAAATTACTCATATAAGAATCATGCACAATCTGAACATAACTTAATAATCCATCGGATCCCAGCAAACACATCACATAGCATTACAATAATCGATCTTGATCATGTTAGGCAGCTCACAAGATCATAAGACATGAAGCACAAGAGAGAGACTACCATCTAGCTACTGCCATGGACCCGTGGTCCAAGGTGAGACTACTCACAAATCATCCCGGAGGAAGGCATGTCGATGAAGAGCCCTCCGGGATCGATCTCCCCTCCGGCAGAGTGCCGGGATCAGCTTCAGATTGGACCCCGAACTAGGGTTTTTGGTGACGGCGCGTCGGGGTCGAGTTTCTAGAAAATAATCGCCGCCTTGACGTTTTTAGTTTAATTGTGATTTTATAGGAGTCGGAGGGGGCCGAGGAGGTGCCCACAGGGCAGGGGCGGGCCCCACCCGTGGGTCCGCCCAGGCCGTGGTTGGTACCCGCGTGCGCCCTGTGGGACGCCTCCGAGGCTGCCCTTCGGACTCCGTCTTCGTCTTGGCATAAATATAATCCCCGTAAATTTTCGTCCAATTCCGAGAATATTTCCAGAAGTAAATTTCTGAAACAAAAAGACAGCAAAAACAGGGAACTGGCACTGGGCATCTTGTCAATAGGTTAGTCTGACAAAATGCATAAAAATGATATAAATAACAGTAAAAACATGTGACAATATCACAAAACTAGCATGGATCACTCAAAAATTATAGATACGTTTGAGACGTATCAGCATCCCCAAGCTTAACTCCTACTCGTCCTCGAGTAGGTAAGTGATAACAAATAATTTTTGATGAGACATGCTACCAACACAATATTAATCAAGATAGTAATGCAAAGCACATGAAGTGAATAAGGTGATCCAAAACAATTGTCTATAGTTGACATTAAGCAAACAATGATTAACAAACGCTAGCTAACAAATGCTCGTTGATACGACAAGATCTTCCCCGACACCAGAACCCGCCAGGTTCTCCGCTTCGAGTATGTTTGTGCCGGCCGCCTTCGTGCGTGTCCGTGAAGACCCAACCCGCCAAGTACCCCGACGCCGTGAACCCTGTCGACCCCGAAGGCCGGAACGCCAAGGTCCGCCATGACGACTGGAGGGCCACGTAGAGATAAACAAAACTTTTCCTACGTGGTACACCCAAGATCTAGCTGAGGTAGAAGGCCACGATGATTATACCACTAGACACGCAGGTGCGGACTATCGATGAAGCGCGTCGAGGCAGTGCCGTCCCACGATCCGATCCAGTCCCTCGATCGTCGAAGTGCTGAACGTACAACACCTCTGCCGGTATCCACACGTCCGAGGAGGAGCACTGACAGCGGACTGCTAGGTCCGGTACGGCGGCTAGACAGAATGGGGGCTAGGGTTTCCAACACATGGAAGTGTCTAACCGTGTTCATTTGGGCATCCCAAACCCCTTCTTATATAGGAAGTGAAAGTGGGCTGCACAACATTTGTGGCCCATCCACTAAAGTCCTATTCTGGTCCTCTTGAGTCCAACTCACTGACCAAGTCCACGTGCGGTTGTGCTCCAACCCAACCGACTTGCTCCCGCTCTTAAGTGTGTGACCCTACAGGCTCATGGCGACTTGGACACGATTGGAGTCCTACTCACAATCGATCAATCGGTAGCGGCTCCTAGCAGAACATGCCGACTCCCAAGTACCATAGAGTCTTGACGACATACCTTTCAATGCGACTCACGTCCAAGTGCCTTTTGCCTCACGATATACCTTGTTGAGCTATAGGCGAATTATTGTCATCCCTTTATTAGCTCAACACTCTTCTCGATCCGTGATATATGATTCATCTGACTAACTCTTAGTCGATCGCCTCGGTTAACACTTAACCAAGACGCGCATGGCCATGCTATCCAAATCATATCACTCGAGAGGGCCCAGAGAATATCTCTCCAGTTGGAGGGGCAAAGTTCCATCTTGGTTATCAACATCACGCAGCTTGATTCTCAGCCGACCCGAACACTGCCTTTATAGATGCCTTGTTACATAACAGCGTTTGACAGAACCTAAGTCGGTTGATCCACAACTCGGAGTGTGCGACAACTTCAGGTCTAAGGATTACATTGATTGAGACATAGAAATGACAACTTACTCAATGTGGGTCAGTACGACTTGCTAAACTCTTTAGTCAAGTCTGTGTAAGTCGGAATGGCATCACCATGCCCGTGACAAGTGGAACCGTGTAATTAGCCGACTTTCACATTAGTCTAAGTTGTGTGTCCAGTACAACCTCAATGACCAAGGACAATCTAGTGTGAACAACATTAATATATAGTTCCACAACTGAATCACATATTAAATGATACATATAAATTGTTCATACTTGGACAACTTAATAACTTTATGAATACATTGGGAATTACATCAAACATGATTGCCTCTAGGGCATATTCCCAACAGTCTCCCACTTGCACTAGAGTCAATCATCCCGACATCATATGTCCAGGAATCTAATGCCCATAGCGTGTGCGCCTCATGCTTTGGCTGTGGTAGCGGCTTTATCAACAGATCCGCAACATTTGCATCCGTGTGTATCTTGCATAACTTGATATCACCTTGTTCGACAAACTGGCGAATGAAGTGGTATCGCATGAGTATATGTTTGTTCTTCTGGTGTTGTCTAGGTTCCTTGGCTTGTGCGATAGCACCATTGTTGTCACAATACACGTCTAACGGATTGGACACGCCCTGAACCACACCAAGATCAATCAGGAAATTCTTGATCCAAACAGCTTTATTTGCTGCCTCCGAGGCGGCAATATACTCAGCCTCTGTCGTAGATGCGGACACCGTATCCTTCTTGGAACTCTTCTAGCTCACAGCTCCTCCGTTCATTACGAACATGTATCCAGATTGCGAACGAGAATCATCTGGGTCAGTAAGATAACTCGCATCCGTGTAACCCTGTACACTGAGTTCATCCTCACCTCCATAAACTAGGAACATATCCTTAGTCCTTCTCAAGTACTTAAGGATAGTTTTAATCGCTGCCGAGTGGCTTGCGCCAGGGTCAGCTTGGTACCTGCTCGTCACACTCTGAGCATAGGAAATATCCGGCCTGGTACAAATCATGGCATACATGATGGATCCGACTGCCGAAGCATATGGAATCGCACTCATCCGACTTCGCTCATCAGTTGTCGAAGGACATTGAGTCTTGCTAAGCTTCACACCATGGGACATCGGTAAGAACCCTTTCTTACTTGATTCCATGTTGAACTTCTTCAACACTTTGTCCAAATATGTACTCTGACTCAATCCAATGAGTCGCCTTGATCTATCTCTATAGATCTTTATTCCCAATATATAAGTCGCCTCACCCAAATCTTTCATTGAGAAACTCCTTTCCAATGACTCTTTGGTTTCTTGCAACATCTGGACATAATTTCCAAATAGTAATATGTCATCCACATATAAGATTAGAAAGTTGACTTTGCTCCCACTAAACTTCTTGTATAGACAAGAGTCATGATCACTCTTGATGAAGCCAAACGATTTGACCACTTCATCAAAGCGAATGTTCCAGCTCCGAGATGCTTGCTTCAACCCATAAATGGATTTCTGAAGTTTGCATACCTTGTCAGCTTTAGCCGGATCGACAAAACCTTCGGGCTGTATCATATACACGTCCTAAGTTAAATTTCCATTAAGGAAAGCCGTCTTGACATCCATCTACCATATCTCATAGTCGAAATAGGCTGCTATTGCTAACATGATCCGAACTGATTTAAGCATCGCTATGGGCGAGAAAGTCTCGCCGTAGTCAACTCCTTGAACCTGTCAGAACCCTTTTGCGACAAGCCATGCTTTATAGACAGAGACATTTCCATCCATATCAGTTTTCTTCTTAAAGACCCATTTGCACTCGACGGGTCTTGCACCATCAGGCAGATCAACCAAGTTCCAAACTTGATTTTCATCCATGGACTTTAATTTGGATCTCATGGCTCCAAGCCATGACTCAGAATCAGATCCCACCATCGCTTCCGAATAAGTTGCCGGCTCATCACTGTCTAACAGTAATACATCACAAACACTTCGTAATCGTGCCGATCTTCGTAGTTCAGGTGCTGTTGCCGGACTAGGTACCACGACCGGCTCAGCCTCCAAGGCCTTTTCTGGTTCGCCCCTAGTCGGTTCCTCTCGAATTTCTTCGAGTTGCACCGTGCTCCCACTGACTCCCCGACTGAGAGACTCTTTCTCAAGGAAGACACCGTTCCGAGCGATAAACACTTTGCCCTCTTCTCGGTGGTAGAAATAGTATCCCAAAGTTTCCCTTGGATACCCCACGAAAATACACTTATCCGACTTGGGCGTGAGCTTGTCCGACTGAAGTCGCTTGACAAATGCTTCACAACCCCAAATTTTAAGAAAAGAGAAACTCGGCTTCTTGCCAGTCCACATCTCATGTGGTGTCTTCTCTAGAGACTTTGATGGTACTCTGTTTAGTGTGAACGCTGCAGTTTCTAGACAATAACCCCAATATGATAAAGGCAGATCTGTTTGACTCATCATTGATCATAGCATGTCCAACAAGGTCCGATTCCGCCGTTCCGACACACCATTCCTCTGTGGTGTTCCCGGCGGGGTGAGTTGAGGAACTATTCCACAACTCTTTAGATGGTCATCAAACTCATGGCTCATGTATTCGCCTCCACGGTCCGACCGTAGAGACTTTATTTTCTTGCCAAGTTGATTTTGTACCTCATTCTGGAATTCCTTGAACTTTTCAAAGGCTTCCGACTTGTGTTTCATCAAATAGACATATCCATATCTACTCAAGTCATCAGTAAAGGTAATGAAGTACTCATAACCACCTCTGGCTGTCGTGCTCATTGGACCACATACATCACTATGTATTAGTCCCAATAATTCGGACGCCCTTTCACAACTCTTTGCAAAAGGTGTCTTGGTCATTTTGCCGAGTAGGCATGACTCGCATGTCTCGAACGACTCCAAGTCGAACGATGTTAGAAGTCCATCATCATGGAGCTTCTTCATGCACTTCCGACTTATATGACCAAGTTGACAGTGCCAAAAGTAAGTCATATTCAGATCATTTGGTTTCAACCTTTTCACATTTATGTTATAGACCGACTCACCATCAAGATTCAAAATAAATAACCCGTTCTGGACGGGTGCAAAGCCGTGAAACATACCTTTCAAATATAAAGAGCAACCATTGTTCTTAATATTTGACTCATAAACTTGTCTCATTAAACATGAGGCGGAAATAATGTTTCGACTAAGCACTGGAACATAATAACAATTATTTAGCTCCATTAAGAATCTCGAAGGTAAATGAAGTCGCATCGTGCCGACTTCCAACGCAGCGACTCTCGCCTTGTTGCCGACCCGAATGTCAACCTCGCCTCTCGCCACGCTCCTAGTTCTTACCAGTCCCTACAACGAGTTGCAGATGTGAACCACTGATCCGGTATCATATACCCAAGAACTATTAGGAGCATCGGCAAGATAAATGTCTATAACATTGCACACAAGTGTACCTGAGTTGGAAGTCAAACCTCCACTCTTGGCTTTGTCGGCCAAATACTTGATGCAGTTCCTCTTCCAATGGCCATCCGTCTTGCAGTAGAAGCAAGTGGATCCGGTTGCAGGAGATGACTTAGTCCCTGAGGCAGCGCTTGGGACAGAGTCCTTCGCGTTTCCTCCTGACTTAGACTTCTTATTCTTAGTCCAAGAACTCTTCTTGAACTTAGCCTTATTTTGCACCATCAACACTTGACTGGCGCCTTTCTTGAGATCAGATTCTGCTGTCTTGAGCATCCCATGTAATTCAGTGAGCATCTTATCCATACCGTGCTTGTGGTAGTTGGAGATCTAAGGACCATATGCACTAGGAAGAGAGTTCAGAACTATGTCTGTAGCGAACTCTTCGCTTATGGGGAAGCCCAGCCTATCCAGAGACTGCATGTAGCCAACCATTTTGATCACATGCGGACTCAGTGGATCGCCGTCTTTGAGCTTGCAGCTCAGCAAAGCTTGAGAGACTTCATACCTCTCGGTCTTTGCCTGAGCCTGGAACATACTTTTGAGGCCTTCGATCATATCATAAGCCTCAACATCCTCGAACTACTTCTGCAAGTCCGGTTCCATGTATGCAAGCATCAGACAACTAACCTCCGTAGACTCACTTCTAGTCTTTCGGTAGGCGTTTGTGACAGTAGCTATGGCATTCTCATCTGGCTCATTGAGAAGTGGATTGTCTAGAACATAGTCCTTCTTGTCATGTTTGAGAACTATTCTCAGATTTTGATACCAGTTCGTGAAAGTAGTTCCACTAAGTTTATCTCTCTCAAGAATTGATTTCAATGCAAAACTGGACTGCTGAGGAATGTCACTGGGTGCCATGATCTACAACAAAATGCAATACACTTAAGACATGTATTCATAAAAGAGCAAGCATATTAAACGTTTTAATACTTATGCTCCCACTAGAACCAACACCCCTCCGATGGTTACTTAGTGATTCAGGATCCTAAATAAACAAGCTGACTAGTGAGCTTTAGCATCACCGCTAACCGTCAAGTGATCTAGGTAGGCAACACCTTGCCAAATCGTATCTCATACGACTCCTGTTGGTTGGGTGGCATCACATGCCCCGGCTCCCGAACTCCCTCGTCCCGAGCCCCACAACAGTTGTGATGGACCCGTCTAGCTTACCAAGTGCTTCCGCTGTAAGAGTCCGACTCGAACCCACCTAGTCGGGAAGAATTGGCAGCACCTCAATTTTATGAGCCCACCACCAAGAATGCCCGACTTGTGATGGTGCAGCACTGGCAGGACGACCGACTAGACCTTCTTTGAGGGATTAAAGTCTACCAACTATCTAATAGAGGTAAAACAGAGACATAACAATAACACAAAGAAAGCAATTATTATGTGAAATGGTATGGCTCTCTTCATGGCGATCTCCATCTCCACAAAGCTTGTAAGTCGACTCGCACCAACTCTTGTCACGTGCCACCTTACACCATGTCGCCGACTTGTACCTTGACTTGCATGTCACCTGGGTTCTCTAAACAGCTACACTAGCTCATGTTACATAGAGAATCTGACACGCAGGTCGTAATACAATAAAATGATTGCACCAAGGCTCCAGCCGGCTGACATAACCATGATTCGCAGATCACGTATGGATTACGCACATCACATGCACATAGGCCATACCATTCACAACATCCTGCAAAAACAAGTTATGCATAGATACGAAATCTACCGGTGTTGTGAACCTCGCAACGACATCTAAGACGCTACGACAGGTGAAACCGGCAGTCCCGCTACTAGATCTATGTGTCACTGTCTACCCCGATGGCGGAAGCCGACCGGTAGGGGTATGTCATTCCACGACCTTAGCAGTAGGATTAAGAAAAACTAGATTATCCATTCCCCGAGTATGATTGATCCAATCAATCTTGTACAAAACCGATCTATCTCATAGATCGACCACCAAAACAACAATTAGATCCAATCTAATGCCAACCGTGACGTGGGTGTACCCTTCGGGTGCCCCACAGTTTGGATACTTGGTGTTCAAATATCGTCACGGCCCACGGAACAAGGCCAAAGAGAAGGCCCATACCGAAGGAAACAAGCCCAAGATTAGACAAAGCCAAAGTCGGTTACGAATTGTAACCCTAGTCGGTAGAGGATTCCCGAGACCCAGCCCTACTATTTAAGGGCTGGGAGGGCTACCGGCTAGGGGGGGACGCTCATACTAGCCACCGGAAACCCTAGCGAGATCGCATCTACTGATCTCGCCATTGTAGCTCTCTTGTAACTCCATCAATCAATACCCGACAAGCAGGACGTAGGGCTTTCACCTTCCGGGGCTTGAACCTGGGTAAATCTCGCTTGTCAGCTGACGGATTCACCAACACCAACATCTTCTCCTCCTCTTCTCTAAACCCAAGGATGACCTCCGAGGGATTTGGCGTAGTAAGCCCACGTCAATTGGTGCCATCTGTGGGAAAGATTGGTGTTGGATCTATGGATTCTGCGGCTCCATCATCGACAATCGGCAACTCGCCGGATCTGCAATCGCCGATTTTCTTCGGCTCCCTGGGGTTCAGCCTGCACTCGCCGGTTACGCTTCCGACTTTCGTGGATCTACACGCCGAGGAAAAACAGCTCCGAGATGAAGAGACTCGGAAACTCAAGGAGTCCCTTGAGGAGTCTGAATCCCGTGTGACCTCGGCGGAGGGTGAGGTCCAAGCCCTGAAGACCAAGATCACTCGGTGGGTGGGGGAATTTGCCTCCATTAATGGCCAGCTGGACAGTAAGTCCCTTCTTTTTCTGTCACTACCCGATATTCCATACTCACCTCCATGTGACTTATTTTGTTGTTAGCCCTTTTCGATTCAGAGCACTTCCCCCACTCCAAGGCTGCTGCAGACAACAGTACTAAGAAGTTCCGGCAGAAAAAGACCCAAGAGGGTCCTATCTCGGCTGAGTGGGACATGGATGACCACCTAGTGGCCTTGAAGTCGCGGTTGACGCCGCTGAGGGCTATCGGAGTCGAACTCCTCTCCTCTGCGATCCGGGCTTACAGCGTCCTCTGGCCTGAGTGTGAGCACCCTAAGTCGATCGAAGAATTGGCCAAGTGCTTGCTGAGAAGCGAGGAACGACTCGACGATGGGCGGTCATCCGTCACCCGAGTCGGTGCGGATGAGGCACTGATGTATGTGCTGTCTTGGTACGAGGGGATCGACCTCGACATGCTCAAGACTCTGTGTGATGGGTCGAAGTGGACCTCGGCACACTCCCTCATCCAGTACGCTCCGGTGCACAGCTTTGTCCCAGGCCAGCGGGTTCCTCAAGCGGAGGAAATCGAAGACGTCGACGAGGGCGAAGAAGGAGACGACGAAGTACGAGTCGACGAAGAGATCGAGGCCGAGACACCGCCCGAGACTGCTACCGGCACTGCTGCATAGTCCACGGCCGAGGAATCTGCCAAGGCCGCAGCCGAGGAAACTGCCCGGACCGATACCGCTCCTTCTGCTCCGAGTAGCTAGGATCCTACTGCTTGACTTATCAAAAACCCAATTCGTTAAATCCCCGGGATGCCGGGTGCAGATGTAATATAAACCTTTAGCATTTACTGTTAGCACTTGGTACTTTACTTTGCACATTTTAATATGATTAGGCACATGCCGGATCATTCTGAACTGAGTCCCCGAGTTCCTTTTCCTGTTTACCATACTTTGCAACCTTAGCTCTTGTCTACCATTTTTCGGTGTTCGACAGTCGAGTCACAAGATTACCGAAATACGGCATACAGTACAAAAAACTTTGAGATAAAGCTCACAATCATCCGACATGAAAGATAAATAACTAAGCACATGATTAACAAACAGCTTATGTCGAATCGCGGTTGGGCCAAGTCCCCGAGTTTGTTTTCTTGTGTACTAAGTGCCACAATCCCAGCTCTTGTCTACCTTTCTCGGTGTTTGACAGTCGAGTCACGAGACAGCAAGACATAGCATACAATACTCGAAACTCTGAGATATGGTCCAGAGCCATCCGACAGAAAACACGTGCATAACAAAAAGAAACTGAATCGCTCCTGGACCGAGTCCCAGAGTATGATTTCTTGTTTACTGCATCTTGCAATCTCTGCCCTTGCCTACCATTTTTGGTTTCTTTGCCATTCGGGTCACAAAATCACAAAGACATAGCATACAATACTTACAAACATGGAAACACGATTTTTGGAGCCATCCGACATACAGGAAACAGAGATAAGCATGCAGACAAACACGGAATTCACAGCAAGGCAGTCCCCGAGTCTCTTTTCGGGGTGCCGACATTTCATTTTAGAGTTTCGAGATACATACAATGGGTCCTTAAGAGTTAAAAGGGCGAAGCAGAGCTACATTCCAAGGTCGTTTGGTCTCCTCTCCGGATCTGTCCATCCTGTTCTTCACCTCGCCTGAGCATCTATAAGATAGTATGCATCATTGTTCAGAGCCTTGCTCACAATAAATGGACCTTCCCAAGGAGGTGATAACTTGTGCATCCCGGCGGTGCGCTGCACAAGCCTAAGGACCAGGTCCCCTTCTCGGAACTTGCGAGGGTTTACTTTCCGGCTGTGATAGCGTCGGAGATTCTGCTGATATATCGCTGATTTGGACAATGCCAATTCTCGTGCTTCCTCGAGCAGATCGACATCATTTTCCCGGGCTTCCTAGCCTCGGACTCGGTATATAATGCGACTCTTGGCGAGTCATGCTCTATGTCGGTTGGCAGAACTGCCTCTGCTCCATAGACCAGGAAGAATGGCGTATAGCCAGTGGAGCGATTCGGTGTAGTCCTTAGACTTCACAGTACTGCCGGGATCTCATCCAGCCAACACCCCGGAGCACATAGCAGTGGCTCAATTAGCCGGGGTTTTATGCCGGATATGACCAGTGCATTTGATCTTTCCACTTGTCCGTTGGACTACGGATGTGCAACCGATACCAAGTCTAGCCGGATTCTATTTTTTTGGCAAAACCGAGCAAAGGCTCCCTCGGCGAAATTGGTGCCATTATCTGTTATAATGCTGTGCGGGTGACCATACCTTAGGATAATATCCTTTAGGAATGACACGACTGTGCGGCCATCGCACTTTCTGATTGGTTTTACTTCGATCCATTTTGTGAACTTGTCCACCATCACCAGGATGTGAGTCATGTTACCTCGGGCTGGCTTGAACGGTCCCACCATATCCAGACACCACACTGCAAATGGCCAGGTGATGGGGATAGTCTTGAGTGCGGAGGCCGGCATATGAATTTTGTGGGCAAACCTCTGGCATCCTTAACATTTTCGGACAATGTCCTCTGCCTGTTGCAAAGCACTGGGCCAGTAGAACCCATATCGGAATGCCTTAGCCACTATGGCTCTGGAAGATGCGTGATGACCGCACTCTCCCTGATGGATATCTCGGAGAATCTTTTCCCCCTCTTCTGGTTTGACACAGCTGTAGCGCCCCGACCCCAGAGCTATACAGTGAAACGATGTGTAACTGGTCATGCTACACAATCGAGGGTTACTGGGTTTACCAATCCCAGGCCAAAACTCATTGGCAGGCGTGCTTGGAATACATCATCGGTACACAACACCTCGATCATGCCATAAGCTCAGACATCGCTTTCACGTATAGCAAAGAGACCAAGACTGCGGAACAACTGGTGCATAACAGACTCTACGACACAAAGATATCATTGTTCAACTCATATAATTGAGAAAGATAGCAAATGACACATCAGAGGTCACCGACCCATCATTACAACAAGCGGAAGCAAATAAGGTTGTCTAAACAACAAGATCCAAATTATGGCCTAAGAGGCCTACAATAACATATCCCGGCCAGCATGTTCCCTGAAGTCCGAAGCTGCCACCTAGGAACCCCAGACTACTCGTCGAAGTCAACGTAGAACCCACCTTCCAGTTCGGTGGCGTCCTCCTCTGAAACAAATAATAATCAACAAAGCAAGGCTGAGTACGACATACTCGCAAGAATTAGTAGGGCGATATAGGCCCGATGCTGTTTGGCTACAAAGCTGTAAGGTAGTTGTTTTGCATAAAGCTGGTTTTCCCTCCCGAAGACTAGGACTCATGGCATCGTCTAATCAGAAGGTTTTCATAAGGGGATAAGAGAGTAACACTTTTCTCTTCGGTTCACCGGGAACCTATAGTATTCAGAAACACCACTTATCTCCACCAAGGCACTTCCTCGAACCTCCCTCGAGGAAATGAACCTTTTATCACACGTTGATTATGCAACCTCTAGCTGCCATTTAATTAAAGGTTCAGGTTCTCTGTGATCTCACCTATCTCACCAAGATTTGTCCATAACCATGGACACGGCTTTTCGAAAAGATTAAACCCTGTAGGGGTGTACTGTTTTTACCATTGGTACCGTCCGACCCCTTGCCTGATCATTTAGCTCTCTTCCGGGGAAAGCCGGCAGGGCAGGCGCGGTTAAACCTTTACAAAGCATGAGACTATCCAAGGGTCATCGTGACGACATCACAAGTTCAGCGCCTATTTCAACACCCTTCCCCATCGCCACTCCTATCACCTCCATCATCATCACCATCATCATCATCACCGGCCACACACCCGCAAATGGAAAGCGCAAACTAGAGGACCCTTGGATACGCCCGCACTAATTATTCGGTTAGTAAGGAGCCCATACTCCCACCTTTGGAAGCACGCTCGGTTCTTGGTTCAAGCGATAAGAACTCACACCTAGGCGGCCAGAATAAGACAAAACACCAACGACCTTGTTGGCAACTCATCCAAGCCTTTTATCAAATTAATTATTGACACAATTTTCCACCACTGTCCAAGCATTCCATCCACTTCACAAGTATGGAAATAATCAACGGACAACCTAGACGGCGCCGGATTTGTGCTCGGACGGCGGTGGGCGGCGGCGGCGGAGATGATTTGATTCGCGCGAACGGCGGCGTCCTAGCACGCACGGCTCGGGGAGGAGGAAGAAGAGGACGCGGCGGTTCTTTTGCCCCAGGCCGATCTGCTCCGGGTGGTCTCCAACGTCGGCGATGAGCGGCGGCGCTCGGTTCAGTCCACGGTCATGGCGCCGTCTAGGTTTAGAGTTGCTGCACAGGGGGGGGGGAAGGAGGGGGAGGAGGAGCAGAGCGTCGAGGTGGTCCTCCTTAAGCTCCAGGGGGGCCAGGCGCGAGGAGGAGCATGGTGGAGGCCGTGGTGGGGGCGCGGCCATGGCGCCAGGGCTTTCCCTGTCCCCACAGGAACGATAGTGCTGACAGGTGGGTCCCCCTGTCAGGGGTTTTTCATTTTTGTTTTTCCCGAATTTGCATTAGAGTTTAGGTATTTAATTGAGGCCCTTAATTAGTTTTAAAAATTCTGGAAAAATTCACAGAGCCATAATATATTAGTTTGAACCTGTGATAAAATTTGCAGCCCGTTTGGAAAACATTTCATTTGTCAAACATTTTGAAGTTGCTCTCTTGCATTTTGAGTTTTAAATAAAAGAATTGAATTGGCAATTGTTTTAAATCTTGCGACAAGCTCATTTTAATTTATTAGTTCAGATCTGAATTTGTTTGTTCAACACCATTGCCAACCTTGACTTCTTTGTTAAAGGCAAAGTATTATTTCATGTGGAGCAATTTGAATAAATATGCCATGATGCAAATGAGATGCAAAAGTGAAAATTTTACTCATATTTTCAGGGTCCAAAAGTGGGGCTGTTACAACTCTACCCCCCTTACAGGAATCTCGTCCCGAGATTCTAGGCTTGAGCGAAGAAAGCTGGGTATTCCTGACGAAGACTAGTTTCACGCTTCCAGGTTGCTTCTTCTTCAGAATGGTGAGACCACTGGATTTTGAGGAACTTGATGGATTTATTACGAGTCTTCCTTTCCGCTTCATCCAAGATGCGGACAGGATGCTCGCGGTAAGTCAGATCCTCCTGAATATCCAACTCTTCATGATTGACCCCACGAATAGGATCTTTGAAGCAATGACGGAGTTGAGAGACATGAAATACATCATGCACATCCAGAAAATTTTCTGGAAGCTCGAGTTGATAGGAGAGGTCACCTCGCTTACCCAGGACAGTGAAAGGACCAACAAAACGAGGTGCCAGTTTTCCCTTGATCCCGAAACGACGAATGCCTTGGAGGGGGGAGACACGAAGATAGGCTTTGTCACCAATTTCATAGTGAACTTCCTGATGATGCTTATCATAGTAGCTCTTCTGCATGGACTGAGCAATCTTGAGATTTTCTTGAATGATGCGAACTTTCTTTTCAGCCTCATTGATCACATCAGGACCGAAGAGTGGCCTCTCTCCGGTTTCAGACCAATTTAGCGGAGTCCGAAATTTGCGTCCATAGAGAACCTCAAATGGGGCCATCTGCAGACTAGCTTGATAACTGTTGTTGTAGGAGAACTCGGCGAAGGGAAGATATTTTTCCCAACCTTTTCCGAAGGAGATGACACATGCCCGCAGCATGTCCTCCAGAACTTGGTTGACCCTTTCAGCTTGGCCATCGGTTTGAGGATGATAAGCTGTACTGAAATTGAGACGGGTTCCCATAGAAGTTTGGAAACTTCGCCAAAATCTGGATACGAACAGACTTCCCCGATCAGAGATAATCCTTAACGGAACTCCATGCAACGGAACAATCCGGGTTGCATATAACTCCGCAAGCTGACTGGCATTGATATCCTCACGGACGGGAAGAAAATGGGCGACCTTGGATAGGCGATCGATGACTACCCAAATTGCATTATTTCCCTTTTGAGACCGGGGAAATCCCGTGATGAAGTCCATGCCAACTTCATCCCACTTCCACTCTGGAATGGCTATAGGGCGAAGAGTATCGGCTGGCCTTTGATGTTCAGCCTTCACGCGGCGACAGACGTCGCATTCAGCACCATACTCGGCGATCTCGCGCTTCATGCAAGACCACCAGAATTGAGGGCGAAGATCTTGGTACATTTTGGTGCTACACAGATGAATAGAGATGGGTGACTCGTGAGCTTCTGAGAGGATCAACTCTTTTGTGTTTCCACTCTTGGGCACCACCAGACGGTTACCAAAGTATACGACACCGTTGTCATCAATAGAAAAACAGTTAAAGGAACTCGTCTTCCTAGGTCATGTGGTGTCAGCTTACGGAGTGTCCGTTATACCTGACAAGATTCAGTCGATTCTGGATTGGCCTACCCCAAAGTCTGTCAAAGACATCCGCAGCTTCCTTGGGTTAGCGGGTTACTACCGCTGATTCATCGAAGGTTTCTCCAAGTAGCCAAAGCTTTGACCGACCTTCTCAAGAAAGACAAGAAGTTTGTCTGGACGGACAAGGCTGAAGAGAGCTTCCAAACCCTAAAAGTCAACCTCACGACCACTCCTGTACTTGTCCTTCCAGACACCGACAAAGACTTTGTCGTCTATTGTGATGCATCACTCCAAGGCTTGGGTTGTGTTTTGATGCATGAAGGCCATGTCATCGCCTATGCTTCCCGTCAACTCAAACCACATGAGCAAAACTATCCAACTCATGATTTAGAGCTTGCTGCTGTGGTTCATGCTCTAAAGCAATGGAGGCCCTACCTATTGGGTAACCGTTGCGAGATCTTCTCTGATCATCAAAATCTGAAGTACCTTTTCACTCAACCGGATCTGAACCTTCGACAGAGAAGATGGTTGGAGTTAATCAAGGACTATGATGTGACCCTCAACTATCAGCCTGGCAAGGCAACGTCGTGGCAGATGCCCTGAGCCGCAAGTCTTATTGCAATACCCTGATGGTCGAAAAGGCCCAACCTGCTCTTCATGAAGAATTCGCACGTCTGAATCTGGAGATTGTTCCCTCCGGATATTTGGCCAACTTAGAGATCCAGTCCACTCTTGAGGACGAGATCAAGGCCGCCCAGCAAAATGATGCCGAATGAATTCCTTCTCCAATAGTTCATCTAGTTGTTTCTTCAGCTCAGTCAACTCTTCTGTCGGCATTCGGTACGGCCTTTTGGAAATTGGGGCCGTTCCGGGAACCAGTTCGATGAAAAACTCCACACTTCGATCAGGTGGCATGCCAGGCAATTCTTCAGGAAAGACGTCAGGAAAGTCACACACCACACCTATCTCATGCATTTCAGGCGGGTCGATCCCTTCCATAAAGTAGAGACTGATCTCCGGAGAGAGAGGAGCGGTAGCGGTTGGAATTTTGGAGTGAGGGGACAGGTAAGTCACTGGTCCGAAGGTTGGGTGGACCACTATGACAGACTTGGCAGCACAATTTAAGTTAGCCTGGTATTTGACTAGCCAGTCCATACCCAGAATGACATCTATACCAACTGACTTCAGGGCTATCAACTGGAACGGAAAAGGACATCTGCCTAAGCATATCTGGACTTCCGGGGTAATCCAGTCAGTTAGCCAACTAGAGCCTGGTGTTTTAACCTTTAGAGGGGAGTTCGTGTTCAAGAACGCTATTTGGTGGCTAACTGCAAAGGCTATGGATATGAATGAATGCGATGCACCAGAATCAAACAAGACCGTAGTTGGATATCCATTAATTTGGAGCTCACCCATGAGAACACCGGGGTCCTCTTCAGCGGCTTCAGCAGAGACGTGGGTCAGATGACCATGGCTATCAGTCGCAGCCTTGGCAATGGGTGTGGAAGGTGCTGGTGCTGTTGTAGAGCCCCTGGCCTTCTGAGGACACTCACTTGAGTAGTGACCCGGCTGACCACAGGCGTAGCAAGTGAGCCCCGGCGGTGCAGGCGGACAAGGACGGAACCCACTTCCAGCCGTACCCACGGTCGAAGTAGCTGGGCGAGGCGGAGGTGGCTTGTGTCTTGTAGGCTTGGGCATGAAAGGAGCACGGGGCACCGAGCTGAACGGCACGAATACCCTGTGCTTCTTGGCTTCAGAAGGAGAGGAGCCCTGGTTGTCCACTGGAGCTGACTTCCTGGAAGACTCTAGCTCCTTCCTGCCTTGCTCCAGAGTGAGAGCCTCGTTGTACAACTCCTGGAAAGAAGGGAACTTGAAGGGCAATAGCTCATAACGAAGATGCGGATTTAGTCCCTTGCGGAACAGATATTGCCGGTCCTCATCGTTGGTCACATCCCGGGGGGCGTAGCGAGACAGGTGATTGAACTCCCATCCATAAGCTTGGAGATCCATCCGTCCCTGGTTCAGATTCAGGAACTCCCTCCTCTTTAAGTCCATAACGGGCTATGGAATGTAAGCAGCACGGAAGGCAGTGCGGAATTCCTCCCAGGTGAACACATGATTAGCAGCAGCCATTGCCACATGGCTTTCCCACCAAGAGCCAGCGGCTCCCATCAGAAGGTAGGTTGCAAAGTTCACTTGTTCAGCAGCCGGAACATGTAGCGCGGTAAACTTGCGCTCAAGGGCATGCAGCCAATCATCAGCATCCAGAGGCTCCTTGGCAAAAGTGAAGGTGGGGGTCTGGGACCGCAGAAAGTCATTGAGATTGTTACATTCAGTATTTCTCCGGGCCCCCTGCTGCACCAACTGCGTGAGCAGGTTCTCATTGCGCACTCGGCCCTCTTCAATGATCATCAGCACCTCCGCCATAGTGGGTGGCGGCGGTGGCTCGGGATTGCTTTGCTCACCACGACGGGTAGGAGCCATTCTAGAGATATGAACAAGGACACAGTTAGTATCCATCCCAGAATAAGCGACCACAGACGGCAACAATTTAGCACGAGTGAGCGAGGAAGAACATGTATCATCTCATCAACATGGCAGGAAATAATTGAACTCAGCAGACATAAGCCAGTCGTAATAAAACCCATTATGTGGTTCAGATACGAGCTTACAAATGCCTTAGTCTGCATTACACGAATGGAAATTACTGATGATACAAGTCTTTTAGTGCGATACAACAATTAGAACTCGAAAGGCAACCAATACAGATAGTGTGTATCTCGCTCATCACGCATGAAGGCAAGGATACGATACAAGGTACCCGTAGATACCGATCTACTAGAAGTACTGGGCGCTCACCGGGAGACGCACAGAGCGAATGTGGAAATGGCGGGCACTCGCCAGCTGGCGATCATAAGACGGCGTGTGGACGTCGCCACCGGTGTCTCGAGCAGGCCCACGCGATGGAATGGTGCCACCCACTCTTGGGTTGCTCATGTAGTTGGGCAGTTCCATCGGTAACGGCGAGAGGAGATCTGGGGAAAGTATCCCGGCACGGACATAAGGCTCCAAGGCCATCAGAGTGCTCCGGTGACTATCACGGGCAGCCACCGTGTATAGGTACCACTGACGGGCACGAAGGTCCAATGCCCTGACCATCTCGATAAGACCTCGGTGACCGTGGTCTGGCTTGGTCGCTGGGTCTGAGTACCTAGCAACATAGCAGCCCTCCAAACCGGGCTCAGCAGCAGGAAAGTGGTAAAAATCAGACATCGGGTTGTCTAAGTAGTCGCAGTCTCCGCGGTACACGGAGAGGCCGTTGAACGCAGCCTCCTGAACCACCTTCTCCACAGTCATGTCCACACCGACACTCTGGTGCTGGACTCCGTCTCCATCCGGAGTCAGGACACGGGCCTCACAGAAGAATTGCCCCTGTCCATACGACATGTGCTCCTCGTACACGAAGTACTCAGGGTACCAAGGGCAACCCTGGCTGGCTAAGGCCGCAGCAAACAAGGCGGGAAACACGCGGACACCCTCACAGCGAGTCAGACGGACAACAAGCCCCGGACGTGTCATCTGTAGCAACAACAGAACAGTTCAACAGTTAGGAACGGAATTGAGACTCATAAATTAATCTAGACGGTAAGAACCCAACCCCGAGAACCTTAAACTTTGACCCAACTGCAAAACCAAATAGAGGTAAGGTGACTCAGAGTTAGAGCGAGTTGGGTAAGGAGTAAAAAGAATCCTAAGAGGGTTTTCACAACTCATTTTCAGTTCATAAATAATTTTTATAACACTAGACTCGACATCGACCAATAGAACGGGTTTCCTACAGGCAGTCCTGCTCTGATACCAATTTGTAGCGCCCCGACCCCAGAGCTATACAGTGAAACGTTGTGTAACCGGTCATGCTACACAATCGAGGGTTACTGGGTTTACCAATCCCAGGCCAAAACTCATTGGCAGGCGTGCTCGGAATACATCATCGGCACACAACACCTCGATCATGCCATAAGCTCAGAAATCGCTTTCACGTATAGCAAAGAGACCAAGACTGTGGAACAACTGGCGCATAACAGACTCTACGACACAAAGATATCATTGTTCAACTCATATAATTGAGAAAGATAGCAAATGACACATCAGAGGTCACTGACCCATCATTACAACAAGCGGAAGCAAATAAGGTTGTCTAAACAACAAGATCCAAATTATGGCCTAAGAGGCCTACAATAACATATCCCGGCCAGCATGTTCCGTGAAGTCCCAAGCTGCCACCTAGGAACCCCAGACTACTCGTCGAAGTCAACGTAGAACCCACCTTCCAGTTCGGTGGCGTCCTCCTCTGAAACAAATAATAATCAACAAAGCAAGGCTGAGTACGATGTACTCGCAAGAATTAGTAGGGCGATATAGGCCCGATGCTGTTTGGCTACAAAGCTGTAAGGTAGTTGTTTTGCATAAAGCTGGTTTTTCCTCCCGAAGACTAGGACTCATGGCATCGTCTAATCAGAAGGTTTTCATAAGGGGATAAGAGAGTAACACTTTTCTCTTCGGTTCACCGGGAACCTATAGTATTCAGAAACACCACTTATCTCCACCAAGGCACTCCCTCGAATCTCCCTCGAGGAAATGAACCTTTTATCACACGTTGATTATGCAACCTCTAGCTGCCATTTAATTAAAGGTTCAGGTTCTCTATGATCTCACCTATCTCACCAAGATTTGTCCATAACCGTGAACACAGCTTTTCGAAAAGATTAAACCCTGCAGGGGTGTGCTGTTTTTACCATTGTTACCGTCCGACCCCTTGCCTGATCATTTAGCTCTCTTTCGGGGAAAGCCGGCAGGGCAGGCACGGTTAAACCTTTACAAAGCATGAGACTATCCAAGGGTCATCGTGACGACAGGACAAGTTCAGCGCCTATTTCAACACCCTGCCCCATCGCCACTCCTATCACCTCCATCATCATCACCATCATCATCATCACCGGCCACACACCCGCAAATGGAAAGCGCAAACTAGAGGACCCTTGGATACGCCCGCACTAATTATTCGGTTAGTAAGGAGCCCATACTCCCACCTTTGGAAGCACGCTCGATTCTTGGTTCAAGCGATAAGAACTCACACCTAGGCGGCCAGAATGAGACAAAACACCAACGACCTTGTTGGCAACTCATCCAAGCCTTTTATCAAATTAATTATTGACACAAGTTTCCACCACTGTCCAAGCATTCCATCCACTTCACAAGTATGGAAATAATCAACGGACAACTTAAGCATTCGACTAAGCATGGCTAAGCATATCGAAGCATGACATACAACAGATATGGATTATCTTAGGCCAACACTTCAACCTATGGTTAATAGGAGGGAAAACAGGTAATGGTTCAGGGAGCATGCAAGTGATAGGATATTCTATACACTGACCAAAAGTTGTCACCAGAATCGAATGCAATATTATGGTGGATAAAATACTTGTAACAATAGGATGAGATATGCCAAGAAGGTTAGGTTAGCTCTTGCCTTGCTGGTAGTACTGGTCGCGCTGGTTGTCAAGGTATTGTGGTGGAACCTCGACTCCCGAATCTACCGAAACACAACCAATACATGAAAAAGAAATAAATAACACGAATACAAGGTGCAATGCACAATCATGATGAAATGTTCAAATTATGCCTTGAATTAATATTGGGCATGTCCCACAAGTTAAATGGAACCCCTAAAATAAATATTGCAATTAACGGGTTAAAACTCCATATTTAACTTAGTGAATTAAGTGATTTAACCAAAATGTCCAGTACTGAAAGATGGGTCCTAAATGCATGAAAATGACATTATTAGATAGGTATTGTCCTGCTGATCATTTTGGTACCTCGTTTGCATTTTTCCGATTAACGGTGAAGAAATGGTGATTTAAACGGTTATGCGATTTAAATCATTTTAACTAATTCGAAATTAACATCAAAGGAAAATTTATTTGCATGCTGTGATATTGACATAGATATATAGCATTTGCTTTGCTGGTCATTTTGGTATATCATTTGCAATTTTTGAATTAATATTCACCAAGTTATGATATTTTCAATATGTGATTTAAATCTGCCATTTTATCTAGTTTTATTAAGCAGCACCAATATTACATCTAAAATTCTCTCAAATTACATAAACTGGTAGATCATTGTTCACTGAACATTTTGATTTTTGAGAGCTTATTCATAATTTTTGGATGAGTAGAACTCAAGTTATGCAATTTCCAAAATTTGAATTAAATCTGCCATCTCTGTTTTTATTAAATAAAGGCATTTTATTTTGGTCAATTAATTCTACCAATGGCAATAACATATGGACATTTTCTCCCTGAGCATTTTGGTATATTATTTGCATTTTTTGGACTTATGGTTCAAAAGATATGGAATTTTAAAGTTCAATTTCATTTTCTGTCTTTTAAACCATTTTCCAGAAATTGGGCCGAACGTTTTTCACCGTGGGCTGGCTAGCCCGTGAGACGGACGGGTGGGGGCAGCAGCCACGCTGGCACGCCACGTCGGCCAGCGGCCCACATGCAGGTTTGACCGACGGGGACGGCCAGGACCGGCGCGACGCGCGCGGTGACCGGCGGCAAGCCGCGGATCGACTCGTCGATCGCGTGCATTAGGGATCCAGGACGGGGCCGCATTGCGCGCAGCACGGCGAGGGGAACTGGGTGGCGGCGCTAGGGACCCTATGGTCGCCGGGAAGGGCACCGGCGATGAGCTACGGCGGAGGCATCGGTTCGGTCTACGGCTAAACGGCGAACCAGAGGGGGAGAGAGAGAAAGGAGAGGTCCGGGAGGACCGCGAGCTCACCCTGAGCACGTGGGTGTGCTTGGCGGAGGCGGAGGAGCTCGGACGGCGCCGGATTTGAGTTCGGATGGCGGTGGGCGGCGGCGGCGGAGATGATTTGATTCGCGCGAACGGCGGCGTCCTAGCACGCACGGCTCGGGGAGGAGGAAGAAGAGGACGCGGCGGTTCTTTTGCCCCAGGCCGATCTGCTCCGGGTGGTCTCCAACATCGGTGATGAGTGGCGGCGCTCGGTTCAGTCCACGGTCATGGCGCCGTCTAGGTTTAGAGTTGCTGCATGGGGGGAAAAAGGAGGGGGGGAGGAGCAGAGCGTCGAGGTGGTCCTCCTTAAGCTCCAGGGGGGCCAGGCGCGAGGAGGAGCACGGTGGAGGCCGTGGTGGGGGCGCGGCCATGGCGCCAGGGCTTTCCCTGTCGCCAAAGGAATGATAGTGCTGACAGGTGGGTCCCCCTGTCAGGGGTTTTTCATTTTTGTTTTTCCAGAATTTCGAGTAGAGTTTAGGTATTTAATTGAGGCCCTTAATTAGTTTTAAAAATTCTGGAAAAATTCACAGAGCCATAATATATTAGTTTGAACCTGTGATAAAATTTGCAGCCCATTTGGAAAACATTTCATGTGTCAAACATTTTTAAGTTGCTCTCTTGCATTTTGAGTTTTAAATAAAAGAATTGAATTGGCAATTGTTTTAAATCTTGCGACAAGCACATTTTAATTTATTAGTTCAGATATGAATTTGTTTGTTCAACACCATTGCCAACCTTGACTTCTTTGTTAAAGGCAAAGTATTATTTCATGTGGAGCAATTTGAATAAATATGCCATGATGCAAATGAGATGCAAAAGTGAAAATTTTACTCATATTTTCAGGGTCCAAAAGTGGGGCTGTTACAACAGCGCTGAAGCACGGTGGTCACGCTTCTCTTGTACAACTCATGGTTGATGATGGTGAAGGATTTGACTCGCCTCTGTATTTGTCTGGCCGAGACCTCATCACCCGGTAGACTGCCATCCAACATGAATGTCATGATGGGTTGTGCCCATGCTGGTACTGGGCGAGTGCCGAGTACAGGCTCATCGATTCCAATTGCATCAACTGACATCACCACGCCCGACATAGGCTGATGAATCCCCGAGTCCTCCCAAGGAGTCCCCGCGTTCCGCCAAGCGGCTTTCCAGTTTTCCAACATAGACGCCGAGTCTTGCTGAATGTATCCGACATCCATGGAAGTCCCCAGGTCCTGCGGAGCAGTCCCCAAGTCCTGCTGCATGCTCTCGACATCCACGTCCATCGGGACGACGTCGGGTTCCGGATTACCCGGGATAAATATCGATTCAGACTCGGGTGAAGGCTTGATTGATGGCTTGCGAAGATGCTCCAGTGATACCACGGGGGGGATGGCCTGCCGGTATGACCCGATCTTGGACAACATGTCAGCACTTTCATTATCTGTTCGCCGAATGTGAGTGAACACGCAACCATCAAAGTATCCGGAGATCTTCTGTACAGGGAGCCGGTATGCCGCCATGTTGGCATCCAGGGCATCCCAGTTGCCTGATGTTTGCTGAATCACCAGATCCGAGTCACCATAACATATGATCCGGTGAATTCCGATTTCCTTGGCCACTTTGAGTCCATGAATCAGCGCTTCATACTCAGCGACATTGTTAGATGCCGCGAAATGAACCTGCAGCACATATTTCAGCTGGTCTCGCTTTGGCGAGGTGAGAACCACACCGGCACCTAGGCCTTCTTTCACTTTGGACCCGTCAAAATGCATTTTCTAGTAGTTTGAGTCGGGCAGAGATGGCTCATATTGCATCTCGGCCCAATCGACAAAGAAGTCAGCCACTACTTGAGATTTGATGGTATCTCTTCTCGCATACTGCGGCGCGTAAGCTGCAAGCTCGATAGCCCACTTGGCGACTCGGCCACTGGCATCCTTGTTGCCGATGATTTCTGACACAAGGGCCGCGCTTACAACGGTTATAGGATGCTCCTGGAAGTAATGCTTCAGTTTTTTCGCTGCCATGTAGACATGATAGGTCATTTTCTGGTAGTGAGGGTAGTTTTGTTTTGATGTGGAGAGCACCTCACTCAGGTAATACACCGGCCTCTGCACCGTAGTTCCCTCTTCTTCTCGCTCCACCACCATTACGACACTAACGACTCGGTTAGTGGTCGCAATGTAGAGCAGCATGGGCTCTCTCGGTAGTGGCGAAGCCAGTATCGGCGCTGTAGCCAACATCCTTTTCAGCTCATGGAAAGCCGCATCAGCTTGCGTGGTCCAGCTGAATTTATCCGATTTTTTCATTAGTTGGTACAAGGGCAGGGCCTTTTCTCCCAACCGACCTATGAAACGACTCAAGGAGGCCAGGCAACCCGTGAACTTCTGGACATCCCTGAGACATCTCGGCATTTTCATGTTTTCTATTGCCCGGATCTTAGTCGGGTTTTCCTCGATACCTCGGCTTGACACGAGGAAACCGAGTAACTTGCCTGCCGGCACTCCGAATGTACATTTATCCGGGTTGAGCTTTAGCCGGAATTTCCGCAGGTTTTGCGAATGTCTCTTTGAGATCATCCAACAAGGTATGTTTTTCTTTAGTTTTGATGACTATATCGTCGACATACACCTGCACATTTTTACCTATCTGATTATGCAAACATTTTTGCATACAGCGCTGGTAAGTAGCACCGGCATTTCTTAAGCCAAAACACATGACACGATAGCAATAAGCCCCATACGGGGTGATAAAGGCAGTCTTTATTTGATCAGCAGGGTTTAATGGTATCTGGCGAAAACCAGAATATGCATCTACAAAGGATAGCAGTTCACACCCGGTCGTGGAGTCGATAACTTGATCAATCCGGGGCAGCGGGAATGGATCTTTCGGACATGCCTTGTTCAGATTGGTGTAGTCAATACACATGCGCCAGACAGCGGCTACATTCGGTTCATCTTTTTTCTTTTCCACCAGGACCGGGTTAGACAACCAGTCCGGGTACAGCACCTCCATGATGAAACCAGACGCAAGAAGTATGGCAAACTCGTCACCAACGATCTTTCTCCTCTCAGTAGCGAGGCGTCTCATTGGTTGTTTCATCGGTCTCGCATCAGACCGGACATGTAGAGAGTGCTCAGCCAACTCCCTCGGAACACCCGGCAGGTCCTGATTCGACCATGCAAAGATGTCCTGATTCTCACGGAGGAAGTGGATGAGCTCGCTTTCCTATTTGCTGTCCAGCCCGGCGCCGATGATGATGGTGTGGTCCGGGTTAGACTCGTCGATGCCGATTTTATTGGACTCCTTCGCCGCCTTGAAGGTTGCTGTCTGCTGCGGGTTAGCCAGACTCGGCATACCGAGTTGGGCGGACTGGGCCAGAGCCACCACTTCATGGATTCTCTTCTTCTCCGCAGCAATCACCAGTGACTTTGCCAGAAGTGACCCAGCCGAGGCACACTCCATGGAGCGCTTGTAGTCACCCGAGATGGTGATGACACCATTTGGACCCGGCATCTTCATCTTCAGATAGGCCACATGAGTGGATGCCATGAACTTGGTGAGTGCCGGCCTACCGAGTAAGGCATGATACGGGCTTTCGAGGTCCACGACCTCAAACAGCAGAATCTCAGTCCTGCAGTTGCTTTTGTCGCCGAAGGTGACATTGACCCAAACTGTGCCCATGGGTGCATGCGAGACACCCGGCACAATGCCGTGGAAAGTGGTCCTGCTCGGCTGCATCATGTTCTCGGTTATTCCGAGTTTGACCATGGTGTCCCGATACATGATGTTGATACTGCTCCCATTATCAACGAGAACCCGGCTGAAACTAACATTGATGCTGGGCCCGACGAATGTCGGATTCACCACTAGAGCATAATCCCCTGGGTTGGGCATGACCTTGGGATGGTCCTTGATGCTCCAGCTGATCTCATCCTCGGACCAGTACATGAATTTGGGCACGGCCGTCATAACCGCATTCACCTCCATCGCGCGCCGGTGCTGGCTCTGCTTGTCAGTAGGCTCGGTCACAAAGACCATGTAGCTCTGGTGGGGCTCTCGGTACTCATTCTGCCGACTCGGGCCAGCATTGTTGTTGGGGTTGTAGTTGTTGTTGTTGTTGCCACTTGATTGACATCCTCCTGCCTCGGCTGAGTGTTCAGAGGCTGAGTATTCGCACCCGTGAGAGGCGCAGGTCGGTATGCCGGACCGGCAGTTACCGGCTTGCGCTGGTACCAACTGCAGTCCCGGGTTGTGTGTTGAGCCGGTCTGCTGGGATGCTTCGTGTGAAAGCTGCAGGGTCCATCCAGCATCTTCTCGTAGGTGTACCTCTCCTGGTCATCCCACTACTTTTTGTTGCCGTTCCACGGCTTCCTTTCACCGTTCCACAGTCTCTTCTCGCCGTCCCATGGCTTTTTCTCGCCATTCCACGGCCTCTTTCCTTCTGAGTTCTGGCCCCACGAGGGACCATCATTCTTCTGGCGCTGGCTACTGCCGGCGTCCACCTGATCTTGGTCGACAGCGGCGACCTGGTCCAAACCATATCGGTAGTCCAGCCTGTCATCTCTTCTCTTGTTTCGGTTATCCGGGCGATCGCTTCGCCTGCCCGATCTGTCCCGGTCTTGAGTGGGATACCTCCTGCCCGAGTCGACCTGGGGCAGTAAAGGCTGAGTCGGATCACCTAGGGCATAGCTGTCCGGTATTGCCATTGTCTCGGCCAAGGTGGCCGGCATCTCTCTCTGGAGTCTCTGCCAAAGCATAGAGCCATGTCGGCACCCTTGTGCAAACCATGCGATGGTCTGCGATTCAATGACTCCTTCACGGGAGTTGCGGATTGTACTCCACTGGGTCAGATACTCCCGGTCAGTTTCATCTTCCCTCTGCTGACACATGGACAGCTGCTGAGGGCGATTCGGCCTCTTGTAGGTGCTGGAGAAGTTGCTGACGAAAGCATCGAAGAAGTCCAGCCAGCAATCAATGTTGTTCTCCTCCAGGTTGTTCAGCCAGATCCGGGCTGGTCTCTCTAGCATCTGCGGCACATACCGCACAGCCCATCGGCGGCTGCCACCGGCGATGTGCACAGCGGTGACATAATCTGTCAGCCAGTCCTCCGGTTTAGTACTGCCGTCATGCGTCTTGGCACCCCGGGGAAGCTGGAAGTTCGGCACCGGCGCCTGCTTCATTATCCGGGGTCCAAAACATGCAGGACCCGGTGGGCCTTGCTCCTCCTGGAGTTCAGACAGATAGATTCTGTCAAGCTTGTTGCGGACGTCATGTGCCGGTAGCTGGCGTGCTCCCAGCCTAGCACCGAGTGCACCCTCGGTCACTAGGTCTCTGAATCTTGTGTACCCGGCACGCTCCATGGCCGGGTAACCATCATCGTATCGGTTGGTGGCCTGTTCGGCATACCCGGCACCCTGTCGTTGCCGAGGTGGATTAGGTGCCGGATACCGAGGTGGCTGGCCCTGATTTGCCGGGTTAACCCGGCTGACTCCTTGCCTGCCCGGAGCGGGTCCAGGGGCTCCCTGACCGGCATGACCTTGCCCGGCTATCTGCTTTCCGGCGTATACCTGATCATACGCCTGCAGCTATTTGTTTTTACCAGAGTTTACACTTCGGTCACGACTTCCGCCGACATACGGCGATGAGGCCTGTCCCTTGGACATTCCTCCGGCACCACCATTCGAGTGAATGTACCGGGGTCCACCTACCTCCGGGTTTGCATTCCAGAAGGCTTCATTCTGCCGGTTGGCGATAGCTATCAACTCGTTTACCCGGTCCTGCTGCCTATGACGAGCTTCACCGGATAAGTTAGGTAACTTGGCTGCGGCTGCCTCTGCAGTTCTAAGGTTCTTGCCGGGAGTGTTGTACTTCGGCCTATCTGTCGACACATGACTAGCAGTTCTACTAGATCTGGCTCTACCATCTCTAGCAATCTCAGCATTGAGGTCTCTACCTCAGTTGCGCACCTCATCTATGCGACTAACAGGGTTTGCTACTGGAGTAAAACCATGAGCCTTGTTATACTCACGGAGAGAGATGTCAAACTCTTGCCTGACTCGGGCTACCTCCAAAGCCTCGTGGAGTATGTTCTTGCGCTGCTCCTCCAGCTCAGCCTGAGCTAGAGCAGCATCTGCGCTAGGAGCCACTGGGGTGGCCCGCTTCTCAATCGTGTCCTGAAGAGGACTCGGCATCACCGGCACACCAGATGTACCGACCTGCGCCTGACGGTTCTCTGGCCTCTCCAGCGGCGGACGCGCCGTCCTGGTGGACCTAGTGCTGACCTCGGCCTCTCCGGCCGTGGCACCGCCGGCACCGACACCCGGAGCGGTCATCATGACCTCCACGCAACTAGCGGGGCGAGCAGTATGCCGGCCGCAAGCTGCGCAGACTGAGGGAGGATCTGCAGCAACCTGCACCCTTTCGGGAAACCTGCAGGGGACCTCGGTGGGGATGTAGACCGTGAGCCCGTCGAACTCGATGAGGCAGCCGTTCCGGGGTAGCGGCCTGCTGCCGAAGCAGCCCGCGTTGTCGCTGAAGATGTTGAGCGAGCCGAACTTGTGGACAAGGCCACAGAGCACGCGCTCGCCCGATGAGATGATGGAACCCGTCCGGATGAACACACCAGCCAGCGCCGCTCCTGGCCCCACGGTGGGCGCCAACTATCGTGGTGGTGCACGGACAGATGCCATAGGTAGGCTTAAGATGGGGCCGATGGACGCTGGAGGCACCGGGGAGGGCTAGCGCGTATGAAGACGCACACAGAAACACACGAACACACACACGGTTTTACCCAGGTTCAGGGCTCTCGTGAGGAGATAAAACCCCTACTCCTGCTTGTCTGTTTATATGGTGGATTACACTTGAGCTATAAGATGCTCCCTGAGCTGTATATGCAAAGCTATGAGCTCAGGGCTCTCTACCGAGTCTCATGGTGGCTCCGTGGCTTTCTGTAAGCTCTGGTGTTGAATGTCTCCTGCAACGTCTGTCTCTAGGATCGTGCCCGTAAGAGGAGCCCCTGGTGCTCCTTATATAAGGGAACCCAATGCACAAGGCTAGGGCTGACGCAGGTGCTGGCGTAGCCAGCACTGTGGCCACGACTGGCCTCTGACTGCTTCCATCACCCCTGCATGGCATGTCAAATCTATCAACTCCCAGTGCACTGCTCCCTGGTACTGCCTTGGTCAGCAGCATGGAGGCCTGACTGCCCATCCCGTGACCACTGAGTCAAGGGTTAGGCAGCGCGTCCCATCGTGCTAGTGGCAGGACGCCTGCCCCGTGATTGTTGGGACAAGACGTGAGTCTTGACCGCCCTCCGGGATAGAACTCCATTTCTCCCGATCCGGCATAGGCATACCAGATACTTCATAACTCGTTTTCACCTTCCCTGCACATCAGAAGAACAAAGGAGGCTCCGACACATAATTTGTATGATCCGACATCCAGGTATGTCGGTTAGCTTTGACCCGGTAGACTCAGGGTATGTCTGTAAGGTATGTCGGTTATCGTTGACCCAGTCAACTCCGGGTCTTCACATATCTCGTCATCTTGACCCTATCCGGGGGTTGCCCCCCGACATTAATTGTGGCCTCCGTGGCTCTTTTTAATTTTCTCTCATTGGTCTCTTTTGGACTCTTTTATGTGGCCACTTTGGACTCTTTTCAATATGCTCACAGGTAGGGGCAACACTCTATTTTTACAAGATGATCATCACACTTTTGGTACTCATAACTCATAAGACTAATACATGATGTATAAAAGAAGATATGCATGATCGAGCGTAGTGTGGAAAAAATGTAGAACATGTGGCAAGCCACGCTGCACACTAACTCAAATGATCAAGCAAACTATATGGCAATGAAGAACGACATCAAGTCATAATGTAATGATGGATGTTGCATGGCAATGTGATAAAGGCAAAGGTGTCCGATCTTTCGATGAGATGATACTATCGATTTGGGTGGCGTCGACGTTGATGATCCGACTACAAACGTGCGAGGACGATGCGCCTTAGCAATCGCTACACCAACTCCAGGAAGGTTTATGACAGCGCCGTAGCACAATCAACCAAACCAACTAAGGTCTAATTCCTGCAGGCAATCGAAGAACAAGCAAGAACTAAAAATTGGCAATCTGAATATTGCAAATATGAATGATTAGAGATGAAAGTGGGGTTCCGAAGAGCGGTCTTGGTCTGGCCGATCTGGCACAAACGAAGTAATGAAACGCAAGGGAGAGCATTGTTGACTTAGGTTGTTTAGTTCAGAAAAGTACAACTCCATGCTTTAATAACACCTCTCCACTAATCAGCTCTAACACCATTAACCAACACATTTTAACCATTAGTTATTTTAGTGCCTCAAAACAATTAAAGAGTATCAAATTATCCACATAGTGATCTACAAGACTATGCAGGTTTTTTCTATTTCATACTACTGCCACATGCATAGCATTTTTCCGATCTAACACATTAACCAAGCAACCAAAACAACTATCCAACAAATATAAGTGAAGAACAAGAGAGTTTAACTTAACAACTAGATCTCTAAACAAGATAAAAGCTAAAAGCGAGAGCTTACTAGAAAACAGACAGTAGTTAAGAATACTCAAAAAGATATAAGCGAAGCAAAGGAGTATTCAAATGAAAAAGCGGAGCGTGTCTCTCTGCCACACAAATAAAGCTAGGATCCAACAAAGATATGACCAGCAAACAAGCAAATAAAACTGAAAGTAAAAAGACGCTCCAAGCATAGCACATAATATGTAAAGTGATAAAAATGAAATTCAACGAAGACGACCTTATGATAGTCGATGAAGATGAGGGGATGCCTTGGGCATCCCCAAGCTTTGACTCTTGATAGTTCTTGATATTCAGAGGGGGTGCCATGGGGGCATCCCCAAGCTTGAACTTTGATCCATCCTCGATTTCTTCATATTCCTCTCCATTGGAACTTAAAAACTCGCTTCACACAAAACTTCTCATAATTTGATTAGTGGGTTAGTGCTCATAAATTAAAACACACATGTGTTCAACTCATGACAAATTGCAAACCAACTTTATTAGACATTAGCTACAGTTTACTAAGATTCAATGTGGCACTCCACCCCTGGAGTATCACATATGACGATGGTAAAGAGACAAATGCAAAATAAAAGCAGAATCTGTCAAAATCTGAACAGTCTGTAAAGATCAAATTTTTCAAGGCACTTCTGCAGCTCAAATAAAAAAACTTAAAACTAACGAAAGATAGATAAAATCATCAGTCTTGCTGTCACAAATTATCAGAAAAATATAAAATTCTCGCGATATTATGATTTTCGTGCAACAGGCGCACGGAATCTGATTTTCGACAGCAACACAATACCTCGCACTTTCAATGCATTAGAGGCTAAACTTGTCACAAAAAACTAAAAGAAAAAGATACAATGAATGTCGGGGATGTAATCCCCGGTACCAAAAATCATGAGTTGGTTGCGGTGTTAAAAGAGAGAAACAAGAGTTAAATAGGTAGAGAATAAAGGAAAAGAGAGAAAAAGGCTAACCTGGGCCGGGATCTCCTTGACTCGGATGGGCCAGCATCCAGCTTACCCGGATGGGCCGGATTCCTCTGCCGGCATACGCTGACCCGGCTGGGCCGGTCGCCAGCACCCGGTTGGACCGAATCACCGTTGACCCGGCTGGGCCGGCTTCCCATCACTCGGCTGGGCCGAGCTTCGGCTCACTCGGCTGGGCCGAGCTTCGGAAACTCGGCTGGGCCGAGCTCCCGCAACTCGGCTGGGCCGAGCTTCTGCTAACTCGGATGGGCCAGGTTTCCCATCACTCGGCTGGGCTGAGTCCTCCCTCGCCGGCTGGGCCGGACTCCTGTGAGCCGGCCGGGCCGGGATCCCTCTGTCTATCTCTTTGTTGGCTTGGGCCGGGAACCTCCAGGACGGATCGCTCTCGGCACTGATCGATCCCTTGCTCCGAGTCGAACGCAGGTCGGTACGGCACACACCTGCCGAGTCAGTAGCAGGCCGGCGTCCAGGGCCGCATAGCCGAATCGTCTGCCAGGTCGGAGCATCTCCAACATCACCGAGTCAAGCCAGTGTCGCAGGCTCCCCCGACATGTATAAATATCAGCTACCACCTCCCAGAAGATAAGATCAAAGGACAGTATGACGAGGAACAAGGACGCAGGCAACGTGGCTACAGTGTGCGCATGACGCGTGCATAGTACCGATTAGACCCCAGTGGTCATATCATCAATAGTGTACCTAGAATAGTGTCGTTTGTCTCCTTGCCCCCTACCTGTCCCCTGGGCTCTCTATTTAAAGAGCACCAGGGGGAACGCACGGAAAGAGAAGAAGGCGGGCAGCCTCTTGGCTCTTTTCTCTTTGCACTCTCTGCAAGCTCCCTTCTCCGCAGAAACCTAGCGCTGCTTAGTTCAGGGGTAGATACACAGCTCAAGGAGCGCTTCTGTAACACTGATTGATACACAAATATAGATCAGACAAGCAGGAGTAGGGGTTTTACCTCCTCATGAGGGCCCCGAACCTAGGTAAACCGTGTGTGTGTGTGTGTTCGTCTTCTCGTGTGTGCTTTCCAGTGCATAATCCCTCCCCGAATCCTCTAGCGTCCATCGGCCCCCAAACTCAAGCCTACCCCTAGGCATCTGTTGTTCACCACGACGACAGTTGGCGCCCACCGTGGGGCTGGTAGTGGCGCTAGCTGGGCTAATTTCGGACGGGACCTTCTTCATCGACTCCGGCGAGCACCTCGCGTGGCATCGCGGGGTTTCCGCTCGCCGGGCCGCTTCATCAAGTCCTTCGTCACCGGCGCCAACGTCATCAACAAATATCAGGGGCGACATGGTCGGCTGGCCGTGCCTCTGGCGTGCCCGGCGGCTCCACGTCAACACTGCCGTTGCGCTCGTAGGCCTCCTAGGCATCATCAATTCGGGCGGGACCTTCTTCAGCAACTCGGGGACTCGGCGTCACCATTATTCCCCGAGCTCGAGCTTGCTACTGTAAGCAGTGGCAGGTGCAGCCTACAGCAGCAAACATCATCAACAGACCCCGGTTAGTTGATCTTGAAAACTACTCGGGGACTGCCCCTCGTGCCTTGCTGAATTGTTTTCCCCGGGAGCAAAATGTTTTGACCCGGGGACTGCTTAGTCAGTGGTTTAGAGTTTCACCTAGATAAGTGAAGTAACTCGGGGGCTCGGTTGAGTCCAGTTTTGCATCCGTGTGCTTAGTACAGCTGCTTGGTTTACTTTCCAACGCGTGTTATGCCTCTGGTCATTAGACTTGCTATTCTCTTTGAATGATCATGACGCATAAGCTGGAACTAGTTTACCTCTGTTAGTAGAGTTGGTGTTCCGGTCAAGTATTCTTTGTATATATGAATGCTGGACTAACATTGAAGGGTAGAGTCGGTTTTGCTGAAAACGTTCGTTACCGGGTCAAGCTAGAAATCCGGGTCATCCTGAAATCCGAGTCATGCTGGTATGCCGGAAATCCAGCGGATCAGGCTGACAGGTAAATATCCATGCCGGCATCATCGTCTTCCTCTACTGCTCCAACAATATTGCCGCGTGAGTATCATTTGTATGTCTGCATCACTCATAGTCTCAAACAGTACTCGGGGACTACCCCTTCGTATTTTGCTTAGTTGTTCTTCCCGGGAGCAAAATGTTTTGACCCGGCGGCTGGTTAGCCATTAGCTTAGCTTTTTTCCTGGATAAAAAAAGTTACTCGGGGACTCGCTTGAGTTCGAGTCTGCCTCCTCGTAATTAATCTTGCTGCTAGATTCAGTTTTCGGCATGTGCCAGGTTTATTTCATTTTGTGAATAGAACTGTTGTTCGCATTATATATTCGGTATATATGTGTTTGGGCTAATATCGTACAGAGGTGCTGGATTTACCGGATTATTATTCATCACAAGAATCATGGCATTGTCGGCATTCCCAAATCACCGTTTATGTCGGTTCAGCTTATCCCGGATAATTGTTAATATCGGCTTGCCGAGTTATGAATGGCATATCATCCCGACATATCCTATGTCGGCAAATCAGAGTATCAACATCACAATATCTCCAGATCGCCGTTTATGTCGGTTCGCCAAAATATCAGGGCATCCTGCAATATCTCGAATCGCCGTTTATTTCGGTTCGCCAAAACATCGCGGCATTTATCTCATATCGATAGGCATCTTACAAATCTTTATCGACTTTACCGACTATCATGATTCTTCAATTATCCGAGTTTATCAGAATATCATAGCTTCGATATCTCGGTGCTCCGAGTCGAAAAATATCTAATCTCACTGAGTGTTGCGCGTTGAGAAATATCTCAACCCGTCATTTGACGAGTGCCCATGAAGGCAGAATGTCAAATTCAGCCAAGGATGGCTGTGTGTCGGTCCAGCTCGTGTTGCCGACATATAATTTCGGTAATGCCCAAGAAGGCTAGAAACCGGTATATAATGATGCCCATGCAGGCTACATGTCGGTCCAGCACATGCTGCCGACATGTCTATGAGGTAAAAGCCCAAAGTGATAGAAACCGACACATAAGAAATATGCCCAAGAGGCCAATATGTCAAACCAGCTTATGCTGGAGACATTTCATGTCGGTAAACCGACATAAGAAATATGCTCAAGGGGCCAGTATGTCGAACCAGCTTATGCTGGAGACATCAGATGTCGGTAAACCGGCAGCAGAAATATGCCCATGCGGGCACTATGTCAACCCAGCAAAAGGCTGTTGACATCCGACATATGAAACGTGCTCGTGCAGGCAGTGTGCCAAAATTGCCCAATGTCGGCAGAAACATCTATGTGTGGCCATGCCCATGCACGCGGTGCATTTCCAATACAAACTGTCCATCTCGTTGTTGATTCGGGTGAGCTCGGTCAACCGGATGACGCGTTTGGTCTAGAGGGCATGGCTAGACGACACATAATGATGTCAGTGCAGGCAAGATATTTTTTGTATTTGTGGAGATTTTTGGTATTTGATATTTGTTTTTGTAAGTCTGCGCGCGACTCTACGAGTCCCCCGCAGCCTCGGGGACTAGTGTCGGGGATGTAATCCCCGGTACCAAAAATCATGAGTTGGTTGCGGTGTTAAAAGAGAGAAACAAGAGTTAAATAGGTAGAGAATAAAGGAAAAGAGAGAAAAAGGCTAACCTGGGCCGGGATCTCCTTGACTCGGATGGGCCAGCATCCAGCTTACCCGGATGGGCCGGATTCCTCTGCCGGCATACGCTGACCCGGCTGGGCCGGTCGCCAGCACCCGGTTGGACCGAATCACCGTTGACCCGGCTGGGCCGGCTTCCCATCACTCGGCTGGGCCGAGCTTCGGCTCACTCGGCTGGGCCGAGCTCCCGCAAATCGGCTGGGCCGAGCTTCCGCTAACTCGGATGGGCCAGGTTTCCCATCACTCGGCTAGGCCGAGTCCTCCCTCGCCGGCTGGGCCGGACTCCTGTGACCCAGCCGGGCCGGGATCCCTCTGTCTATCTCTCTGTTGGCTTGGGCCGGGAACCTCCAGGACGGATCGCTCTCGGCACTGATCGATCCCTTGCTCTGAGTCGAACATAGGTCGGTACGGCACACACCTGCCGAGTCAGTAGCAGGCCGGCGTCCAGGGCCGCATAGCCGAATCGTCTGCCAGGTCGGAGCATCTCCAACATCACCGAGTCAAGCCAGCGTCGGAGGCTCCCCCGACATGTATAAATATCAGCTACCACCTCCCAGAAGATAAGATCAAAGGACAGTATGACGAGGAACAAGGACGCAGGCAACGTGGCTACAGTGTGCGCATGACGCGTGCACAGTACCGATTAGACCCCAGTGGTCATATCATCAATAGTGTACCTAGAATAGTGTCGTTTGTCTCCTTGTCCCCTGCCTGTCCCCTGGGCTCTCTATTTAAAGAGCACCAGGGGGAACGCACGGAAAGAGAAGAAGGCGGGCAGCCTCTTGGCTCTTTTCTCTTTGCACTCTCTGCAAGCTCCCTTCTCCGCAGAAACCTAGCGCTGCTTAGTTCAGGGGTAGATACACTGCTCAAGGAGCGCTTCTGTGACACTGATTGATACACAAATATAGATCAGACAAGCAGGAGTAGGGGTTTTACCTCCTCACAAGGGCCCCGAACCTGGGTAAACCGTGTGTGTGTGTGTGTGTTCGTCTTCTCGTGTGTGCTTTCCAGTGCATAATCCCTCCCCGAATCCTCTAGCGTCCATCGGCCCCCAAACTCAAGCCTACCCCTAGGCATCTGTTGTTCACCACGACGATAATGAAGTTTCTACAGAGGTAATAACTTCATGATTCAAGAAAAACTAAAAGCAAACTGAAAGTAAAAGATGGGTTGCCTCCCAACAAGCGCTTTTCTTTAACGCCTTTTAGCTAGGCGCAATAATTGCAATGATGCTCACATAAGAATAAGTAATGAAACGCAAGGGAGAGCATCATGAGGGAATTATCAAACACATTTAAGTCTATCTCTCTTCCTATGCATAGGCATTTTATAACAAAATAAATCAATGAAGCACAAAGCATTAAGCATAGGAAGGTAAAGCAAGTGCAACTTCAAAACTTTTAGCATAAAGAGAGGTGTTTTAGTAACATGAGAGCTCCGACAACCATATTTTCCTTTCACATAATAATTTTCAGTAGCATCATGAACAAACTCAACAATATAATTATCACTTAAAACAGGCTTTTCATGATCTACAATCACATAATTTCGGTCCATCTCAAAAATAGTGGGATCAAACCCAATTTCAATAGAATTATAATGTTTATCATCAAGTAACATAGGACCATCGTCAAGAGCATTATCATATAAACTTTCTAAGCACAACTCTTCATTAACATGTATCTCAATGGTAGGAACAAATAAAGGATTATCATAGGATTTATCAATATAGCACAGATTATCATATATAACAAGATCATTTTTATCAAAAAGGGATGTTTTAAACGAATCTGTCGGCACAGTGGAAACCAGGGTACCACGGGCCGGCCTGCCAGGGCCCACAAGATTCCTCAGAAGTTTTCGCTAAGGACCAGGCTCTCCAAGCCTGGCGAGCCTCGCGAGGGTTTTTCCTCGCGAGGGACTTTTTCTCCTCGCCGAGGGTTTTCTCCCTTGGCGAGGGACCTCTCCTCGAGAGGGCGTCTCGGACGCCGCCAGCAATTCCGCCAAGGACCAAGCCGAAAGGCTCGGCGAGGCCTTTCGCCTCGCCGGGCTTCCTTCCTCTCGAAGCCAGCTCTGTCCCCGCGGCAGAGTGCACATGGGCTCTGCATCCTCCGCAGAGTGACGACCGTGCCAGCGCGCGGTGACAGCAATGCCCCAGTTGCATTTCTTGTGTATAAAGGAGTCAACAAAGCTTCCTCAAGCAAAGGAGCCCCAAGGATTGCCACTTTGGTGATAAGGGAACCGTCTGCAGCTACCCTCCAAGGACGACGTCACCGCAGGACCCGTCCTGCCTCAACAGCGCCAGCCCACCGTCCCGTATGGACGGTGGCTTTTCCAGCTTTGGTGACGCCGCCCCTGCCGTGGACCGCGTCCATGGACCTTACCTTTATCGTGGACTCCACCTTTTTGGTGCACCACGCCTCCTCCTTCGTCGCCATGTGGTAGCCCTTCCCGCCAAGATGTTTTGGGGAAGAGGCCCGAGACGCCTATAAAAGGAGGAGGAGCCCGTTCGGGCAAAGGGTTCAGACTCTGGTTGGTTCCAAGGTTCACAAGCCCAAACCCTAGATCTGAGGTTAGCGGTAGCCATTGTTAGTCACCCAGAGCTCGCAAAGCTCGCCCTGTACTGAAAACCTCTCCAAGCAAGTGCAATACAACTCGAAGCAGGACGTAGGGGTTTTACCTCACTTAGAGGGCCCTGAACCTGGGTAATACCGCGTGTTCCTCTCTGCAGTGCTTCCCCGCAGCGATCCAGGCGAGCACCGTCGCCAGGGCATGTTGAGGGTTGTTTGATTCCGTGTTCAGCCCCTTACTCGATCCTTCGTGAGACACACCCAGTTCCTGGGACAGTTCTCCGACATTTGGCGCGCCAGGTAGGGGGCTGAGGTGCATCTTCAACCTCGACACCGCCATGGCCGGCTCTCGCGCCGAACGACTCGCTCGCCGGACGGCTAGCACCGCCACCGCTCCTCCCGCCGGCCGCCCGCGCGGCCGCCCGCGTGGGAGTGCTGCTCCAGAGCGCCACGTCGACCCCGAGCCCCGCATCGAGCACCCGGAGGACGACGACATCGACCATGCTGAGGACGACCTCGGCGAAGAGGAGGCCTCCTCCCTGCACCCGTCGCGGGACCGTGCTGCTTCCTCGCTGGGCCGCCCTGCGCCCAGCCCGGCGACTACGCTTCTCATGGCGCAGGAGTTGCTGCAGTACGGCCCCATGCCGGAGGCCCAGGAGGCCTGGCTCAACCGCCTCTCCGAGCTCATCGGCGCCGCTCGCATTGCCGCTCCCGCACCGTCTCGCTCGCTGGTCCTCTCTGCCCGCGCAGGGGACGTGGCGCACGGCACGCCTCATGCTCCCCCCGTTCCTCCTCGTCACCCCGCGCCCGCCCCCGCTCCGGCTCCATCGGCTCCACCGCAACCTTCTCCTGGGGCTCCTCCTCGGGACAATCGCGCCGCGTCGCACACGTCGTCGCCGCACGACTGCCAAATCGTGCAGCGAGCCCCGGAGGACGCACGCGTGAGCATTGAGCGCAACCAGGATCGCCACAACCGCGCCGTCCATGACGTCGCCGCCGCAGGGCGCCACCTCCGCGCCACCCTCGCCAACGGCACGGTCACCTACGGCACGACAGCCGCGTTCACTCGCAGCCTCCGTCGCGTCGTCTGGCCGGTAAAGTTCCGGCCGGATCTTCCTCCGCGCTACGACGGCAAGAACAACCCCCTGGAGTTCCTGCAGCTCTACACTCTGGCCATCTAGGCTGCCGGGGGCGACGACAAGGTCATGGCGAACTGGTTCCCCATGGCCCTCAAGGACTCCGCGTCCTCATGGCTCACCAACCTCCCCGCCGAGTCCATCAACACCTGGGAGGACCTCTGCCAGTGCTTCGTCGCCAACTTCAAGGGCACGTACGAGCGCGGCCTCACGTACAATGACCTCCGCGCCGTGCATCAGAAGCCTGGCGAGACCCTCCGCAAGTACATCCAGCGCTTCAGCCAAGTGCGCAACAAAATCCCCAACACCACCGACGCGCAGGTCATTTCGGCCTTCCAGGCTGGGGTCACGGAGGTACGGATGCTCAAGAAGCTTGGCATCCACAACAACATCACCACCGTCGTCAAGCTTTTCGACTTGGCGGACAAGTGCGCCAAGGCTGAGGAGGGCCGCTTGTTCGTCAAGAACGAGCCAGGGGACCCCGCCGAGGGGGTCCAAGAAGAAGAAGAAATCCACCGAGAAGCGCAAGAATACTGCAGTCCTCGCGGCTGAACCTGACGCCAAGCTGCTTCGCCAAGCTGCCACTCCAGCCGCGGGACCCGAGAAGAAAGATGACCGCCCCTTCTGCGTCTACCATAACAGGCATTCCCACGCCACCGAGGACTGCTACGACCTCAAGAGGCTTCGCGAGGCTCGCGAGGCTCGCGAGGCAAACGGTCGGCCGCGGGGGGCGACGCTGGAACAACAACTACGACGACAACTACCAGCAGAACCCCCAGGCCAACGCCGCCCAGCCCATGAACGACAACCTCCCTGCCGAGTATACTGAGGGCTACCAGGTGCCTCGCGGAGCCGCTTGCATCCTTGGCGGGGCTCAGGCCCCCAGCTCCAACCGCCACTTCAAGCAATTCGCTCGCGAGGTCGCGGCAGCCCTTCCCGGGGTTGAGGCCTCCAGGCCCCTCAAGTGGTCCCAGTGCCCCATCACCTTTGACTCCACCGACCACCCCAAGTCCACCTCAACCGTCGGCACCATTCCGCTGGTCTGCACTCCCACCATCTACAACATCGCCGTCTCTAAGACACTCATTGATGGGGGTGCAGGCCTCAACGTCATCTCTGTCGAGACATTCGAGAAGCTGCAGGTGCCCTACGAGCGGCTCATGCCCACCAGGCCCTTCTCGGGGGTGACTGAGGGTCTCACCACCCCCTTGGGGCAGGTGAGGCTCGCCGTCACTTTCGGCACCCAGGCCAACTACCACACCGAGCTGATCGATTTCGACGTCGCGCACATCAACCTGCCTTACAACGCCATCCTCGGCTACCCCGCCCTCGCCAAGTTCATGGCGGTGACCCACCATGCCTACAACCTCGTCAAGCTCCCTGGCTCGGGTGGCACCATCGTCATCCGCGGCGTGGTCTCGGACACCCTGTATGCTGCGCAAGCGGCCTACAAGGCTGCCGCGGTGGCGTCACCCGCTGACGAGGACGAGGAGCCCCTGCCGAGGCCCCCCGCGAAGAAGAAGCAGCTTTTCTCTCAGGAGAAGGCCGTGACAAAGAAAGTGCCCCTTGAGGCAAACGGCTCGGGGGCTAGCGTCACCATCGGCGCCAACCTGCCTCCCAAATAGGAAAGCGCGCTCGTCGCCTTCCTCAGGGCAAATGCTGACATGTTCGCATGGACACCGTCAGATATGTCTGGAGTACCGAGGGAGGTGATCGAGCACCACTTAGCCGTGTGTCCTAACGCACGCCCCGTGAAGCAAAAGGCGCGGCGCCAGGCGCCAGATAAGCAAGACTTCATCATCAAGGAAGTAGAGAAGCTGAAGAAGGCCAGCATCATCAAGGAAGTGGTCCATCCCACTTGGCTCGCCAACGGTGTGGTCGTCCCCAAACACACCGGAGGAAGCCGCCTCTGCATCGACTGCACCGACCTCAAAAAGCACGCTCATCCACGACCTCGAGGAGACCTTTGCCAACCTGCGCAAGGTCAACATCAAGCTGAACCCCGCCAAGTGTGTCTTTGGGGTCCCTTCAGGCAAGCTCCTCGGGTTCCTGGTATCCCACCGCGGCATCGAGGCCATCCCCGACAAGATCAAAGCCATAGAGCAGATGCAGCCTCCTCGTCGCCTCAAGGACATGCAACGCCTAGCGGGATGTATTGCCAGCCTTGGCCGTTTCATCTCCAAGTTCGGCGAGAGGGCGCTGCCATTTTTCAAGATCATGAAGAGGTCCGGTCCTTTCAAGTGGACCCCTGAAACAGCAAAGGCCTTTGAGGACCTGAAGAAATACCTGTCGAGCCCACCCATCATGGTTGCCCCACGCCCTCGCGAGCCTCTGAAGCTGTATCTTGCAGCCACTCCTCAGACGGCAAGCGCGGTCTTGGTGGCTGAAAGGGAAGAGCCAGTCCTCGCCAAGCAGACCTCCGCCTCGCCAAGCCCAGAGCCACCCGACAAGGAAGCACCCTCGTCAAGCCTCCAGCCTCATGCCGAGCCTCTACAAGCGGGGCCTCAAGAAACCCTCGCCGAGGACTCCACCAAGCCTGGAGAGGAGCCAGGCGCTGCCACGCCAACGACTACCCTCGTCGAGCATCCCGTCTACTTCGTCAGCACAGTGCTGCGAGACGCTCGCAAGCTACCCCATGCAGCAAAAGCTCCTCTTCTCGCTCCTCAGCGCCTCCAGGAAGCTACGCCACTACTTCCAGGGTCACCCCATCAAGGTGGTCACCTCATACCCCCTGGAGCAAGTCCTGCGCAACCCAAACGCAACAGATCGCGTCGCAGGCTAGGGCATCGAGCTACAACCTTTCGAGCTGGAGTTTGACACCACCAGGGTCATCAAGGGCAGGGCGCTGGCCGATTTCATGGCCGAGTGGACGGACACACGCGAAGAAGAGCCTCAAGAGGAGGAAGCCACAGCCTCAGGTGGGACGGAACCAGGCTCCTGGACCATGCACTTCGACGGCGCCTTCGCGGCCAGGAGTGCAGGGGCTGGTGCCGTCCTCACCTCACCAACAGGCGACAAGCTCTACTACGCCGTCCAGCTGTGCTTCAAGGACAACGACAAGGTCTCCAACAACATTGCTGAATATGAAGGCCTCCTCGCCGGGCTCAAAGCCGCCATTGCCCTCGGCGTCAAGCGCATCCTCATCAAGGGCGACTCTCAGCTCCTCGTCAACTTCTCCAACAAAAGCTACACGCCTAAGGACACCTACATGGTGGCCTACCTTGAAGAGGTACGCAAGCTGGAGAAGCACTTCAGGGGCATGGAGCTCAAGCACATCCCGCGAGCAGAAAACCAAGAAGCAGATGATCTCGCCAGGCGAGCAGCAAGAAGGGAAGCCCAGAAGCCTAGAGTGTTCGAGGAGAGACTCACCAAGGCCTCAGTCAAGCAGCCAGTGGCCAATATCAGCATCGACGAGGAGCTCCCACCAGCCCCATCAAGTGGAGCACCAAACTGCGGGCTGCCCTCAGGCGATCGCTTGCTGCTGACCTTGGTATGACAAGACACTGGTTGGATCGATGAGATCAAGAACTACCTGCAAAATCGAGTCCTCCCCGAAGAAGACGCTGAAGCCGAAAGAATCGCTCGCCAGGCCAAGTCTTACTGCCTCCACGACGGAGACCTGTACCGTAAGCGCCCCAATGGGGTTGCCTTGCGGTGCGTCCCTGCCGAGGAAGGCCGCCAGCTCATCAACGACATCCACAGCGGAGAGTGCGGCCACCATTCGTCCTCGTGCACCCTTGCAGGCAAGGTCTTCCGGAGTGGCTTCTACTGGCCCTCAGTGCTTCAAGATGCAGCTGCAATCGTCCAATCCTGCGACGCCTGCCAATTCCACGCCAAGCAGATCCACCAGCCCGCGCAAGGACTCCAGACGATCCCGCTCTCCTGGCCGTTCGCGGTCTGGGGGCTGGATCTCCTGGGACCCTTCCCGCGAGCGCTCGGGGGCTACCGCTACCTCTACGTCGCCATCGACAAATTCACCAAGTGGCCTGAGGTGGAACCCGTGCGCACCATACCAGCGAAGTCGGCGGTGAAATTCATAAGAAGCCTGGTCTGCCGCTTCGGCGTGCCCAATCGCATCATCACCGACAACGGCTCACAATTCATCAGCGGCGCCTTCAAGTCCTACTGCGGCAGCCTCGGCGCCCAAATCTGCTACGCCTCGGTGGCGCACCCACGAAGCAACGGGCAGGCTGAGCGAGCCAACGCCGAGGTGCTCAAGGGCCTCAAGACGAGAAGCTTCAACCGCCTCAAGGCCAGCGGCAAGCACTGGATCGACGAGCTCCCCTCGGTGCTCTGGTCCATCCGCACCACGCCAACAAAGCCAACTGGTGAGACGCCGTTCTCCCTCGTCTATGGTGCTGAAGCCGTCCTCCCCAGCGAGATCACTCATGGCTCTCCCCGAGTCTTGGCCTTCAAGGAGGCTGAGCTGGACGAGCTGCGCAACAACGACCTCCTGCTGCTTGAAGGGCTCCGCCGCAATGCGGCCCTGAGAGCGGCAAGGTACCAGCAAGATCTCCGTCGCTACCACAGCCGCCACATCCGCCCGCGTACTCTCGAAGCAGGAGACCTCGTCCTGAGGAGAATCCTCTCCAGGGCAGGCCTCCACAAGCTCTCACCAATGTGGGAAGGACCCTACAGGGTCGTCCACATCGCCAGGCCTGGCTCCGCGCGGCTCGAGACGGAGGACGGCATCCCTGTCGCCAACCCCTGGAACATCCAGCACCTGCGCAAGTTCTACCCCTGATCGTCCTCGACGAGCAATTTTTTGCATCAAGGGAGAGCCTCGCGCCATCATCCTCCACGAGGAAAAATTTCGGGCTCCCCTCTCTACTATACGCTGCCGCGGGCCGTTCGAGAAGACTCCCAAGCCACCGCGCCTCGGCAAGGTGACTTCTTCAAGCACCATGCCTTGGCGAGGTGGATCCCCATGCCCAGCCATGGTGGACCGCAGGCTCTACAAGCCACCCCCGCATAGGGGCCCCTCTGAGCTCTCTCTACATGCGTCGCCCCGAGCACGCCCCCTCGAGAGTCTCAGCCACAGCATGTGGAACCCCATGCCTGACATGGCGGATTTTTTGTGTTTCTGGCCACGCCAGTGTAATGAACCTCTGTTTCAGGTCACTTTGAACCTTTGCGCTTCGCGCCAGCATATGTTGTTGCCTTGGTAAGCTTTTATGTTATTGCTGTTTCATCCTTGCTCGTATGATCCCTCCTGTGTATCTCACGAGCGGGGGCTAGCATGGTGCCATGCCACGGGAGCATCCCGGCAGCGCCTCAAACCCAAGGGATCCGAGCTCTGAACTCACGGGTCAGCTTTCATGCATGTCAACTCCTAAGGAGCTCTGAACTCATGAGCCGGCTCCCGTGCACGTCAACTCACCAAGGACCTTGGTGCCTGTTCTCCTCGCGAGACACACATGAAGGAACCTACGAGCGCGCATAAGTTATCTAGCTATGTATTGCTTGTGGGTACGCCTATCTGTCAAAACGCAGGAAACAGGCCCAAAACACCTCGTCAGGGAACCGACACCCTCTCCAAGGCGAAAACACCTCGTCAGGGAACCGACACCCTCTCCAAGACGAAAACACCTCGCCAGAGAACCAACACCCTCTCCAAGGCAAAACGCCTCGCGAAGCTAAGTCCAAACACTTGGTTAATTTTCCCCTCGCTGGTTTTCACCCCTCGAGCCTCTTTTCTCTCTCCTGCGCCTCATGGGCTGCTTGCGCGTTGAAGGGGAGCCCCAAGCATCGCGACTTGGGGGCTCTTACCTCTTGAGGCCTCACGCACCCCCCGGCCTTGTGGAGCCCTGACTCTCGCATACCGAAGCGGCGGTGGTGTAGCGCTAAGAGAGGGTCCTAAGACGCAGAGCGAAAAAGACATGAAAGGGAAGACAAAAGCCTCACGAGGGATATTCACCAAGCAAACAAAGATTAAAACAAGTCTTTACAGGGCTATTACAAATAAATGCTAAGATAATTCGTGCCTCTGCACGTCCAGATACAGGAGTTCAGGCCGTCGCGCCCCCCGAGGTGCCCGCTTTGTCCACGGCAGCCTCCGCCTCCTCCTCCAGAGCATCCTCCTCGCCGTCGCCTTCGTCCTCATCGACCACGACTTGGTCGAATTTCTTGGCGTACGCATCGGCGGCTTCCCGCGCCTTCTTGCTGATGTCGACCGGCGCCGTCACGGCCCCGAGGTCAAGCGAGGGCTGGAGCCTCACGAGGTTGCTGAAGATGCGGCTGGTGGCGATGACGAGGAGATCGCGGCTCTCCTCCACGACGCGCTCGTCAAAGCTCTTCGCCACCCCCTCAAGCTTCCCAAGGAATTGCTCGAAGAAGAACGAGTACGCGACCTCGTCGTCGATCCCTGCGGAGAAGGGGGGAACTTCGATCCTCAGATCACCCCCGACCGCGCGCGCGCGGTTCACCAAGCTTTGGAGAATGCCCTGGCGCTGGCGCGTCATGGACTGGCCAATCTGGCGCTGGTCCCGTGCCCGCTCCGCGAGATCCGCGGCCGGCCCCACCTGCTGTCGGAGCTCGTCCAGGTCTCTCTCCAGGGCGACGGCGTTCCCCTCTGCGCGAGCCTGGGCCTCCCTGGCGTGCTCGAGGCAGGAGGTCATCCGCTTCTCCTCCTGCTCGAGCTCCTTGATGCGGTCTTGGAGCTCTTTGCGTTTCGCTTTGAAGCGGTCCTCCTGCTTCGTGACCTTCTCCTCATAATCCTTGGAGAGAGTTTCGCGGACGAGCTTGACCTTGATGTCGGCCTCATCCTGGATTCTTTTCCGCTTCACCTCGAAATCGGCGTTGGCCTTCTCGTGGCGCTCCGCGTAGGTGGCCTCATTCTTGGCCACCAGGCCCTCGCGCTCCTGCAGCTGCCCCTCGCGGGTGGCCTGGGCCTCCTCGAGCAGCTGGGCCTGCTCCTCGCGCTGGCGCAGCTCCTTCTCGCGGAGGGAGAGCTCTCCCTCGCGTCGCGCCAGCTCTGCCTCGCGCGGCGCCAGCTGCCCCTCGCGAGCATCCAGCAGCTCGCGGAGCTCCTTCAAGCTGGCCCTTGCGACCTCGGAGTCAGCGGCGAATTTCTGCTCCGCGGCCGCTAGCTCCTCGTGCTTGGAGGCAGGTCTCCACCTCGAGCGCTTCCCTGGCGGCGTCCAGCTGGTCCATCACCTCCTCCGCCTCCCGCTTGACGCTGTCGCGGGTCTCCTTGGCGAAGCGAAGGGCCTCTTGGCGCTCCGCCTGGGCCGCCGCGTCCTGCCGGCGGCACAACTCCACCCTCTCGTGGAGGAGGGCCCAGGCCTCGCCAAGCCTTGTCCGTTCCTCCGCTAGGGCGAGTTCTTCTTCGGCGAGCTGCTCCTCCAGCTCGTCGAGCGTCCGCCGCGCCTGGTTGAGGACGACTCGGCGACGAATTGCTTGGCGCCGCGGTTCCTGCAGCGCCAAGGTCCCCGCACCACTGCTGGGTGCGGAGGCCTCGACCCTTGTCGAGGCGCCCGAGGCCTCCTGCCTTGGGCTCACGGCCGCCTCTGGTGCGGCCCGGGGGCTCGTGGGGGCGCCTCCCTCGGCACCCGCTTCGGGTGCCCTCTGGGGGCTGGGCGTCCTCTCGCGCCCAGCTCCGGCGCCTGTGGGCTCCGGAGGTGCCTCCGCCTCCTGCTCCTCAGGGGCGCTTCCTGCCCCTTCCGTGACGGCCGCGTCCGCCACGGCCTCGGGCGCATCGGCCCCTCTTGAGGGAGCCTCCTCCTCCTCTGGAGGCGGCTCCATGACGATTTCCTCGTCCACTCTCTCCTCCTCCGTCTCGAGCTGGACGGGAGGAGTGGCCGTCCTAGTTGGCGACGGCGGCGCCACCTCTTCTCTCACCTCCTCCGCGCGGTGCTCCACCACGGGAGGGGTCGCCGCCCGAGCCGACGACGGCGCCGCCTCTTCTCTCACCTCCTCCGCGCGGTGCTCCACCACGGGAGGAGTCGCCGCCCGAGCCAACGACGGCGCCGCCTCTTCAGTCACCTCCTCCGCGCGGTGCTCCACCACGGGAGGAGTTGCCGCCCGAACTGATGACGGCGCCGCCTCTTCAACCACCACCTCCGCGCGGTGCTCGCCCGCGGGAGGGACAGCCGCCTGCCGCGGCTCGTCAGCCGCAGGCGTCTCCGCGACGACGCTGGCGGTCTCTCCAAGCTTGCGGAGCCGCCGCCTCTTTGGCTCCGCAGGTTGCCTGAAAGAAAGACAAGTAGAAGATCCTTCAAGAGGGTTTTCCAGAAGCAAAATGATAAAAGGAAAGAAGAGTCGAGGCTTACTCGTCAGCCATCACCCACACCCTCTTCTTCGCCTTGGGCGGTTGGGTGTTGCTTGCTCCGGCCTCCTCTTGAGGCGCCCTTGCCTCCACGCGAGGAGCGCTCCTCGCGGTCGCGGCTCTCCTGTCGTGGATAGCCTTGGAGCGGGGCTCGCAGCGTCCTCCCCCGCCGCCGCTCGTCTCCTCCTCCTCTCCGACGCGTCGGGAGCGGGCGACGCGGAAGGCATCCTCCTCATCGCTGGAGGAGAGCACCTGGAGGTCCACCTCGGCAGGAGCGCTCCTTGAGGAGCCGGCGGAGCCTCTCGAGGGGTTGGCGCCTCTCGAGGCCTCGTCCTCGCCAACGGGGTCGGTGCCCCTCGAGGCCTCATCCTCGCCGAAGGGATCCACGCCTCTCGAGGCCTCTTCCTCGCCAGACTCCTCGACCTCCTCCGGCTCCGGAGACTCGTCCATGTACTCCGGCTCCGCCGCCCACGGGTTGGGACGAGGCCCGCGGTGCCCTGCGGGCACAATTCCCCACTCGTCGAACACGGGCATGCACCGGCGTTGCTCCTCAACGCTCTCCTCGGCAAAGCTGATGAGTGGCCGGGCCTCGTCGTTGGTAGGAGACGGGATCTCCGTCGTCGCGAAGAGGACCCCCATGATCTGGCGTAGCACCTCAGGCGCGAAGCCGTCCGAGCTCAGCCGCATCGCGTCCCCCTTGCCTGTGTACCGCCACACCGGCTCGGAGTGCCACTGGAGGGGGGCGATCCGGCGCCTCGTGAAGTCTCTTGCCACCATCTGGCCGGTGACCCCTGCCTCGCGGATGCGCCGGATGCACTCGTACACCGCGTCAAGCCTCTGGCCCCTGAAGTCTGCGCTCGCCCAGCGCGCCCACTTCCTCGGGGGGGCCTCGGGCACCTCCAGGAGAGGGTTTGTCTTCTTGGTGTCGACGAAGAGCCACTTCTTGCGGAAGTCCTCCACCTTCTTCGTCACCTTGGTGATGGCGTTCTCACCGCACCAAGCAATGGGAATGTAGTTCTCACTCCTGGCGGCGGCGATGCGGAAGGAGACGCAGCCGAGCCGCTCGTTGGAGGCGGTGTTCCGAAGGGAGTAGAAGCTACGGAAGAGCGCCACCGAGGGACGGACGCCGATGTAGGCCTCGCAGAGGTGGGCGAAGATGGCAAGGATAAGGATGGAGTTGGGATGAAGATGAAGAAGTTGGATCTGGTACACCTCCAGAATCGCCAAGAGGAACTCAGAAAAGGGGGGAACAAGACCGGCGTAAAGAGTATGGATGAAGATGGGGTAGTACCCCTCGGTGAGCCTGCTGCCGGACGGCCTCATCTCGGTGGCGCCGTGCTCATTGGTGCCCGCCGCCGCCACATGGCGCACCTTTGCTATCGCCGCCGCGGTGACGCGGGTCTGCGGCAGCGCCTCCTCGAGAGCAGCACCGCGCGCCGCCGCCGCAGACGTGCCGGCCCGCATCGCAGCCTTGCCCTTCGGGTCGATGTTTGCTTTCTTGGGAGCCATTGGTCGCCGGAGAAGGAGATGAAGACCCTGGAGTTGGAGTGCTCTGGGAAGAAGAAGATGTTTTGGAGGTGTTGGGAGAAGAGTGCGGAGGAGTTATGGGAGAAGTGAAGGGCGCAGTCTGCGCGCCCAGACTTTATTGACCGGCTCCCGAATCGTGGCGGGCCCCGCCACGTCGCCCGCTGGAGCCGAGGAGATCGTGGCCGCGGGCGCAATCGCTGCGCCCCACGTGTCACGGCCCCGGCAGGCACCATTGGGCCCTCGACGCTTCGCCTTCATCCATGGGCTTCGGCGTGCCCATCGCGGGCCCGGGGGCTACTGTCGGCACAGTGGAAACCAGGGTACCACGGGCCGGCCTGCCAGGGCCCACAAGATTCCTCAGAAGTTTTCGCTAAGGACCAGGCTCTCCAAGCCTGGCGAGCCTCGCGAGGGTTTTTCCTCGCGAGGGACCTTTTCTCCTCGCCGAGGGTTTTCTCCCTTGGCGAGGGACCTCTCCTCGAGAGGGCGTCTCGGACGCCGCCAGCAATTCTGCCAAGGACCAAGCCGAAAGGCTCGGCGAGGCCTTTCGCCTCGCCGGGCTTCCTTCCTCTCGAAGCCAGCTCTGTCCCCGCGGCAGAGCGCACATGGGCTCTGCATCCTCCGCAGAGTGACGACCGCGCCAGCGCGCGGTGACAGCAACGCCCCAGTTGCCTTTCTTGTGTATAAAGGAGTCAACAAAGCTGCCTCAAGCAAAGGAGCCCCAAGGATTGCCACTTTGGTGATAAGGGAACCGTCTGCAGCTACCCTCCAAGGACGACGTCACCGCGGGACCCGTCCTGCCTCAGCAGCGCCAGCCCACCGTCCCGTTTGGACGGTGGCTTTTCCAGCTTTGGTGACGCCGCCCCTGCCGTGGACCGCGTCCATGGACCTTACCTTTATGGTGGACTCCACCTTTTTGGTGCACCGCGCCTCCTCCTTCGTCGCCATGTGGTAGCCCTTCCCGCCAAGATGTTTTGGGGAAGAGGCCCGAGACGCCTATAAAAGGAGGAGGAGCCCGTTCGGGCAAAGGGTTCAGACTCTGGTTGGTTCCAAGGTTCACAAGCCCAAACCCTAGATCTGAGGTTAGCAGTAGCCATTGTTAGCCACCCAGAGCTCGCCAAGCTCGCCCTGTACTGAAAACCTCTCCAAGCAAGTGCAATACAACTCGAAGCAGGACGTAGGGGTTTTACCTCACCTAGAGGGCCCTGAACCTGGGTAATACCGCGCGTTCCTCTCTGCAGTGCTTCCCTGCAGCGATCCAGGCGAGCATCGTTGCCAGGGCACGTTGAGGGTTGTTTGATTCCGTGTTCAGCCCCTTACTCGATCCTTCGTGAGACACACCCAGTTCCTGGGACAGTTCTCCGACAGAATCAATAGGATCATAGCATTCAATCTCCTTTGTTGAGCAAGGAGGATAATCAAATAATGTATGAGTTGGAGAGTTACTCTCATTAGAAGGTAGGCATGGGTAGTCCATTCTTCCTCCTTTTGTTCGTCACTCTCCTCCTCTTTTTCATCGAATGGGCTTACAATTTCAGAAATTTCTTCTTCCATAGGCTCCTGGATGGCATTAGTCTCTTCTTCTGGGGGAGATAAACCTTTATAATATTCAGTAATATAAGCATTATCATCTTTGTAATTATCCATGCAATATCTAAGTATAGCAAAGCTTTCAGTTTTATAAGGACAATCATCAACATTTTCAAGCAAAGAAGCAATTTCATAAGCACCCATCCAAGCAACAAATTCTTCAATTTGTTCCACATCATAAAAATCATAGTTTCCCTTAGCATAAGATGATAAGGTTTCATTGGCATTGCAAGCACATTGGAAAGGAAGGTGTTCAAAATTCAAGTAGCATGAAGATTCATCACAACAATAAGATATGTCATATTTAAAGCACAAGTCTCTAGCATAATTGTTCAGATGATTTATTATTTTCCATAAGTGTATCCCTTTTTGTGACAAGCGGTATTCCTTATAATATTCTTGTTGATCCTCTGTGAACCCGCCTTGCCAATAAGATCTAGTTTCAAAGAAGTTAACCATTGAGAACAACCAAAAAACTAAGCATACTAATAAAACAGGATAAAAGACTACACTATTTTTTTGGGGTTTTAAAAGTTTGAAACGGGAAAATAAACTAAACGAGATATAAAGAAAGCAAGACAAAAACAAAGTAAAGAGATTGAGAGTATGAGAATCCCCTTGCTGTAGCTCCAAAGTCCCCGGCAACGGCGCCAGAAAAACTGCTTGATGGTGGATATTAATAAGTTGGGTGGTGCCCCAAGCGAAGGCGGAATTGTAGCTAGTAGCAGTTTTCCCTCAATTAAAGAACCGAGGTTTATCGAACCAGTAGGACTTTGAAATCAATAATGAGGTGAATGTTGAAGATCTCTGGCGCTTAACCTTCAACAGACATGGACCTGCACACACTCAACCAAAATACTTTGCCCCCAACGGCGGAGAGGTTGTCAATCTCTCCGGTCTCGCGGAACACAAAGCGGTTAATTGTATGATGAAATAGATAAAATATGAAAGTGACCAGAGGAGTAATGATGATTAAAAGCAAGTAAATAAGGTTGAAAACAATGTAAAAAGATGGACCGGGGGCCATGGGTTCACTAGTGGAGTCTCTCAAGTAGATAAAATATGCATGTGATGGGTGAACGAATTACAGCAAGGCAATTGACAAGATCATGACACAAACCCAATTTAGCTATGAAAAAAGGACATGATAATATTTATGGAGGCATCACGACAAGGAACAAAGACCGTTGAGTCCAACTGCGTCTTTGTTTAAATAGTCCATCGTGGGATCGCTATCCAGCCTGTTACCCAACGGTATTAAGTTGCAAGTAACAGACAATTGCATTAACTAAATTGCATGATGTAAGCAATACTAATATCAAAATAGACATTAACACCGCTGTTTTACCCTTAGTAGCAACAGCACACCCCCGCCCTTAGACGTTTCTGTCACTCGTGCCCAGGAACAAAAGGGGGCATGAACCCACTATCTAGCATAAATACCCTCTCTTGGAGATACACACAATCACTTGGCCAAAGTAACTACGCACATTGGAGAGCATGCAAGAACATAAATTACTCATATAAGAATCATGCACAATCTGAACATAACTTCATAATCCATCGATTCCCAGCAATACATCACATAGCATTACAATAGTCGATCTTGATCATGTTAGGCAGCTCACAAGATCATAAGACATGAAGCACAAGAGAGAGAGACTACCATCTAGCTACTGCCATGGACCCGTAGTCCAAGGTGAGACTACTCACAAATCATCCTGGAGGAAGGCATGTCAATGAAGAGCCCTCCGGGATCGATCTCCCCTCCGACAGAGTGCCGGGATCAGCTTCAGATTGGACCTCGAACTAGGGTTCTTGGTGACAGCGCGTCGGGGTCGAGTTTCTGGAAAATAATCGCCGCCCCGACGTTTTTAGGTTAATTGTGATTTTATAGGTGTCGGAGGGGGCCGAGGAGGTGCCCACAGGGCCGGGGCGGGCCCCACCTGCGAGTCACCCCTAGGCCTCGGCTGCTGCCCGCGTGCGCCCTGTTGGGCGCCTCCGAGGCTGCCCTTCGGACTCCGTCTTCGTCTTGGCATAAAAATAATCCCCGTAAATTTTCGTCCAATTCCGAGAATATTTTCAGAAGTAAATTTCTGAAACAAAAAGACAGCAAAAACAAGGAACTGGCACTGGGCATCTTGTCAATAGGTTAGTTCGACAAAATGAATAAAAATGATATAAATAATAGTAAAAACATGTGACAATATCACAAAACTAGCATGGATCACTCAAAAATTATAGTTACGTTTGAGACGTATCAGCATACATGCTACGTCAAGAGCTTCCAGAAGACACAGTCGAAGCACGGCGCATCACTCGTCGTGCCAAAGCATTCACAATAATCAACGAAGAACTTTACAAGCGAAGCATATCAGGCATCCTCCAGAGGTGCATCGGACCCGAAGATGGCAAAGCTATTCTCCTTGAGATCCATGCCGGCACGTGTGGGCACCACGCCAGCAGCCGGGCCTTAGTCGCCAAGGCCCTGCGCACCGGGTTGTACTGGCCCACAACACTCCACGATGCCGAGGACATCGTCAGGCGATGCATCGGCTGCCACAAGTTCGCCACCAAGCCTCATGCACCCACTTCAGAGCTAAAAACAATCCCTCTTGCCTGGCCGTTTGCCCAGTGGGGACTTGATATGGTGGGACCGCTAAGGAAATCTGCTCGGGGTGGGCACACTCACCTCTTGGTAGCAGTCGACAAATTCACAAAGTGGATAGAGGCTGTGCCAATCACAAACGCAGCGGCCATGACTGCCGTCAACTTCATCAGATCCATCATCTTCCGTTTTAGTGTGCCACACAGCATCATCACCGACAACGGAACAAACTTCACTGCCGAAGAGTTCCAAGACTTCTGCAAAGAACAAGGCATCAAGCTCAATTATGCCTCGGTCGCCCATCCATAGTCCAACGGGCAGGTGGAAAAAGCGAACGGCCTCGTCTGCAGTGGTGTCAAAAAGCGCCTTTTCGTGCCACTCAAGCGCGCGGCGGGCGCTTGGGTGGAGGAGCTACCCTCTGTCCTGTGGATCTTGCGCACCATGCCCAACAGATCAACCCAGTACACCCCATTCTTCATGGTGTACGGAGCGGAAGCAATCCTACCTCACGACCTGCGCTTCGACGCACCTCGTGTTGTAGCATACGATGAAGATGATGCCAACGAAGCGCTCGAAGACGACGTCGACTTGCTGGATGAGGCGCGAGATATCACACTCGCCCGCACCGCAACATACCAGCAAAGTTTGCGCAACTACCATAGCCGTCGACTGCGAACCGGGTCATTTGTTGAAGGCGACCTGGTGCTCCGGCTCAAACAAAAAAAGGTGCACAAGCTCGCCTCCCCATGGGAGGGACCCTTCATCATCGCTGAGGTCATCGGCGGAGGATCGTACCGCCTGAAGAATCCAAGAAACGGGGAGCTCTCACACAATCCGTGGAATGCTACACATCTGCGATGCTTCTATGCGTAGCACAACTGACAATAAGGCTTTTCAGCCACCGATGTAATCTTTGAGACTATGTCTCCTTTAATAAAAGTGAAATGTTCCTCTATCTTTGGAGTTGATATACTGCACACCAAAATACCCGCCTCCGTGGCACCCGATACTTGGGGGCTGCGTTGTATGGCCAACTGAAAATAAACTCCGGAATGGCACCCGATGCTCGGGGGCTACGCCATTGAGTTAGACCAAACAAAAGAAAATCGCCTCCGTGGCACCCAATACTCGGGGGCTGCATTGTATAGGCCAACGAAAACCAAATAATGATTGGCACCCGATAATCGGGGGCTGCGCCGTAAAGGCCAAAGCAAAATAAAACGCGGATGAGAATCTGATAACCAGGGGCTGTACTGCCAAATAGCAACAGAACAAATAAAAGAGCTAAAAGCTCAACATACACTGCATGTACAAGCAAACTACACATATTCTACAAGGTACTCGCTCAAGGGCGCAGCTAGTCCTTCGGCTCCGCTTTCGGAACCTGCAAGGTCACATGCTCAAGCTGCAACTCGGTGTCATGCTCCAGTTTTTCGACCAAGCCAATAGCCACGCCCTCCACAGCTCAGTAATGGTGCTCCATTGGCGTAGGTGCACCATCAGGTTGCGGAGGAACCTCTTCTATACCTGTCAGACACATGTATGGGTGTCGTCTGCGCACAAACGCCAAGGCATAGATGGCGCCACTGACCAGTTGGGCGCGAACAAACCCTTGCGCAGCCTCACTGTTGCGGAACCTCGCTAGAAGAGCACCAAGTCCTCGCGGCTGCTCGTCCAAGGGAAACAGTGCTTTGTGTACCAGCGACAAGGCAGACTTGCAAGACCCAATAAAGAAAACCACCTTCTGCATGCGGTCCTGCAGCAGGACCAGAACGCGACCCCGAGCGCTGTCAGACCAGAAGGAGGTTGTGTCCCGCCCTACGATCTCAGCAACACGCCGGAGTCGACCATTTACTCGGTCAGCTTCAGCCCGCACATCCAGTTGGGCACCTATCAAAAGAAGATAGCAACTGAACACGCGAAGAAACCAACAACCTGACGGCTCGGGGGCTTCCGGATAACTTACAGAGCAAGTCAGAGTTCACCCTTTCCAGTTGTTCAAGCAAGAAAGCTTCTCGTTCGGCGCGGCGAGGGTGCCTTAACCGAAAAATGGCGAGGACACCTCGAGTAGCTCGTAAGTCCTGCTCCAGCCTAGCACATCGAGTTTGCAGCACCGAATACCGGTACTCGTCAGCATTGCGGGTGCCCGGCATCATCGCAGCAGATTCGGAACCAGGAACTTGGTTGGGAATGGTACCAGAGGATGGAGAAGTACTGGCAAGGTTAGCCTGCCCACAAAGCAAAGCAAGAAACATAAGGAAAAACAATGGAATTAGTATCGAAGAAAGCACTTTCGCCCTAGCCCCGCAAAGGAACTCGGGGGCTGGATGGGAGAAACGAGGATTCTCAGGAAATTGCGTCAAAGGAATATCACTTGAGGATCCTAGGCCAATAGTCATTACAAGTTAACAAAAGAGATAACCAAATAAGTTTTATACAAGCTCTGCCGAACCGCTACGGTAACTATCTACTGTTGCGAGTTGGTCGACTTCTTGTCCTTCCTGACGCGCTTGGCGACCTCCTTCTCCATGGTGTCCGCCAGCTTCTGCGCCAGCTCGCGGGACCTCTCGGAAAATTCACCAAGGGGCAGCGGCTTGCCATCAGGTCCACGAGGACGACCCGACATAGCCTTGTCAAAGTCACCCTCGAAGCCATGCCCCAGCAGCATAAGAAGAGTGGTCTGTGAACCACGTACCGTGTGCTCGCGGCGGAAGTTCGTGATGGTGGATGCGTCCGGGCCAAACAGCTCCGCCAGCTCATCAAAGGAAGACGGAGGATGCGCCTTGGGAAACACACTGCCATGAAGGCAGTTCAGCACATCCTTTGCCTTCGACAGGTGGCTGCCTGTCTGGCCACCGATACCCTCCAGGGCAACCAGAGCACCCTCCAGATCTTCAGGAAGGGCTTGGCTGCTACTGCCCGCAGGAGTGCCCAAGTACCCTTGACGAGAACGAAGAGGGAGAAATTCAGAAAAGGAGAATAACAACAGCAAGACAAAGAATAGAAGGACAGGTCCTTAGGCGAACCTGATAAAGAGTATGCGACAGCCCCAAGTCGATGGGCGCTGATACGTCTCAAACGTATCTATAATTTTTGAGTGATCCATGCTAGTTTTGTGATGTTGTCACATGTTTTTAATCTCATATTACATCATTTTAATGCATTTTGTCAGACTAACCTATTGACAAGATGCCCAGTGCCAGTTCCCTGTTTTTGTGCTGAAATTGTTGTAGAAAGTTACTTCTAGAAATATTCTCGGAATTGGACGAAAATTTACGACGATTTTTATTGGACAAATAAGGACAGGAGCCAGAAGGGAAGGTCTACCTGAAGCCCAGAAGGCCCCCGCGGGTACCAGCCGCGGCCTAGGGGGAGGCCACGGCCGCAGGTCGCCCCTGCCCCTCGGGAACTCCCTCGGTCACCTCCGACGCCTATAAAATCATCCCCGATGCAAAAACCCTAACCCCGGAAGGATTTTCCCAAATACGCAACAGAGCTCCACCGCCATCACCGACAAGTTTCGGGGGTCAGATTGATCCTGTTTCGGCACCCTGCCGGAGGGGGGATCGACCACCGGAGCCATCTCCATCGACACCGCTGCTTCACGCGATGAGGAGGGAGTAGTCCCTCACCGAGGTTGAGGCTTATACAAGTAGCTATGTGGTTATCTCTCTCTCCCATGATGTGATCTTCATTGTGATCATGACCTTTGTTAGTATAGTTGAATACATGATGTTTCCCTATGTGTAATGGATATGATTTTGCTCAAGTGATGTTATTTAGTACAATTTCCGGAGTCATCACCGTTGTGATCACGGTATCTCGGTGACAGTGTGGGTGCCGTGTGTGACTCTATGGATAATAGATTGGAAGGATCTTCATAATGAGATTGTTCTTTATTATTGTTGTATTGAATAGATCATGAGGTTTCTTGATGCATGTGTTATTGAAGAAAGAGACTATTCAAGAAATATGTTGTGGTGTTTGTTAGTACTATCTTTGGATGCGGATAGTGACAGCATGAAGTGTCCATAGATGTGGAATACGAACTTTAAGGTGTGCTTTTCGTAGCCCTACGCAATTCTCATTCTATTTGATCCACGAAAGAATGATCTCCGAGTAATGTCTACCATGCATGTGTTTTTGTGGAACTATTATGGGTTTAATTATGTTAATGATGTTGAGAGTAGTCACTAGTGAAAGTATGAAGCCTAGGCCTTGTTTCCAAGCATTGATACACCGTTATTAGTCACTTTTGTCACTTGTTTGCTTGCTGCCATTTTTATTACAGAATTACAAAATCACATTTTATCATCCATATCATTTGCATTTAACCATCTCTTCGCCGAACTAGTGCACATATACAACTGAAAATTGTATTAGGTGTGTTGGGGACACAAGAGACTTCTTGTATCTTAATTGCAGGGTTGCTTGAGAGGGATATCTTTGACCTCTACCTCCCGTGGATTCGATAAACCTTGGGTTACTCACTTAAGGGAAATTTGCCGCTGTCCTACAAACCTCTGTGCTTGGAGGCCCAACAAGTCTACAAGAATAGAAGCATGTAGTAGACATCAAGCTAATTTCTGGCGCCGTTGCCGGGGAGGTGAGCGCTTGAAGGTATCTTCTTTAGATCTTGCAATTAAATATTTTTGTTTCTTGTTTTTATTTCACTAGTTAGGCTTAATGGAAAACAACAAAAAAATGAGAGAGCTTTATAAACTTTATCTTGAAATTGGTCATGATGCTTTTGAATAGAAAATTAAAAAACCTATAGAAATTTATTTGCATAACAATCATGCTAGTAGCAATGTTATTAGTATGATTTCTTTGAATGCCATTGTTGCTAATGCTATGGAAAATTGCAAGCTTGGGGATGCCAGTTTTGATGAATATGATCTTTTTTGTCCCCCAAGCTGGAAGGAGGAAATTTGCTTTGATGATACTATGCCTCCTATATGATGATTATAATGATGAATGTGATATTTTCAGTCCACCTACTATTGAGGAAAAGTTTATTATGATTATGATATTCCTCCTATTTATGATGATTACAATGATGATTATGATTGTGTTACTACCACTAATACTAATGAGAAAGATTTTACTTATGTGGAGAGTAATAATAATACTTTTATGCATGTGAATCATAAGAAAAATGCTTTATGTGATGGCTATGTTATTGAGTTTTCTTATGATTCTACTGAAAGTTATTATGAGGGAGGGAAGTGTGGTTATATAAATTTTCATCTTATGAAGTTTCCCCTCTATATGTTGAATGTTTTAATGTACTGCTTGCCTACCTATGCTTATGCTCCATATTCTTACAAGATGCCTATGCATAGGAAAAGAGTTAGACTTCAATGTGTTTGATATTTGCTTCATGATGCTCTCTTTTGCGTTCCAACTCTTATTCTTATGAGAGCATCATTAAAATTATCATGCCTAGCTAAAAGGCTTAAAAGAAAAGCGCTTGTTGGAGGCAACCCATGTTTTCTTTTCTTTCAGTTTGTTTTTGTTTTTCTTAAGTCATGAAGTTGTTGCCTCTGTAGCAATTTCATTGTATCTTTTTCTTTTGGTTTTTTGTGCCAAGTTTAGCCTCTAATGCATTGAAAGTGCGAGCTGTTGTTTTGCTGTCCAGAAACAGAATTTTGTTCTTACCTGTTCGAAAATCTAAAAATCCTCTGAATTTTATTTTTCTGAACTTTTTAGACAGCAAGCCTGATACTTTTATCTATCTTTCGTTAGTTTTGACTTTTCTGATTTGAGCTACATAAGTGCCTCGAACAATTCGATCTTTACAGACTGTTCAGTTTTTGACAGATTCTGCTTTTATTTGTATTGGTATCTTTTACTATCGTCAAATGTGATACTCTAGAAAAGGAGTGCCACACTGAGGCTTAGTAAACAGTAGCTAATGCCCAATAAAGTTGTTTGCAATTTGTCTTGAGTTGAACACATGTGCATTTTTAATTTATGAGCACTAACCCTCTAATCAGTTTATGAGAAGTTTTGTGTGAAGGGAGTTTATAAGTTCAAAGGAGAGGAACATGAAGAAATTGAAGATGGATCAAAGCTCAAGCTTGGGGATGCCCCCATGTCACCCCCTCTAAATATCAAGAACCATCAAGTGTCAAAGCTTGGGGATGCCCAAGGCATCCCCTCTTCTTCATCAACTATCATGAGGTCGTCTTCGTTGAACTAAGTTTTTATCACTTTACATATTATGTGCTATGCTTGGAGCGTCATTTTATTTTGCTTTGAGTTTTGTTTGTTTATTTGCTGGTCATATACTAGTTGGATCCTTGCTTTGTTTGTGTGGGAGAGAGACACGCTCCGTTTTTTCGTTTGAATACTCCTTTGCTTCGGTTATATCTTGTTGAGTATTCTTAGCTACTATTTGTTTGCTAGTAAGCTCTCGCTTTTAGCTTTTATCTTGTTTAGAGCTGCTAGTTGTTGATGTTAAACTCTCTCGTTCTTCACTTATATTTGTTATAGAGTTGCTATGGTTGCTTGGTTAATGTCTTAGAACGGTGAAATGCTATTCATGTGATAGAATAAAATGAAAAGCCTTTATAGTTTTGTAGATCATGGTGTGGATACTTGATGCTTCTCAATTGTTTTGAGATGTTAAGTTGAATGCTTAAAATTGCTGGTTATTTGAGTGGAATTGATTAGTAAAGAAAATATGGTTGAAAGCTTGAAATTGTGTGGTTTTTCACAGTTGTTAATTCATTAAGCTAATCTTTCCATCAAAAGAATTGTTTGGTCAACAAGGGAGACAGTGTAGAGTTTTTATAGTTATGACTGGTAAATGTTTTATGTTGTTCTGTTAACGGTTATTATTAGATGTTTGCTTCAAACACCTTTTTGCTAAGCCTAAAAATTCGTACTGAGTGTATGGTTCACTCGTGCATCCAATCCCCAAAGCCAAACTTTCTGGCCAGCTGAGTCCACCATATCTACCTATGCATGGTATTTCCTACCATTCCAAGTAAATTTGTCATGTGCTAACTTTAAAAATTCAAAATACTTCTTCTTTGTGCCTCTGTTTTTAAGCTCATGAGGGAGCAGTAGAGAGCTCGATATAACTTGTGACAAGCGAGGTCATTTCCCCCCTTTCACCCGGTGTTCATGGATTACGTCTTCACTTGAATCAACCCGAGAGCAGCTTAAACAAAATATAAATATAACTCACAATTCTCCTCCGCGCAATGCAAATCTGAGAAATCAGCCCAAACATTGGACAGTGGTGAAACCAAGGAGAAAGAACAGCGTACTCTCTCTTCTAAGAACCAGCTGCTCTCACAAGTCTAAAACCCTTGCTTGTCATGAGGGACTAGATAGTTTCTCTGTTGTGAAGTCGTTGACGAAAGCATGCATACCTCAAAATCATTTTACTTCTGTTTTAAAAACCAAAAAGCTCTAGCACATGACTAATCCCGGCTTCCCTCTGCGAAGGGCCTTTCTTTTACTTTTAATGTTGAGTCAGTTTTCCCTTTTTCCTTCTATCTCAACAAAAGCAAACATGTAGCATTGACCCTGGGTATCATTGAGCATATTACATTATCAAGATTAAACATGAATCTTTATATTGACTTTATCTATAAGATAAGCCGTTGGAAGTTGAAGATCTTTGCTAATGCTTACATCTTCCTTTGTGTTGATTCTCAAACACTTTTGTCATGGAATTATTATCCTTGTGAATTAGTCAAATATGTTGATCGCATTGCTTTCATGTCTTTAACGTACTATTTATGAAAGGTTTTGGTTGAATGATTCAACTTGGTTATTCATTGCTTTCTTGCTATCAACTATAGACAATTGTTTTGTATCACTTCATTCACATCCTATGATTTACATTACTATCTTGATCATGTTTGTGTTGGTTGCATGTCTCATCAAAAATTATTTTGTTATCACTTACCTACTCGAGGACGAGTAGGAGTTAAGCTTAGGGATGCTGATACGTCTCAAACGTATCTATAATTTTTGAGTGATCCATGCTAGTTTTGTGATGTTGTCACATGTTTTAATATCATATTACATCATTTTTATGAATTTTGTCGGACTAACCTATTGACAAGATGCCCAGTGCCAGTTCCCTGTTTTTGTGCTGAAATTGTTGCAGAAAGTTACTTCTGAAAATATTCTCGGAATTGGACGAAAATTTACGACGATTTTTTTATTGGACAAATAAGGACCGGAGCCAGAAGGGCAGGTCCAGCTGAGGCCCAGAAGGCCCCTGCGGGTACCAGCCGTGGCCGCAGGTTGCCCCTGCCCCTCGGGAACCCCCTCGGTCACCTCCGACGCCTATAAAATCATCCCCGATGCAAAAACCCTAACACCAGAAGGATTTTCCCAAATACGCAACAGAGCTCCGCCGCCGTCGTCGACAAGTTTTGGGGGTCAGATTGATCCTGTTCTGGCACCCTGCCGGAAGGGGGATCGACTGCCGGAGCCATCTCCATCGACACCGCTACTTCCCGCGATGAGGAGGGAGTAGTCCCTCACTGGGCCTGAGGCTTATACAAGTAGCTATGTGGTTATCTCTCTCTCCCATGATGTGATCTTCGTTGTGATCATGAGCTTTGTTAGTATAGTTGAATACATGATGTTTCCCTATGTGTAATGGATATGATTTTGCTCAAGTGATGTTATTTAGTACAATTTCCGGAGTCACCGTTGTGATCACGGTATCTCGGTGACAGTGTGGTGCCGTGTGTGACTCTATGGATAATAGATTGGAAGGATCTTCATCATGTGTGTTTGTTCTTTATTATTGTTGGATTGAATAGATCATGAGGTTTCTTGATGCTTGTGTTATGGAAGAAAGAGACTATTCAAGAAATATGTTGTGGTGTTTGTTAGTACTATCTTTGGATGCGGATAGTGACAGCATTAAGTGTCCATAGATGTGGAATACGAACTTTAAGGTGTGCTTTTCATATCCCTATGCAATTCTCATTTTATTTGATACACGAAAGAATGATCTCCGAGTAACGTCTACCATGCATGTGTTTTTGTGGAACTATTATGTGTTTAATTATGTTAATGATGTTGAGAGTAGTCACTAGTGAAAGTATGAAGCCTAGGCCTTGTTTCCAAGAATTGATACACCTTTTTTAGTCACTTTTGTCACTTGTTTGCTTGTTGCCATTGTTATTACAGAATTACAAAATCACCTTTTATCATCCATATCACTTGCATTTTACCATCTCTTCGCCGAACTAGTGCACCTATATAACTGACAATTGTATTAGGTGTGTTGGGGACACAAGAGACTTCTTGTATCTTAATTGCAGGGATGCTTAAGAGGGATATCTTTGACCTCTACCTCCCGTGGATTCGATAAACCTTGGGTTACTCACTTGAGGGAAATTTGCCGTTGTCCTACAAACCTCTGTGCTTGGAGGCCCAACAAGTCTACATGAATAGAAGCGTGTAGTAGACATCAGGCGGCGGTCTTCTCTCGCTTCTCGGCCTCCTCCCTGGCGGATCGTGCGGCGTCATCCGCCCGCGCACGGACGTCGGTTTCAGCGGAGTCGAGTATCCCCTTCAACTCAGAGGACTGCAGCGCGGCGTCGTCTCTCTCGCGTTGGACTCGCGAAAGAGATTCTGCATATAGTACACAATAAGGAAGAAGCATAATAGGAGAGCTAAGCAGAAGAAACAGGAGAGGCCTACCTTGCAGTTCAGCGGACTGCTGGCTAAGCCGAGCAACCTCCACCTCCATGGCGGCATAGCGGCGGCCTATGTCCAGCAGGTCGCGCGTAACCGGCTGAGAAAAGCACAAAGAGGAAATGAGGTGCCTGATTCTGAGTCCATACCCGACTGTGCCAAGTCGCATATGGACTCGGGGGCTACTCCCATCGGAAGCGCTGACGCGCACCCCGATTATAAAGAAAGCAGAAGACAAGTAGCGTGGATTGAGTCCATACCCGACTACAAATAGTCGCATATAAAGTTAGGGGCTACTCCCATCGGGAGCGCTTGCGCGCACCCAACAATAGAAAACAAAGAACAAAAGAACTTACGTGCTCGGCCAACGACAACGGAGAAGCGCTGACGATGGTAACAATGTTGTCACCAGGGGCAGTCGCAGTAGAAGTCTCCACCGCAGTGTCGCGGTTAGGTGGCGGTGTAGGAGCCATGTACCCTTTAAACTAGGGTCTGCGCTCTCGCACTCCTCTTCTGGCTTGCTCATGTCCGGACGAGAGTGTTTCTCACCGGAGGAGTCACTGGGAAGGACAGTCGAGTTACTCCAAAAAGTACAAATCATCGGAGTTACAGAAAAAGAAGCAATTGAAGCAAAGCATCGACTTACGAGCTTAGCTCAGTCAGGAGGACGTCGGGGTCAAAGAAGTCCGAGGAAACGCGGGCCCTTTTCGACGGAGGGGCCGCGGGACTTTGCACCGGCGCAGTCTCGTCACCGGTGCGAGCAGGAGGCGAAGACGAGCCGGAGTCGTCGGCGCCGGCACTCTGCGGTGATTTCCTTGGCAGCTTCGAGTCGGCACGACGGAGTCGCTTCCGGCGGGTCTCCAATGGAGCATCATCGCTATCTGCACCCTCTGCGCCATCGGGCGACACAGCGGAGGAGACGGAGATGTCCTGCTCATCAGGATCCACTCGCAGGTCTGGGATAGCAGATGTTCCCTTACCCTCGGGCAGCGGTGGCAGGCTAACAACAGTTGAGAACCCCTTCAAAAGGAAACAGTACAAAGATTGAGAAGAAGCAAGAAGAATCGAAGATCCAAAACAAAACAGTAAAGATCACAAAATTACCTCTCGCACGGGGTTCTCTGCGCTGAAGGGGGCGACAGGTGGGTAGAAGACATGCGTTTCGCCAACCTTCAGCATGGTCAGCGCACACACTCGATCCTCGACTTCGCCCGCCGAAAGCTCCTCTGCGGAGACGCATGTCGCATCCGCGGCACCGACGTACTCGTACAGCGGGTGCTCCCGTGCCTGAATAGGGTGCACATGCCATTTGACAAACGTGGCGATCAGGTGCACCCCGTTCACCTCCTTGCTTGCGGTCTTCAGCAATGCGTACACCCGAGAAATCAATGGAGACGCTTCGTTGGCCTCTCGGGCGTCGGGTCGGTGCGACCATGAGTTCTTCCTCTTCACAATGACGCCGCCTCGGAACGGCGGCACTCCATACAGCTGCCCTGGCTTGCAGGTGTCGGAGACGTAGAACCACTTCTTCCGCCAGTTTTGCGCGGACTCGAGCTGCTTTAGGTCGAAGTAGTCGATGTCCCCGCGCGTCTGGATCCCGAAGCCGCCCACGAGGTACACGCCGCGAGTGCCGGTGTTGCGCTTCACGTTGAAGATATGTTGCCACAACCCCCAGTGCGGGTGTATTCCCAGGAAACACTCGCACAAGACGATGAAGCAGGAGATGTGGAGCATGGCGTTGGGGGTGAAGTCATGCAGCTGTACGCCGTACGCGTACATCAAGCCGTGGAAGAATTCGTTAACGGGGAAGGCGAATCCCCTGTTCACGAAGTCGGCGAAGTAGACGCGCTCGTCATCTCAGTGACGAGGGGAAACCTCGTCGCCGGGAGCCCGTGTCTCCATCTTTTCCAGCGGCGGTAGGTGGCCATCGCGGTGCAGCACCTCTAGCTAGCGCTCGGTCACGGAGGACCGTTGCCAGTCGCCGTGCACCTTCTTCAGATCGCCCGCCGCGGTGGCGTCGGCGGCGGCAGCGGCGGCGGTTCCGGTGGTTTTCTTGCCGCTGACCTTCTTCATCATGGTGGCATGAAGAGGAACCGAGCTCACTTGTTCTTTGTGTTGGCCGTGAGGACGGCTGCAGGGCACAAGTAGAAGAAGGATGAACTGGGCGGTGAGAATGGGGATTTTTTTCACCCCATCGCCCATACATCCCTATTTATCCTGCAGTGAAGTGAATTTCAGCCATTGATTTTCGCATCGTGCGACACGGCAAAGATCACACCCTACACGTGGCGAGCATGGAGGGCAACCGTCGTGGGCTGCATCGCCCACTATGCATGGGAAATGAGGAGGCCATCATCATAGCGCCGCGTAAAATTCGCGGCGTGTGGTCAAAACTGACACAATGACACGTCCTGTCATTTCGTGGCAGGCCAAACGGCAGAGCGCATCGGTTGCGATGCGCACGCCAATGATGTCGTCAATGACGTAATCAAAGGATAGCTTTCATTCAACTCCTTCACAACACACTCGACCTAATACGGCATCGGGTCCTGAAGGCACTCGACGTAATGTCGTAAACTCCATATTACTCCCATCGGGAGCAAAAAATTCTCAGAGCAATTTACAAGGTCAGCGGGTTGAGATTATCCCCAATTACGAGTAATTCAGCCTAATCTCGGGGGTTACTCCCATCGGGAGCGTTGTCGCGCACCCGATAACTGAAAGACTAAAAGGCACTCGAAAGGTTATCGACTCCGGTCTAGCCCGAGCAAAAATAAAGAAAATTTCCGAGATGAATCAGACACAATTGACCCTCGGATGCTGCATTTACCGTGCAAAGGTAAGACCCACCGATTCATCGTGTAGGGCCAGGACCAACAGCAACAGCTGAGGTACCTGACAACTGTGCCGCGCCAACAGGCGTGATGAAAATCTCGACGGACATGTCGGGTACCCCTAAAAGCTCAGTTTGACTCTATGAGACCGCAAATATGGCCTGAGTCGAATGGTCTAGCTTCCGGACTCGAGCCCGGGGACTTGAGTCTGACGTAGGCTGGTAGAGTTTGTGCCCAAGAGCACTTAACCGGTCCCGATACTGTCGAGTGAACCAGGCCTGCCACGCCAAGCATCCCACGACTAAAGCACCCTGCGAAACGGGTACGGAACATATCATCGAAAGTTATAAGCTAAGTACTTCAACACCCGACTAAGGGCGGAGTCCCTACCAGACTCCCTGAAGTCTACCAGGTCCTCGGGGGCTACTGACGTGGGTGTACCCTTCGGGTGCCCCACGGTTTGGATACTTGGTGTTCAAATATCGTCACGGCCCATGGAACAATGCCAAAGAGAAGGCCCATACCGAAGGAAACAAGCCCAAGATTAGACAAAGCCAAAGTCGGTTACGAATTGTAACCCTAGTCGGTAGAGGATTCCCGAGACCCAGCCCTACTATTTAAGGGCTAGGAGGGCTACCGGCTAGGGGGGGACGCTCATACTTGCCACCGGAAACCCTAGCGAGATCGCATCTATCGATCTCGCCATTGTAGCTCTCTTGTAACTCCATCAGCTTTTCATTTTTCTTCTCGTGCGTTAGGATTGAAACCTAAGCTTAATGGAGTAACTTATTCTGATCCTGCTACTGTAAAAAAATATGCGAGGCGTAGAGGATGAGAAAATCCGCTAGGCCCACCCTAGGCCTACTTTCTACCTCTTTCCCATGGATTTTCCTTCCTTTTGCCACATTTCGCTCAATCAATACCAGACAAGCAGGACGTAGGGCTTTCACCTTCGGGGGCCTGAACCTGGGTAAATCTCGCTTGTCAGCCGACGGATTCACCAACACCACCATCTTCTCCTCTTGTCTAAACCCAAGGATGACCTCCGAGGGATTTGGCGTGATAACCCCACGTCAAACCGCATATCTCATATGCACGATCTCGGGCCTAAAACCACAAGCTATCGCTCTGATACCACTGAAGGGCCACGTAGAGATAAAAAAAACTTTTCCTACGCGGTACACCCAAGATCTAGCTGAGGTAGAAGGCAACGATGATTACCACTAGACGCGCAGGTGCGGATTATCGATGAAGCGCGTCGAAGCAGTGCCGTCCCACGATCCGATCCAGTCCCACGATCATCGAAGTGCTGAATGTACAACACCTCTGCCGATATCCACACGTCCGAGGAGGAGCACCGGCGGCGGACTGCTAGGTCCAGTACGGCGGCTGGACTGAATGGGGGCTAGGGTTTCCAACACATGGAAGTGTCTAACCGTGTTCATTTGGGCATCCCAAACCCCTTCTTATATAGGAAGTGAAAGTGGGCTGCACAACATTTGTGGCCCATCCACTAAAGTCCTATTCTGGTCCTCTTGAGTCCAACACACTGACCAATTCCACGTGCGATTGTGGTCCAACCCAACCGACTTGCTCCCGCTCTTAAGTGTGTGACCCTACAGGCTCATGGCGACTTGGACACGATTGGAGTCCTACTCACAATCGATCAGCCGGTAGCGGCTCCTAGCAGAACGTGCCGACTCCCAAGTACCATAGAGTCTTGACGACATACCTTTCAATGTGACTCACGTCCAAGTCCCCTTTGCCTCACGATATACCTTGTTGAGCTATAGGAGAATTTCATCCCTTTATTAGCTCAACACTCTTCTCGATCTGTGATATATGATTCATCTGACTAACTCTTAGGCGATCGCCTCGGTTAACACTTAACCGAGATGCGCATGGCCATGCTATCCAAATCACATCACTCAAGAGGGCCCAGAGAATATCTCTCCAGTTGGAGGGGCAAAGTTCCATCTTGGTTATCCACATCACGCAGCTTGATTCTCAGCCGACCCGAACTCTGCCTTTATAACTGCCTTGTTACAGAACAACATTTGACAGAACCTAAGTCGGTTGATCCACAACTCGGAGTGTGCGACAACCTCAGGTCTAAGGATTACATTGATTGAGACATACAAATGACAACTTACTCGTTGTATCTCAATGTGGGTCAGTACGACTTGCTAAACTCTTTAGTCAAGTCTGTGTAAGTCGGAATGGCATCACCATGCCCATGACAAGTGGAACCTTGTCATCAACCGACTTTCACATTAGTCTAAGTTGTGTGTCCAGTACAACCTCAATGACCAAGGACAATCTAGTGTGAACAACATTAATATATAGTTCCACAACTGAATCACATATTCAATGATACATATAAATTGTTCATACTTGGACAACTTAATAACTTTATGAATACATTGGGAATTACATCAAACATGATTGCCTCTAGGGCATATTCTCAACAACGACGACCCGAGTACGACTACTTCCACGACGTCGACTACCTCGACTACTTCGACTACTTCCTCTCCGATCCGAAGATGGTGGCTCCAAATCCGAAGACCCCCGATCCGATGCGTGACCCCAACCCAAAATCCTATATACCATATATGTGTATCTTATCTAAAATCATGCATCATTAATTAACCTCGCACCTTTATCCATTTAGTCGAGTTAAATTAATTTAATTATGGGATTTGTCCGGTGCACCTATAATATGCATCGATCCCATTTAGAATGTTTTGCCATGTGTTAGGGAATAAAATTGGATCACCTTTAATTTGTCATGCATTCATCTCATCCACATGCCGCTTCTTTTGCCGTAGAGTAAAATGCATCTTTTGTGCTTCTAGTGTTCCTTGCTTCTTCACGAATAGGACGATGAGTTGATGTGAGTAACGACAGGTTCTGCTACCTCTACCGGATTGCAGGCAAGTGATACTCCCTTGCTATCTTTACTTGTTTTCTGTCTCTTACTCCTCCAATCTTTTGTTCCTTGCTAGCCTTGTGTTACGATGCTTGTGTTCCGATCCTATTTGCATGTTTACCTGGCAGCCCTGATATAGCCACACCCCCACATCCTATTAACCTGTTGCTTGTTTACCTTGTTAGCCTTGCGAGTCATAGTGCATGCTTAGGTGCTTATGTTACGATAGCTAGGCTCAACTTAAATGGTAATATTTAATTACTGTTGCGATGGGAATAATTTAATAAAGATAAGGCACCGGTGGAAGGCCAATCGTGGTGTTTTGTTCTGCTAGTGTCGCCTAGGACCTGAGTTCTTTTCCGCTGATCCAAGACTGAACGCACTAACCACATGTGGGAGTTCTGTGGGCCTCCCCGCAATCTATTACCGGATCCTCAAACCTGTCCAGGAGCCACAACTTAGTTCGGGTGTTTCTATGGTTACAAGCGCGGATGATATGGTAAGATGGATACGTGATTACTTACGTAGGGCTTGCGGTATGAGTCGAAGTGACCATGCTTATGGTAGTCTGTGTCACCTAGCACATAGGCGCAAACGGTTAGGCCCACCTCGAAGATTCGGCCGGACTCTCAAGGTGGATTAGACCTAGCTAGGTGGCTCACTGGACTTGTTTGTAGAGAAGGGAAGTATTGCATCGAACGCTCCACCAGTACACCTCTAAACGAGTGTTTCGATGCGTGTGGGTTCATTTGTGCATCCCTACAGGGTGAAATCTTTTCGAAAAGACGTGTCCGCGGTTATGGACGACTTGGTAAAATGCGCTGGCTTAAATGATCATAGACAACTTGCACCTTATGATGATTATAACTTGACTAGTAAGATAGATTACTTGAATAATAACTCATAAAACTTGTCCACCGTGTGAGTTGCCCTGATTGCTTCCTCGCGGGCGGTTGATCGAGGGAGTAATACTTGAGCGGGTTTTTGATGTGGTGAGTAGTATAGTTGGTTTCTTATGCGCTCTCTTACCTTGTCTCTTTTAGACGAAAGTTGTAGCGTGTCTCTATAAGTTGTTAGTGTTGCTTGCCGCCGCTTCAATCACTAACCCTCTTTCCCCAGAATTCCAGCTTTGATATCTTGTGAGTATTACTTGCCAGTACTGTTTATAGTACTGACCCCTTCGGGGCTGCTATTCCAATGCAGCCGACAGGTTTGAAGTCTGACGACGTTAGCTTGGGAATCCCACCGGCTTGGCCTGAGCAGGGATATGGTGCCTTTGTTTATCTTCAGGACTCTTAGTCCACATTTGTATTCTTATCCGTAGCTGGATACTATTTCGCTTCCGCTGTTCCTTGGTTCTCTGTATTGTATCTTTTGTATTCTTGACTCGGTGAGTCGTTGTTGTATATATGTTGTTTTGTGGGTTCCATCGAGAACTGTTGTAATGTTATCACAATTCCACCTGCATAACGTGTGTGTTGCGACGTGCACGTTATGCCTAGTGGGCGTCCTAGGATCGTTATTATGTGGATTTGGCTGGAATGCTCAAATCTACATAGTACCGATCTTGGGACGTTACACGCACATCCTCCCCTAGCTACGGCGACCACACCTCCCCCGGCCACCTGGATGGATCCACCACCTGGATGGATCCGCCACCACCACCATCGCAGCACCTCCTAGAACAGATCGAGGAAGGCGCGCACAGGGCCGCTACCGGGCCAGATTCTCTCGCCACTTGGCCACGAGCCCAGCGTGGGTCGGCATGCCGGTCTACCTGGCTCCAGAACGGCTCAGGCAAGGAAGGTCATGGAGGCGGCGTACTCCGACGACCCCGACCCCGAGGAGGAAGCGTACGCTACGGGGATCGCGGGGGTCGTCGTCGCCCCCACTGTGAGCGCCACTGTCCGGACCACCGACGACAAGGAGGACGAGGAGTTTTACTGGACCAGCTCGGAGGAACACAGGGACAATAAGGGCGGCCCGAACCTGCAGGTGGTAGTGGCACGCTCCTTTGACTCGTTCCATGCCGAATGTGCCCAGCAAAACGAACTCGGCCGCGCACTCCAGAAGCAGGAAGCGGCCAATTTGGCGCAGGCGATTCGCGAGTCGCTTGCCTTGGTCCGTTGGCGCCACCGCGAGGCGCAATAGGCTGCCTCTCACGAGGAGGTGACTGGTAGCAGCCGTTGTAGACCCACAGCCGGCAACGCCGCCTATGCGCAGCCAATTTTGTTAATATTATCGGCGCCACTAAGTAAGCCCTACTACTAAACGGGGAGTGCAAAGGGAGTTAGCAAGAACGTCCCGACGCCGGTCACCTGGTAGGAAAAGTCAGCAAGTCTGTTTCCGGTGCTGGCCACTAGGCCGGAGGAGCCAGCAAGTCTGTCCCGGCAAGCTGAAGCGTCGCCCACACGCGGCCGATTTTGTTAAAATTACCGGGATTGGACCTGTTGTTCAACATAGTATTTGATCAAATCTATATTTTTAGATAGAATGTAGTTTCAAAATTATATAATCTTTCAAGTTTTCAAAATGAAATGCAATGTTTGGAAAAATAAAACGAGGGCGGACTAAACGGATCGGCTCGCTGGATGATGTGGCAAAAAAAAAGTCGGACGGGGTTGGACGCCTATCTATTTTGCAACCCAAACGGCTGAAAAAAAAAAACAAGTCCATTTGGTGTGCGTTGCAGATGCCTAAGGCACAATCTAAGAGCATCTCCAACAGCAGCGTTAAAAAAAACCTCGTATGCTCGTTCATCATCACTAGCGGTAAGCCTATGTTTTGTTTGGACACCCATAAATTTATGTCTTTTTGGATGGTATACGGACAAATGGGTGTGGGCGCCCCTGAAATCGTCCGGACAAGTGTCCGTTTTGCCCATTTCACTATCTACTTTTTTTCATTTTGCATTGTATTATAACAAATACTGTTAACACGTGTAAATACACACAACAACAATTCAAATTTTGAAAAGATATAACTTGAGTGCGAATTTGGTTAAAAATCCTCGATTCATGAATTGTGCACACACACCATCTCTTTTCGTAAAGCAAACTATAAAGCATCTCTAGCAATGACAGTAAAACGCCGGGAACTGAAAAATTCCGGCAGCTTTACGGGCTCAGGCCTTTTTTGGGCCAGAACAGATGTAGCGCCCCGACCTCAGAACTATACAGTGAAGCGTTGTGCAACCGGTCATGCTACACAATCGAGGGTTACTGGGTTTACCAATCCCAGGCCAAAACTCATTGGCAGGTGTGCTCGGAATGGATCATCGGCACACAACACCCCGATCATGCCATAAGCTCATTTACTATCTACTTTTTTTCATTTTGCATTGTATTATAACAAATATTGTTAACACGTGTAAATACACACAACAACAATTCAAATTTTGAAAAGATATAACTTGAGTGCGAATTTGGTTAAAAATCCTCGATTCATGAATTGTGCACACACACCATCTCTTTTCGTAAAGCAAACTATAAAGCATCTCTAGCAATGACAGTAAAACGCCGGGAACTGAAAAATTCCGGCGGCTTTACGGGCTCAGGCCTTTTTTGGGCCAGAACAGATGTAGCGCCCCGACCCCAGAACTATATAGTGAAGCGTTGTGCAACCGGTCATGCTACACAATCGAGGGTTACTGGGTTTACCAATCCCAGGCCAAAACTCATTGGCAGGTGTGCTCGGAATGGATCATCGGCACACAACACCCCGATCATGCCATAAGCTCAGACATCGCTATCACATATAGTAAAGAGACCGAGACTTGTGGAACAACTGGCACATTGCAGACTCTACGACACAAAAGCATATAGCAACTCATATAAGAGAAGATACAAATATTACACTCAAAAGGATCACAGATCCAACAATAAATCAAGCGGAAGCGGGTAGTGTTGTCTAACAACAAGATGCAAATATATGGCCTGAGAAGCCTACAAATAAAAGATCCCAGCCAGCTTGTTCCACGGTCCCAAGCTGCCACCTGGGAACCCCGGACTACTAGTCGACGTCCACGAAGAACCCACCTAGCTGCTCGGTGCCGTTCTCCTCTGAAATACAAATATAAAGGCAGCAAAGAGAGACTGAGTACGACGTACTCGCAAGTTTAGTAGGGGGATATAGGCCCAATGCTGACGGAGGCTCTAAAGCTATATATGTATTTCTTTTGCATAAAGCTAATTTTCATAAACCGAAACATAATTGACACAAGGCATTTGTCTACTCAGAATAGTTTTTATAAAGGGGGTAAGAGAGTAATCTTTTCCTCTTCGGTTCTCGGTGAACCAACTTGTAGCCAATACCAACTCTCATCTCCACCAAAGGCACTCCCTCGAATCACCCTCGAGGAAATGAACCTTTTTCACACACGTTGAGTTGCAACCTTTAGCTACCAAATTTTAATTCATTAGGTTATACTTTTCTATGAGCTAATCCGCCTTTCCCAAGATTTGTCCATAACCGTGGACACGGCTTTTCGAAAAGATTTACCCTGCAGGGGTGTACTAATTTACCCACCGGTACCGTCTGGCTCACCTGATTGGCCCTCTTCCGGGGAAGGCCGGCTAGTGGGCGCGGTTAAACCTTTACCTCGCGTGAGACTATCCAAGAGTCATCTGTGGCCACAGGGCAAGTTTACCCAGCCTATTTCAGCCCCTGCCCCATCGCCACGTCCTAAACACAAATCCTCCGCAACATTTCTTTTCCACTCACACGCAAATGGAAAACCGAACTAGTGGACCCTTGGATACGCCCGCACAAGTTATTTGGTTAAAGGGGATTCCATATGTCCCCACCGTTGGCAGCACGCTCAGTTCTTGGTTCTAGCTAAAAGCACTCTCAGCCTAGGTGGCAAGAATGAGGCAAAACACCATCCCCGATGGCAACTCATCCAAGTCTTTTAGCAATTTAATTAGTCACCTCAAGTAACCTTCATGTCCGAACATTCCATCATCAATCATCAATATGGAATTTAATCAACGGACATAACTAGAATTTGACTAAGCATGGCTAACTATAGCTAAGCATGTATAACAACAAAAATAACCTTGTTTCCGGCCAACACATCAATCTGTGGTTCATAGGTAGGGATACATGTGATTGGCTCGGGGAGAAACATGCATTCATATGATACTCTAGATTTTGATCACAAGAGACATTTGAACCGCACGCAATATTATGGTGGATAAAATAAGTTTATAAAAAAAATAGGATGCTAAATGCCAAGAAGGTTAGGTTATCTCTTGCCTTGCTGCTGGGGCATGTAGTACGGCTCGTCGGGGTAGGTATAGAGACCCTCGACTCCGGAATCTATCGTTACCCAAAAATAATACAAAAGAACAAATAAATCACACGAACACAAGGTGCAATGCTCAATCACATGATGACATGTCAAATTGATGCAAAGATACCATCATATAAATTGAATAGCAAAATTAAATGGGGAGCCAGATAATTAGTGCAATTATTTGGAATCAACCCCATATTTATCTTAGTGACCACATTCTTTATAAATTATTAAATTATTAGAGAAGTGGCTCAAATATGCATGAATATGACATGATTTAAAAAGGTTTGGTTCTTCCGATCATTTTGGTACCTCATTTGTAATTTTCCGAGTTCCGATGAATAAATAGCGAATTAATTAATTAATTGGATTTAATTCTTTTAACCAATTTATGAAAAACATCAAATAAATATATGTGATCATGATGTGATAAGTGCATGGTTTGATAGAATTTGACATGTTGATCAGTTTGATATTTTATTCGCAATTTTTGGATAATTATTTCACAAGTTATGAATTTCCCAAATTAGGTTATATTTATACCATTTTAGGAATTCCTAAATAAAAAGCAACAATATAATTCCAAAAGTCTAATTCAAATCTTCTAACACATAGGTTTTGTGTTGCTGAACATTTTGGTATTTGATTTGTCAAATTTGGATCAAAATTCAAATAGTTATCATTTATTTAAATTTCATTTTAATTTCCAAAAAGGAAAAATCCAAAACCAGACAGGCCGGCCTCAAGCCGGCCAGGCCGGGCAAAAGGCCCTGGGGTGGCCCGAGGCTTCCGGCCCAGTGCCGGCCCAGGCTGGGCGCGCGAGGCAGGGCGGTTGCCCGAAAGGTCCGGCCCAATGCCGGCCCAGGCCGGGCGCTCAGGCCGGGCACCTGCCCGAGCCGTCCGGCCCGTGGCCAGTCAGGCCGGGTCCAGGCCGGTGCACGGTGCGGTGACGCCGGCGGCGACCGGCGGGGTCAACGGCGGCGAGGAGGGAAAATAGGGACGCGGGAGAGGGCCAAAAGGGAGAGGGGCTCACCCTGAGCTCGTGGTTGGTCGGCGACGGTGCGGAGGGGCGGGAATCGCCGGAATCGGCCCGGCGAGCGGCGCGGCCGAGGTGGTGAGGTCGAGGACGCGGCCGTCGATTTCCGGAGGCCCCGGATCGATTCCTCACACCGGAAGGGAGGGGAGGATGTGGCGATGCGTTCTGCCGGCGTCGATTTGCTTGGGACGGCTCCGATTGACGGCGATGCGGCGGCTAGCGGCGGCGGTCGGCGTTGGGCACGGAAACGAGCTAATCGCCGAACTCGATCTGGGAAAAAGGGGAAAAGGAGAGAGGAGGGTGAGGGGAGCAGTGGGCGTCCTCGGCGTGGTCCTTGACCAGCAGGGAGAAGCGGCAGGGCGGCATGGGCGTCGGAGGATGTGGCGGCATGGCGCCAGTGCCATGGCCGCCACTGTGCGGGAAAATAAAATTCACAAAAACCCCCCTGACACTTTTAAATAAATTGCAAAATGGTGCAGCAGCAGACTTTGGCGATTTAATTGGGGCCTTTAAACTATTTTTAGACAAAAATTCATGTGGGATCCACTTGACCTTTAGGTGCTCCACAAAAATTGGTGAGCAAAATAAAATGTTTTGACCAACCTTTATTCACATTTTTTAAATATAACCATTTTTGACAATTTCCAATTTGTATTTATTTGAAGCACTTAAACATTTCCCAAAATAATGAAAATATTCATGGATGCTCTAACCATAACATTGAAGCTCCCCATGATTTTAGTTTGAATTTTTGAAATGTTTAAATTGGTTTCAAAAATAGAAATTGAATTAAGCCAATTTGAATGCTCATGTTCATTTCTTATTTGCCCAAATTTGGAAATTGAGAATTTGGGATAAAATGCAAACTTGGAACTTCCTAAACAGTTTGGAAGTCCAAGAATGATTTGGTTGACAAGTTGAGCAATTGTATTTGGTTTGGATGCTTGGGAAGTTTGCCTCCCCATTTTAGTTGCTTGCAATGGTTGTTTGTTAGAAGTAGCAATTTAAATATGCATGCCATGATGCAACAAGAATGCAAAAAGTGGAAAAAATATTCGTATTTTTCAATACCAAGTTGGGGCTGTTACAACAGATCCCGTAAAGCCGGCTCGGCTCGAAAAGCGGTTGAACCAAATAAGTAGTGGTCAGGGGGTGTTTTTAGTCCACGACCCCATTCACTCCGCCGTGTGCCAACGAGAAATCACCCCTCCGCCGGCCACGCTCCTACGAGCAATCCAGCTCCCCCGCCACTAGATCCACCACCACTATCACGCGATGTCGCCGGAGCAGACAACGCCAAAGCGCGAGGCCTCCTTCCGCCTCGCCATCGACCCGTCGGATCTCTCTGACACGGCGAGGCGGCGCCTCGTTAAGTCCGACGCCGCGAGGAAGCGGGCGGCGAAGGCCTTCACCAACGTCAGCGCCGCGGTGCCGGCGAAGTTGATGTACCACGCGGTTCCGGAGTTCGACCGCCTCCGCGCCGCCGCCAGGAGCGGCTAGGGAAGCTCGTCCGGCCCTGGCGAGGGGAGCTCTTCCGGCGCGGGAAGCTCTTCCTGCACGATGGTGAGGAGGGAGCCACCGGAGGAGGTCGAGGGGTATGACGCCGACGCATTCGGCCGCTCGTTATCCTCGCTCGACTTCGTCCGCGAGAACGCGGTCGACGCCGTCATGGCGACCCTATGCGAGCGGTTAGCGGCGGAGGCAATAAAGCTCGAGGCGCAGCGCCGCCGCGATGCCGAGGTCAATGACGTGCTCCTCGAGCAGGGCATCGCCGCCTCACTCCGACAAGGAATGAGCGGCGCCGCTCCGCCTTTGTGTCGCCACGCCGCTCCGACATCTGTGTCGTCGCGCCGCCCTCGGGTAGGGTTTGGGCTAGGGTTTAGGGCTAGCTTAGGTCTAGTGTAGTTTCTTTTGCATCTCCGGTGATCACCGTCGGCGTATTTTGGATGTAACCGGTGATCCCCACAGCTGATCGTCCGTTTGTTCGTGGCAATGCAAAAAAAAAAAAATATCTCGTTCCATTTTCAGTCTCTAATCAACGACGAGCTTTTTCGGCGCGCAAACACCCCAAAACGCGAATTGAAAACAGTTTCGCGTTTTACATGCTCTGCTGCTAGAGATGCTCTAACACTGTAACTCCTTCAATTCAAGGCGTTGTTTTGACTCATACAAGAAGATGCTCCCATTATAGTAATTTTATTTAAAAAACATTTTTATAATATCAAAAAATTGGGTGTATATCGAACATTTTGTGTTTCTGCACAAAATTTGGTCAAAAAACCTTTTTGTGCGACTTGTGTAAAACATAAAAAAGTCCACTGCTCCAAAATAATATTTAACGAGACATTCTTTTTCCCAAATCTTTATGCACGACTAAGGATGTACACCCGAACTTTTGTTACGAGACATATTTTCTCCAATTTACGCAAGGCATGGAAATTTTTTTGTAAAACTTTGTGTTCGAATATAAAATGTTCGGACGTACATCCCAAATTTTCTTCCGTAATTTTTTTGACATTTTAAAATGCATTTTCTAGCGGAAAAGTATATGCTCTATGATTCAAGGTGAATTTCCCGTGATGTATCTCTCTTCTCACTTTTGTATAGTATATATAGGCTACTCCCTACTCCAAATTAATTGACACAGTTAATTTGGAACGGCGGGGGTAGTCAGCATCATTTGCGACACAATTTGACCAGATAACATACCAGTTGGTGCGGAGTGCGGACTAGTGTACTTTTTTTTAGATGGAAAGACTAATGTACAAGTGATGCAGGCCGGCGGAAACTTGTTAAGGCAGCAAAATTATGTACCAGCACTAAAATAATGACTAACTTATCATACCGCCGGTGCATGAAATTAGTCGTCAAGTGGAGACGGACTGCCCTTCTGCCGAGCATTAACTCCCTAAGTACACTGTCAGCCCCCCGATATACCAAAGTTCACGACCTGACAAGATAAAGACAAGCAAATCAAGATGAAGCATCTAGCTGGCTACTCGACTTCGGCCGGCTGCCGGACTTCGGCCGGCTGGGAGCTTGGTCGGCTGGGAGCCTGGCCGGCTGGAGGGCTGGCCGGCTGCGTCCTGGCCGGCTGGGCATCTGCCAGCCGGATCACCTGTAAGGAAAAGTCAACCACCGCGTCCCATGGGACACACGCCGACGAGACAGCCGGACACTATGCACTATGCTTAAAGGAAGAACACTGTTGATAAATAGCAACACTATGCTTGATGGAAGAACACTGTTGGCGAATAGTAAACACCATGCGCTACAGTGTGATGTGTCCCCCGAATAGTGTAGTTAGGCACGTGGATCACCCCTTGTCCCCCGGGCTTCCTTTTATAAGGAGCATCAGGGCAACCCTCACTCTTCACATTTTGATCCCCCGCAAAGCCGGCCAAGGGCCTCTCCTCTCTCCCTCGTAGCCGGCTGCTCCACTCCCTTAGCCGGCCTGGCTCTCTGGCAGCCGGCCGAGCTCGCTTCTCCATAGTTAAGATCATATACAGCTCGAGGAGCAAACATGTAACACCATATACTCCACCATATACACCAAATCATGCAGGAATAGGGGTTTTACCTCATCACGAGGGCCCCGAACCTGGGTACGTCTCGCGTTTGACGTGCTCGTGCCCAATCCCGCCGGAACACTTTCGCTCGCGCCTTTGTCCCCACACCTTAAGCCACCCCGTTGGCATATGCCGTGATACCCACCACGACATTTGGCGCCCACCGTGGGGCATAGTGGCGACCGAAGTCCCATTCCCAGCGGGACCCCTTTCACCATCATCGACGTCGCCGGCTCACCGCGCCAAATGTCTTCCTCTTCCGGAGGAGCTCGGGGACTCGGGGACTCGGAGACTTGGGGACTCGGGGACTCCGAGGCTCGACATCACCACCGCCCCGGCCTCCTCCACTTCGTCCTCGTCTGCCCGCGCCCGAGCGTCTCCGTCCACGGCACTCCTCCCGCCTTTGCTGCCGTCGGCGCCCGCGTACCCCTCAACGACGCCCTCCGCCCGCGCGTCTACGGGCCAGCTCCCTGCACGTCCCGCACGCGCGCCTACGCGCCCGTACCTTGCCTCTCTCCGCGGAAGTGCGGCCGCGCCTCATCTCTGCGCACGAGCCCGCCTGCGGCTGGCTCCTCCGCCTCCGCGCACGGCCTCTCCAGTCAACGTCGTGCCTGCACGCCCCGCCCGCGTCCTCGCATCTCCCCGCCTCCGGCCTACTCTGTAGCCGTATCACTGTGCTCGCCGAGTGCTCGCATCCACGTATACACGCGTGCTGGCGCACTCGTCCGTCAACCGCTGCCCGCGCCAGGCCGCCCTAGACGCCGCGCGCATGCTCTCCTCTCCGCGCCCGTCTACCGCTCGTCCACGCCCGCGCGGCCAGTCGCCTCCGCGCTCGATCCCGTCCGCTGGCTCCTTCACCGCCGGCCCCCGTCTGCGTCCGCCCGCGGCCGCATCTCTCCGCGAGCTCGCGCGCCGGCTCGCCGTGCCCTCGTGCCGCGCAGGCTGCTCCGCCCGTGCTCCGGCCTCCACGCCTCCGTCCACGCCGCCGTCTCGTTGCCGGGTCGCTGCCCCGCGCGCCGCGTCGGCTGCTCCGGCCAGTCCGCGCCGCCGCATCCCGTGGCCGGCTCGCCGAGTCTGGCTCGCCGAGCCCGGCTCGCCAACTGCTACACCTCCGCGCCGTCCGTCTTCTCCGCCTCGTCTGGCTGCGCGTGCCCGCATTGGCCCTCCAGCCGAGGCCGGCCGTCCCCCGGCCGGCTGCTCCCCATGGCCTCCGCACCCTCGCTGCGCCGTGTCGGCCGCTCGCCCGCGTCCGTGCGCCCGGCTGGCCGCGGCCGCCTCCAGCTCGTCGCGCCGGTGCCCGCCCGCGCCGGCGGCCCGGCTGGCCGTGGCCGGCTCCGGCGCGTCGCCGGCTGCTCCTCGGTCCGGTTGTCCGCTCGACCGAAAGAAAAGAAAGAAGGAAAGGTCCGGTTGAGGAAGAAAAAGAAGAGAAATAAAAGGAAAATAAAGGAGGCCGGCTGCCCCTGGGACGCGACCACCCACTTGGGCCGTCCGGCTGCGATGGCCCAGCTGGGTCACCTCCGGCTGCTGCCTGTCCGGTTGGGCTGTGTCCGGCTGTGCCCCCGTTTGGCTGCTGGGCCAGCTCGAGCCAGGCCGGCTACGTCTCTGCTGGCTGCCAGGCCGGCTGTGAGGCCTGCTAGACGACGTCCGGCTACTCCCAGGCCGTTTCCAGGTGCTGAGCCGGTTGTGGACCAATCCGGCTGGTTTTCGGCTGGCAGCAGCACCTCTTCTCTGTCTACTCGAATCGTAAAAATGTGAGTATCTTCTAGTATGTTTCTGTACTGCGACATTTAAGGTGGATAGTCCCAAAAGACACTCGGGGACTACCCCTCATTCCTTCGCAAGTGCATTGATGCTCAGCTCGGGGCCTACCTTTTATCAGTGCAAGTTTAATATGTTTCGTCCGGCTACGGCTAGCTGGCTTTCGTTTCCTTCTCACGATGGCTTAGTAGCGTGCTGGACGCTCAAGGCCCACTCTGTGGATCAGCGCTGCAGACCGCAATCCGGCTGGCACGCCGCCCAGAGCAAAAGCTGGAAAGCTCACACGTGAAAAACATCAGAAAGAAATAAAGATCCTCGGCTCGCCGTAAGAACCTATGCCTCGCTCGCCTAAGTCAAACTCCTAAATTCTCACTGTGTACTCGACCAGCCGGCCCACTCTTCGGATCCGCGCTACAGACCGCAACCCGGCTGACACGCCGGCAAGAGCAGCGGTCATGACCGGCCCTCCTGCTAAACCTGCAGGACCACAGCAGCTTCGGGGACAAGTGTCGGGGGATGATCCCCCGATATACCAAAGTCCACAACCTGACAAGATAAAGACAAGCAAATCAAGATGAAGCATCTGGCTGGCTACTCGACTTCGGCCGGCTGCTGGACTTGGTCGGCTGGGAGCTTGGCCGGCTGGAGGGCTGGCCGACTGCGTCCTGGCCAGCTGGGCCTTCGCTAGCCGGATCACCTGCAAGGAGAAGTCAACCACCATATCCCATCGGACACACACCGATGAGACAGCCGGACACTATGCACTATGCTTGAAGGAAGAATACTGTTGATGAATAACAACACTATGCTTGATGGAAGAACACTGTTGGCGAATAGTAGACACTATGCGCTACAGTGTGATGTGTCCCCCGAATAGTGTAGTTAAGCCATGGGCCACCCCTTGTCCCCTGGGCCACCCCGTCAAGGCGACCCTGTGCGAGCGGTCAGCGGCGGAGGCAACAAAGCTCGAGGCGCAGCGCCGCCGCGACGCTGAGGTCAACGACGTGCTCCTCGAGCAGGGCATCGCCGCCTCGCTCCGACGAGGAACGAGCGGCGCCGTTCCGCCTCTGTGTCGCCACGCCGCTCCGACATCTGTGTCGTCGCACCGCCCCCGGGTAGGGTTTGGGCTAGGGTTTAGGGCTAGCGTAGGTCTAGTGTAGTTTCTTTTGCATCTCCGGTGATCACCATTGGCGTATTTTGGATGTAACCGGTGATCCCCGCCGCTGTTCGTCCGTTTGTTCGTGGCAATGCAAAAAAAAAGTTATATATCTCGTTCCATTTTCAGTCTCTAATCAACGACGAGCTTTTTCGGCGCGCAAACACCCCAAAACGCGAATTGAAAACAGTTTCGCGTTTTACGTGCTCTGCTGCTAGAGATGCTCTAACACTGTAACTCCTTCTATTCAAGGCGTTGTTTTGACTTATACAAGAAGATTTATTTAAAAAACATTTTTATAATATCAAAAAATTGGGTGTATATCGAACATTTTGTGTTTCTGCACAAAATTTGGTCAAAAAACCTTTTTGTGCAACTTGTGTAAAACATAAAAAAGTCCGCTGCTCCAAAATAATATTTCACGAGACATTCTTTTTGTGACAAAAAATATTCTTTTTCCCAAATCTTTGTGCACGACTAAGGATGTACACCCGAACTTTTGTTACGAGACATATTTTCTCCAATTTACGCAAGGCATGGAATTTTTTTTTTGTAAAACTTTGTGTTCGAATATAAAATGTTCGGACGTACATCCCAAATTTTCTTCCGTAATTTTTTTGACATTTTAAAATGCATTTTCTAGCCAAAAAGTATATGCTCTATGATTCAAGGTGAATTTTGTGCGATGTATCTCTCTTCTCACTTTTGCATAGTATAAGCTACTCCCTACTCCAAATTAATTGACACAGTTAATTTGGAACGGCGGGAGTAGCTAGCATCATTTGCGACACAATTTGACCAGATAACATACCAGCTGGCCCATTTTATGCCGGCGGCCCATTTTTCCCGTAGTCGCCCCCCAGCGCCCTCCAAGGTCTCTTTTTTCGCCGGATTTGGCCCAATTTTTATCCGGCGTCCCAGGCCCCTGGGGACGCCGGCGAAAGGGAAAATGGCACGAAATGGCGCGGAACCGAGGGAAACCGCGCGAAAGCTCCGGCGGGCCCGCCCTGTCAGCGGCACAACCGCTTCGTCGTCCTCATCGCCTCGCCTTCCGCGTCGCATTACTGCTCTGCCGCCGGTCAGGCGAACCACCATCGAGTCAAATCGGCCACGCGGCGGATTTAGGCGCGCCGCAGTTACTGCCCCGCCCTCTCCCCGCCGGTATTTATTTACTGCCCCTCCTCTCACAGCGAGCACACCCTCGCCGAGCACGAACACATCCTCGCCGAGCACGAACACCCCCTCGCACACACACCGGAATGGATCCAGCAAGCGGCGCGGCGGCCAACGGCTTCGGCCGGAACTGGCTCCAGGACCGGAAGGCGCGCCTGCTGCACGAGGCGGGCTACCCATGCCCGCCCGGCATGAGGCTCCCCGGAACCTGGAGGCTCAGCCAGATGGGGTTCCCGGTCCCCCCACCCCCACCGGCGATGAGCGGCTGGCGGAGATCTACGCCGCCCGCGAGCGGCTGACGGAGGAGGAGCAGGCGGATCCCGTCTGGGATCCGGAGAACAACGTGACCTGGAACACGTTCTTCTCCGACCGCCGCCAGCGCCAGCTCAACGACTACCCCGGCCCGGCGGCCCACGCGCCCAAGTGCAACAACAGCGACGGCCGGAACAAGTGGTGGGGCATGCCCGGTCGCTCGCTGGCGTACGTCCTCGATTACATTCAGGGCCCGTCGGCGACGCGCCAAGGATGGACGCCGCGGAGGATGTCCTTCTCGTCGTCATCCTCTTCCGACGCCGCCCGCTCCTCTTCGGACACCGCCCGCTCGATGCCGTTCGCCCGCGTCAAGGAGGAGCCGGCGGACGAGCCGCCGCGAAGGAGCGGCTCCCGCGGCATCGTCATCAGGGAGCCCGGCACCGGCGCCGGCACCGACGGGAGCTCCTCCCGCCTGCTGACGCCGAATAAGGAGCCCGGCACCGGCGCCCTCAAGAAGGCCTTCAAGAAGAAGGCCGTCGTGAAGGAGGAGGCCTACGACAAGGAGGAGGCCGTGCGGGCCGCCATGGCGGCCAGCCTCAACGACGTCCCTCCGGCGCCGGTGGACTTCGCGCTGGAATGGTCGGCCCGCGAGCACGAGCGGGAGGAGGAGAAGCGCCAACGGCGCATTGAGGCCGAGGAGAAGGAGCTCCTCACGCGCTACGAGCGCCGCCGCCGTCGTCACGCCGGGCCGGATTACGTCGTGCTGGACGATAGCGACGAGGACGGCACCGCCGGCACCGGCACCGGCGGGAGCTCCTCCCGCCTGCTGACGCCGAAGGAGGAGCCCGGCATCGGCGGCGACGGCGCTGGGTGCAGTGCTCCTGCTCCTCCTCCGACCGGTGGCGACTCCGACGACTCCGACGGCGGGGACTACACGCGGTTCTACCGCCACTTCGGCATGTAGACGCCGCGCCGCCGTTTTTTAATTTTTTTTTTATGTTTTTTTGTAATCTTGTTCGAACAAATATCGTTAAGTTTGAACAAATATCGTCTATGTTTGAACAAATTTCGCGTAAGTTCGTCGAACAAATTTTTCTATAAATAATTCTATCGATCGGCCTGGGGGGCCGCGGCTGGGAATCGGCCCGCCCCCAGGCCGTTTTTTTCCGCCGGTGCCCCCCAGCAGGCCTAAAAAAACGCCAGCAATTCGGCCTGGGGGGGCCAACGGCTGGAGTTGCTCTAAGGCAGCGAAATTATGTACCAGCAGGAAAATAATGACTAACTTCTCATACCGCCGGTGCATAAAATTAGTCGTCAAGTGGAGACGGATTGCCCTTCTGCCGAGCATTAACTCCCTAAGTACACTGTCGGCCCCCCGATATACCAAAGTCCACGACCTGACAAGATAAAAACAAGGAAATCAAGATGAAGCATCTGGCTAGCTACTCGACTTCGGCGCTGCCGGACTTGGCCGGCTGGGAGCTTGGCCGGCTGGGAGCCTGGCCGGCTGGAGGGCTGGCCGGCTGCATCCTGGCCGGCTGGACATCTGCCAGCCGGATCACCTGCAAGGAGAAGTAAACCACCGCGTCCCATCGGACACACGCCGACGAGACAGCCGGACACTATGCACTATGTTTGAAGAAAGAACATTGTTGATGAATAGCAACACTATGCTTGATGGAACTGTTAGCGAATAGTAGACACTATGCGCTACAGTGTGATGTGTCCCCCCGAATAGTGTAGTTAGGCACGTGGGTCACCCCTTGTCCCCCGGGCTTCCCTTTATAAGGAGCACCAGGGCAGCCCTCACTCTTCACGTTTTGATCCTCCGCATAGCCGGCCAAGGGCCCCTCCTCTCTCCCTCGTAGCCGGCTGCTCCACTCCCTTAGCCGGCCTGGCTCTCTAGCAGCCGGCCGAGCTCGCTTCTCCATAGTTAAGATCATACACAGCTCGAGGAGCAAACATGTAACACCATATACTCCACCATATACACCAGATCATGCAGGGGTATGGGTTTTATCTCATCACGAGGGCCTGAACCTGGGTACGTCTCGTGTTTGCCGTGCTCGTGCCCAATCCCGTCGGAACACCGTCGCTCGCGCCTTTGTCCCCACATCTTAAGCCACCCCGTTGGCATATGCCGTGACACCCACCACGACATACACGACGATATGTACAGAAAAACGACACTGTATAGTTAATTTTAAAACTCTATTGCCACTGATGAAGTCTGACAGAACCAGATCCCAATGCTTGTATCTACGGTACAGATAGTGCGGCTAGCTGGACGTACTACCAAAACACGCCATGTCCTTACTCCAACTACATACAAAATATAAATACACGCCATGTCCTTACTTCAACTACATACAAAATATAAATACACAGAAGGCTAGCTCATCTGAGAAAAAACACATTCATAGAGAAAAACTGCACACCAAAGACAAAAAAAGAAATGAAAGAATACGCAATCAGTAGAAAAAACGGTGCAGCAAGGCGTGCGTATCGTCCTACTCCCTCCGTTTCACAATGTAAGATGTTTTAGCCAATTCACATGTTGTCTAGATTCGGACTAAAAGTAATGTACATATACACTAAAACATATCCAGATACATCTGTCCCACTTTTCATTTCTAAAATCTAAAACATTTTATATTTAAGAACGGAGTGAATAGTACCGAAGTATGATACGAGTAGTGTGGACGGATAGATTGTCATCACGCGCCAGGATCACATGTCACCGTGTTCCATTCATCCGAGCCAAGCTTAGATTCCACTAAAAAACCAAGCCTCAGCTCAGATGATTACTTTTAGTTCGAATTTAACAATCCAACCTATAGTCCAACTTATAGTGGAAACAACTGAGATTCCAGGAAAGAAAGAATCCACTATCTGAAAATATTGCCACTCCAGAATCCAGATAAATTAGTATGCATAATGGTGGAGAAAACGCATAGGTTGGTAAGTTAAGTTACTGCACATTGAGTTATAACATAACGTAGAAAGATTTTCAGCCATTGCTACCTCATCATTCACACCAAGTCCGACACTCAAATCGCCAACAAAAACAGTTACTATTGGACAGGACATGTATGGTTTTTTCTGCCAAAAACCCTGTTTGACCAAGTCTAATTCACTGCTCTCATAATTCTGCTTTCAGTCTCTGACATCCTAATAGTTCTGGTTAAACTGAACCTCTCACGAGTGCATGTGGGTCATCCTGGGCCATCAATACAACAATCCTCAATCCATTCCTCGAAAATATAATTTAACCTGGTACGTGATACATGATCCAATGTCATGCTCCCAGAAAAAATATATCCAATGTGATGATCCCACATGATAATAGTTTGGTTGCTCAGTTAAATCAGAGTTTCTTCTATTTGGCTGGTTGAGTCTGTCTGATTAGTGGCTTTCACTTCTCCTATACCTTCTTCATTAAGAAATTGATTCTCCAGAACCTCGTATATATTGTCTGGTGGGCATTTGTCTGCACGATTCCTAGGATTCTCCTGGCAAAAGCACTCCGGCCATGAGTTTGTATAGAAAGATTCTGGATGAATGCGCTTGCGGGGGCCACTAAAATACGTGGTCAACATGACCTGCCTCACTCGCTCCTCAAAACCAGCTGTCCGGCCTTCCTCTCTGTCCATGAATATAGGAGCAAGGGCCTTCCTGTTTGGCGTGATAGTGGTACGGAAACCATGGTATAAGCGGTGGCCCATGAGGTTGTTTGCAAAGTTGCTTGGGCCATCATATGTGGGAATAAAAATGTCTGATAGGAGACAGACCATGTAATCAACTGCAGAACCTGCCAGGCCTTGGGTATTTTCTTCCAGCTTTCCAGGTCCAACCGAGCTATGGTTTTCTAGGCGTGGAAACATAACCTTGAAGGGTCTCATGAAGCGTTTCCCACCAAACAGCTCGCCAGAAGCAAGGTAGATGTGAGTTGTATTATCAAATCCCATTGCACGAAGAATAAGACCTACCTGCACAACAACATCAACACTTGTTTGGATTATCCATGCAAAGCTTTTCTCGGCTAAAAAATTCTGCTATGAAATGTATATTTCAATGTCTTTCCATAATTTTGACAGGTTTACCAAGGAACACTATTTTCCTGCATATGTTCCAAACTTTCCTACCTATAATTAATCTTAGTCTATCAAATCTTAGCCCTATCATCGAGCTACCCCTCACCTACGTGGGGATTCCTCTCACGGTTCGCAGACCCACCGCTGCTCAGCTGCAGCCCTTGGTTGATGGGATGGCTGGTAAGCTTCCAGCATCGACGTCGAGGCTCATGAGCAAGACTGGCCGCTTAGTGCTGGTCAAATCCGTCCTCGATGCAATCCCCATCTACCAAATGCTCGTCCTTGCGCCCCCGGAGAAAACCCTCAAACTCATGGAAAAAATTGAGAGGTGATTCCTTTGGGAGGGCCGCGCAGCGGCCAATGGGGGCAATTGCCACGTCAACTGACGACGGGTATGCCAACCCATCTCGCTTGGCGGCCTCAATGTAGGGGACCTCGAACACGCCGGTCTTGCCCTGCGGATGCGATGGCTCTGGTTTAGCAGGACTGACAAGAACCGCGCTTGGAGCAGCCTTGACCTCCAATTCACCTCAGAGAAACGTGCCTTCTTCTTTGCATCCACCACTATGGTGGTGAGCAATGGACCGACGGCCAAATTCTGGGAGGATCGTTGGATTTGGGGGGCGCTCGATTAGCGAGATCGCGCCCCTCTTCTACACCTATGTCTCCAAACGCCCCCGCAAGATGAGAACAGTCGCCGACGGCTTGCTTGCGCATAATTGGGCACGTGGCATTCATGGGGTTCTTGGCCTCCACGAAATCGGTCAATACTTACTGCTGTGGTGACTGATCGAGCACACGGTGCTCTCGGACGAGGCTGACCAGCTGGTTTGGAAGTGGAACACGAGCGGCATGTACACAGACGGCACACTCTGGTTACCCTGCTTCCTTCCATGAGTCAACCTCTTGCAGATCTGGGAAGCTAATATTGGAAGAGCTAGGCGCCTCTCGCGTCAAGTTCTTTCATTGGCTGGCCAACTTTGATCACAGGTTCTTTCATTGGATGATCTGGAAGCACAGGTGGCTTTACAAGTGGTTTTGGCTCACATGGATGCCACACGCTATGTCATGTCATGTCATCAAACAGATCACTTCACGTTGGATGGAATGGGTAAGCTTTGTGTTGGAACCACACTAACCTCTCACTTCACTAGTGTCGAAGTTAACTATCTATTCAATATCATTAATTATTTGTTTGATGATGTGGAGAACAAATGACAACGCCAGTCACAACTATTTTTAAAACCACAGTGGACAATTTTAACACCATCACAACTAATCTCAACAAATGGCACCAACGGTTCTATACCTGTACAGTGGGCAATTTCTGTAGTTCGAGTTTGCAACTCAGATTGTAGTTGAAAGGTAAGCTTTTGAGAGAGCAGAGGTTGAAAAGTGGACTTATAAAAATTAAAGTTAAAATGATGAATGAAGTAAATGTACAATTCATGGAGCTGAACATGAAAGTGGCACCCTGGCAGGCTTAGGTATGCATGCAAACTCTAATATTGAGTGGTAGCTTCTGATAATCATGAAGTGTCGAAATCACTATAATACTCATAGTTTTGGATAGACTTCAGGTCCAGAACCATCATAATCATTATGCTATGCAGTATAAAATGTTACTCAGTTGGGCTTCAATATGGTACTCCAATTTAGAAGTAACTAACTTCTAATTTCAGAAACAGTTGAATATAATAGTACCACGTCAGAAATATACAGAACAATGTATCTACAGAAAATCAGTACCTCTTCTGGAGTTAAAGGGCACTTTCCAATGAGCCGTCTTTCCCTATAGACAAGTTCTTTTTCTGCAAAATTTTCTTTGCGGTACTTGATCAGCATTTTCTGTTCTTGAGGTGTGAATATATCAATGCACCTGCAGATTTCATGTAAAAATAAGCTGTGACAATCAATGTGAAATGAAGATATGCAACAACCAATAACCATTGCATTTTTAAGTCTTCATGCATAGAAGCAATGTAGCACAGCTTATCACTGATAGAAAACATAGCTGATCAGCTGTTGAACTGAAACAATGAGCCAAACAATATAGATGAACTCCAAAGTTTAGAATAAGAGGGCGCAGATGACCATAATGCATGATGATCAGTGACATATGTTTAATTTGGTTAATGACTCACTTCAAACATTTGATGACAAATTAACAATCAATAAATATATGTTATGATGTCTAAGGGGATACTCTTGTGACGACTTTTCTGGAACCTACACTGGACAACAAAGAGTGCCTAGATGCACTTCTCCATTTATGGATGCATAGCAAGCATATATGATGATCAGTGAATAACAAACTAACGACCCTAAATGTGCATCACTGAAGCATGCAATCACGCACTGTAGTTATTCAACGTCCTACCCAGCAAAAGCAAGCATATCCATCTCAAACCGGAGATGAATGGACATGAAATGGCCTTCTGAGCGGAGCTTATTCACTATCTCACTGCTTGTTTTCATGATGTTTGGCTTGAATCGTAATGCATGATAATTCACCCTGCATCGCAATCTCTGGATCTCTGGATCATTTATATCTTCTGCCATGCGATGTGAAAATGGAGTCAAATAGATAGCCCCATAATTCCTCATCTTCTCCAAAGCAACTGTTTTGTACCAAGTTACCGGTGCATCTCGAGGTGGCCGGATCTGATTGCAACACAAATTGTTTCATGAGAATAGTCTCTCTGGAATTATTCACTTTAGTACGACTCAAACTAGTGAGCTTTTCATTCACCTGGTGGGCTTTCAGCTTCTTTGGTTTTCCGTTTGTAGAGATTTCTGGAATGCTCATAATAATATGGACATCATATTTTAATGTCTTGATGAAGTGGGGAACATCATAAATACCTATAAAACCACTGGTTGCATATATAAATGGAAAAAATTAGTAAACACCAACCAGGTATCATCATGCAAAGATCATTCAGAACAAACCAAAACGGCGACAAAAAGGCAGTTTCAAATTTATAGAACAGCAAAGCTAAAATTAAATGTAGCGCATGGAACGTCATTACGATTCAGTACTAAACAAAATAAATTACAAGGAATGCAGTGCACTACTTAAAAATCATTGGTGGCGCCTAGTTGATTCGCAAACAAACAAATATCCCGTTGTGGAACTCAGAAATCACTCAAACAGTACTTGTTGCAGAACTGTGTATCTTTTGCTTAAGAAATGGAAATAATCTAGTTACAGATGAAAGGAAATACGACAATGAAGGATTTTCCCGGCATTAGAGTGCAGTACATCATCATGGGAAAATTGGCTCTGTGCCATTGGTCAAACCCGAAATGCTAAGAATTCCATTTATATGGCTTGTCGTGATCACACCAATAATGCCAATTTGCATAAGTTTTCTAGTCATGCCTTTGGAATTGTAAAACTTAGTAAAAATGAACATTTTGCATACCTTTTGTAAGTATGACACAGAATTTGCAAAACTTGGTTTAAAAAGTCAACCTGCTAAGGCCAAGAGGGCTTTGTCAAACTGTACATTTCATTGTTTTTATGCCATGGACAAACACAGCCCAATGCCGTTCCATTGCTTTAGCCTCATAGACATCTCATTAATCATGCCATGAGCAATGGCCCCAAAGATTCTGCAACGGAGCTCACAATAAGGATCACACAGCCCGATGTTGTTCGGCTGCATTGATTGAGTTGGGCAATGATGGGTGCACATGCGACATGGCAGTAGAGTGCATGAACAGGATTCATGACAGAGTAAAATGGTGGCATGAACTAGGGAAAGTATCCACATAGGGCAACAATAGCAGGGGCATGGTGTGCAAGCTGGTAACAGTAAAGAACATTGCGGCTTGAGCTAGGCGAAGCAGTAGCGCAGGACTAGCATCCTAGGATGAGGCAGTGGTCAAGATGTGATTCCATGGCATTTGCCACACGAACAACTGGTCGGGGCCACATGGTTGTGATTGTGAGACTAAGTAGCCTGGCAATGCACCAGCAGATGGTACTCAGCAACGTCTACTATGCTATTCTCATCGACAACCTGTGATCCCCATAGAATGACTGCTTAATTGGTTTCCATAGACCCCACTGCTCATGCATATAGACCTTTCTGTACTACTACCACCACCGGCTAATTGTGTTTATGTTGATCGTGTTATGAAACCTACAGTGGTGTGCCATAGTCCACAGGGTAACTGGGGCAGAGATGAGAAAGGTACAGGAGACATGCAATGTAGAGATGGAAGTTTGTGGTGAGAAAAGGCGGTTGGCATGGCGGCACTTTAAGTGTGTCGGCTTTGAGCAATGTCATAGTGCCCATTTTATATATCAATTATTCTAATAAGAGGACGCGCCCCACGAAACCATTCCATCCGGCGTGCATCCAGCCCTATAGGGGCGGGAGGGACCAATGTGTGCATGCATGCAAGGAATCTTTTCAATATCCGAAAATTTCAAAATGAATTATCTTTCTAATTATTAATCCAATTGACGATCCGTCTTCACCGTTGTGTTCACCTCGACGAGTACTTTAAAACAAGATCCCGTCTTAATATGTTTTGACGGAAAAAAATCATCGGCTACCATATTAATAGTTCACAGTTACCACCCAAATAATATATAGCTACCAGATAATTTGTGCACGTCCTATCAATGATCTACATGACCAGAGAGTGAGTATTCGATCCACTTTAAACACGTAATAGATGGCATTACCATCAGGAAAGGCTTACATTGGTGAGGAGCAAAGTTCAAAAATCCGGCCAGCCATTTGATTTTTTAACAACCAATTTGACTGTACATGGTGGCCAAGCGACTATAATCTAGCAACTAGGGTCGGAAAAAGTTATCAAAACATATCAAAATGGGATCTAATTTCGAAGTTCTCGTCGCGACAAAGTCAACCGTGAAAATAGATCTGAATTTCAACTTACGGTTTAAGAGATAAAACATTAAAAGTTTGAAACCTAAAAGGAATCTACCATATTTTGGTGCCTTATTAGCACGGTCCTTTATATATCATACCTCCCCCTATTGTTAGTGGTGGTGGATCTAATATGGCATGTTATGGCGTGTGCCATACCATAATCCGGCAGCAGGTACCTACTACTCGGATCTCCTTCCTTCTCGTTGCCTGCGGCGGCATGCCAGAGCAGCTTAACAGGAACGGTGGAAGACGACAAACTTGCTCATACGGGCCATGGGCCTTTATCCGTTGTCCAGGACGTGAAGCAACAAATTACTTTTTTTTTTCAATTGTGTGGGGCCAGATGACAAGCACACCAGAACACGGCATTTGGCTGATCGATGCACATTGCACACCACACCACGGCAGACTGTGATAAACAAGCTTGGCGATGATGGCGGTGCCGAGCCAAGCCCAAGGCACTGCACAAGGAGGGCACAAGGTGCAAGGGGGCACATGCCAGCACACTGCTAGAGACAAGAGCCGCATGACGTGCGTAGTGGCACTGTGGCAGTGACGCATGACATGGCAGCAAGGTTAGAAACTTGGAGAATGAAGATGACATGTCAGAGTAAGAGAAATTGCCGGATGGGCATGGCTAAACCAAAAGGTATAGGATCAGTGAATAACCGATAAAAATGATTTATGGTTCTAATTCCTTTTTACAAACGGATTAGTTCCATGTTAATGCGTTTGTAAGTAAACTTCAGGTCTTGACTTCGTTTAGCATTTATAGACTTAACTAATGAATGGATTATTTTGATTTGCATCCTATTTTTTTTATTACATGAACACCATCTACTCCGCCACCAATCTTTTTTCTTGTCCCCACACTGCCTATTATCGACAGTACAATCGGCATAATAAAGAAAAGGGACAAGGATTTGCAACTACAGCTTGCAATTTATCAACCCTAATTTGTGAATATTTTGCAGTAGGATACTGGCGTAGTCATGGACCGATGGTTTTTCATGAACACTATACAAGACCTAAACTGAATTTTGACTTCTTTAAAATGATAATATTTGAATACAAACTGCTTATATCCCTCCCAATTTCTAAACCTTTTGTGACATTGCATGCATAAAATAGGCAAATATTTAGAACTTTGGAACTGTTCTACTTTACAATATTTTGTCTACTCGGTGCTAAATATCTATAAGGTTGTATTAAGCGTTATGCGCTCACTGAGTGTTTTCCTCCGCTTTTCCCCCTTTCTGAAGGATTAAAGCGCTAGGCATTTTGCCTCCACTCAGTGCCTAAGTGAGCTTAAGCGTGCGCCTAAGCGCACTTTTTATAACCTTGAATATCTGCAATTATATTGCCTCAAATTCTTCTAGAAGTAGACCAATATGGTTCGCTAGATGGAACTTGGGCCGAATATTCTCATGTAAATATCACATATTCAGGCACAAGAAGATGGTGAAATTATTTAATCAATTAATACAAACTTGTAGAATATGAACTCAATGGAAATATGGTTAAGACAATAGGATGAGTAAAATTAATTTTGTATGTTATCAAACGTCTGAAGTACTTATAAAATCAAATCATATTCGGCAAAAAAGACACTTTCACAAATAACACAAGGTTTGTTCTAAATTCACACATTCTTCCTTTATGAGAGACTATTTTGGACAAAAGTGATACCTCTCATCATGCCAGAAAGAGTTTGTATCTAATTCTGGCAGCACTAGTGTAGCATTCATTATTCGTGCAGCAACAACAGCATTGCATATCTACAAAAACAAGACAATGGCAACCTTAATTTTGTTACCATCAATGATATAACCATAACAACCCACGTGATTTAATGCTAGTGGCTGGTGCTAGGGGGCTATCATCCCATGATTTGGCTCCAAGAATGGGGTTCAACCCCTAGTGCGTCAAACCCATTTTCTCGTGTTCGCCTTTTTTAATTTCTGTTAGAACTTAGAACGACTCTTGTTTCCGTTATGAAAGTAATGGAGAATGGGGAAACCCGGTTAAAAAAATATTAACTCCCATGATCAGACATGCTTGTTTAGAAATAATAAAGGGGATAGTTTATTGATTAATCATACCGCGGTACGTTGTTGGTTCAAGCCACCATTGCATCGGACACGCAAGTACCCATTAGTCTCAGTTGGAGGGGCTGCAAGTACATAAATTACACTTGAGTGTAAAACGGGCATCGACTTGCAGGGAGGTCACAGAGACAAACGTACGAGGCCAATATGATCGTGGTGCAGAAGAAGCTCTCCAACCATTTGATTCCGCAGTTCTCCACAGCTTATTTACATCAACAACCTTAAGATAGAATTGATGTCAGTACAAGGAATCATTTCACGCCAGTAAGTAAGCAAGACCGGGCAAGGGCAAGAGAGAGCGCACCTGGGCCTTGTAGGAGGTGAGGGTGAGGCCGGCGGAGGAGGACCAGAGCCAGATAGTGCAAGCGACGAGCGCCGCCACGGCGAGCCACAGCCGCGCTGGCGTGCGGCGGCGGCGGAGCAACGCATCTCTAGGACCCCTGCCGCGCATTGGGATCCTCGCAGGGTTAGGATTCGAAAGCGGATGGGGAACTCGGTCAGATCTGGGAATCGGTGCTGATTAGGGCAGTGGAGTGACGAAGGATCTAGTGCTCCCACCCTAATCATTAGGGTGCTCCCCTTGCTACAGTAATAAAACATGAAAAATTATGGAGATTCATAAGGTATGTTTGCACAACCTCCAAAAAATTTCATCTCCAAATTCGAAATGAATATTAAGAAAAAAAAAAGACAAATCTAACAACAATATGATAATCTTAAAATGGCTGATTTACCCTTGTTTGCAATTAGTCCGTTTCCAAAATTTATTCATCATGTAATTTTTGAGAAATTTTTCGACGATTTTTTTCCTTACTGCTGTGTTTGGATGTAGAAAAAACTGCTCGAAATTAATTGTACTGGAAATTCCAAATCAGAAATGGAAAGAAAATGGGCTCCAATTCAAATTCTGTTGTTTGGTTGTGCATCATATTTAAAGTTGGAATCAAAGGATATCACCCAATTCCAATTTCGGTTTAGATGTACAAACCTTGAAATTAGATGTTTTGTTAACTCTTTACCATATAAACCTGTCTACATGTATAAAAAATAGTATGTTTATTATTATTTTACACGTGTCAGGATAATTATACGTTCCGTGTAAATATACCGATGATTGACTAATTGCTACATGAATGGATTAAGAAATTAAGTACTCACTAACGGGGATTCATAGTTCCTGAACCACATCCACGGGGAAACCCTTAATTGCTAGACCAGTGAGGTACATCGTTTATGATCTGGGCTAGTAGTGGTTGTGAGTAGTGTGTTGCCTAAAGGAACTCAGGGCACACTAATATACGCAGTTCCGCCCTCATAAGACATACAAGAGACAAACATATATCATGCTTACTCAATTTATAAAGAAATGCTAGTGGTAGAACGAAACCTTTCCAAGAACGCCTTCATCCCTGTTGCAGTTCCAAGCATTTACGATTCACTGTTTAGTTCCCATTTTAATTTTAGTTTATTTTACTTTACAGTTAGTTATTTCACAATTCAACACCATCACCATTTTCCACATCCATTTGCTTAACTAGATTTAAAGACAACTTGCAGGTACAATCGAGATAAGCGACGAAAACTATTAACATGAGACCATTTCCTCAGCTCCACCGTGGTTCGATACTCTTACTTTGAAACTAGCTACAGTGACCTATGCACTTGCAGTCATCAATGGTCGTGTAGTGAAGGTCAGAGGAGCAGAGCTGGATAATAGATGGGTTGTCCCATACAACCCTGGTACTGCTTATGTGGTATAATTGTCACATAAATGTTGAAGCTTTCTCCAGCATCAAGGCAGTTAAATATTTATTCAAGTATATCTACAAAGGACATGATCGTGCGTGATTCGCAGTCGACCCAGCAGTAGATGTAGATGGTGGAGTAATCAATGAGAATAAACAGTACATGGATGCTACATTCGTGGGGCCATAAGAGTCTATCTACAAGATTTGCGCCTTTCCAATGTTCGGTGTATCTCCCTCTGTTCTCCAACTTCAGCTCCATTTGGAAAATATCCAGACTGTTGCATTCAAAGAGGGCGATAATCTAGAGGATGTCATCAATCGACCCTCTTCTTCCAGTACCATGCTCACTGAATATTTCAAGATGAACCAGGTGGATCCTTGTGTGAAGAACTTCTTGTACAGAGAGTTCCGAGAATTCTACCGATGGATCAAGGGTAAGAAGAAGTGGTAGAGAAGAAAACTTAAAGGTCGGGGGCACGTTGGAAGAATTGTATATGTGCATCCTACTGAAGGTGAGAGGTACTTTGTGAGAGTGCTCATGAATCATGTCAGAGGTGCAACATCATATGAGGACTTGAGACCTGTGCACTTGCAGTCATCAAGCTATTTTCTGGTGCTGTTGCCGGGGAGCTAAGCGCCTTTGGTCTTTTGTTTTTAGTATTGTTTATTTTTGTTGTGCTAAGTTGTCTGTAGGTCTTGCTGGGTACCATGGATGAAGACCACAGTCTGATACGGGGTGCCCCAACGCCATCACCATTACTAGTGCCCCAACATATGCCAAGTCACAAGGACGTCAAAGGTGAACTCTTTACTTTATACGAACCCCAATACCTCGCCTTTGGATGGTATACTACCTAAGCATCTACCCGATTACGTTGATAGGCTTCACACGATGGATACGGACCCGAGGGGAGATGCCAAGGATGCCCAAGACACGAAGCCATCCAAGGCGTACGCATGGAAGCGGAGAAGGAAGAAGACCCCGCAGCTCCAGGGAGCAAGACTACCACCCCAAGCCGGTACTACCGGGCCACTACCACTCGACTGCCGGAAATGCCCTCTGTTGGAGGTCCGGTACTACCGCCCGGGGGCCGCAATACCGCCCCGGAGCCGGTACTACCGGTCCACTCGGGCCTGCGAGCTGAATCATGGAATATTCCCTTGTATCTTATCCAACCACTTACCCCTTCGTGGCTAGACTATATAAAGGGTCTCCTCCCTCAGATCTAGGTTAGACAAGAATGAACTAGAAACTTGAGCTATGCTCCTCCCCACGATGGGCTCCTCCGAGGAGGATGATGTACCTGTTCTTGTAGCTACTCTCTCACCGTGGTGATTCTAATAGAACAAGCCAATCTTTCCCTAGCGGATTCTATTGGATCGGTGGACCGACCGGTAAGAGAAATCAATTTCATTTGGCGTGTTGTTGACTTGGGTTTTGGGATCCGGAGGCTGCTCCGTTGGGGGTTTGTTGCCGGATGATTCTCCCTCGTAGGCCTCACGAGTTATCCCCACGTTTTGTCATTTTTCCCTCGTGTTCTTCATTCCCACCTCCATGTTCTTCGTGTTCATCCTCTTTTCCGCCACAAATCCGCGAAGATCGGGCCAAACCCACATCATATGGTATCATAGCTCAAGGTTTCCATGGATTTGACCTTTGTTTTCCCCCAATCCACCCAAAATTTTCTTTGATTTTGCCAATTTCGAAAATTCCCACCAAAAATAGCCCCAAATTGCTTTTGGACCGATCGGAGATTTGAGTGCGTTTTGGTAGGTTTTGATCCATAGATCCGTTGCTATACTTGTTGATCTACCTCCCTTTGCATTCCCATGGATAAATTCCATCGATTTCCTCTCCGATTGGGTGCTTGAAGTTGCTATTCTCCGCCCAAAATCATGCGCAAAGTTCTTCCTAGATTCAGATCTGAAAATCCCGAGTTTACCGGTACTACCGGGCTAATTCCGCCCCACTTTCGGATTTTGCCTCTGTTATAGGTCCGGTACTACTGGGCTCGCAGCGGTACTACCGGAATTCCGGTACTACCGGGGTTAGGGCGGTACTACCGCACCACTTCCCGAGCAGAAAAACTGCTTCATGGTTTTGGCCATAACTTACACTTCCGGACTCCGTTTTTTGTGATTTTCATCTATAATCGAAGCTACCGACAAGCTCTACGTCACCAACACGGTTGATACACAATATTTTGAAACTAATTTCCGCGAGCAAGGATGGAGCCTTCCACAAAAAAGGGTGAAATCATCGACGAAAGGTAAAACATCTCCGAATCTTCTCCCCCTTGCGTTACCTTTGTTAGCCAAGCCTTTTGCGAGTATTCTACCTATTGAGACTAGCTTTTCTATGATTGCTTGGGATTTGCAAATTGGATACCTTGTAGTGTTCCGAGCAACCGTTGTATGCGCTAGTTGATATAGTTGTTGTTGGCAAGCAAAGGAGAGGCAAAAGGATAGAAAAAAATAAAAAAAAATAAGAAAGAGCCTCAATGCCTTATCTCTTGTAGTAGACACACAAGCTCGATGAAAAAATTCATAGGTGGGGTATCTTTGTGCAAATCTTGTAGCTCACCAATACATTGCAATCGAGTTGGTTCTCTCTTGTACTTGTGCAACTTGAGCTTATAGTCTTCACTAGGTCCATCACTAGCTCATTTTTGGTTGCACGAGTCCCACTTATCATAGCGTGTGTTTGTATGAGCTCCACTCATATCCTTTGATATTGACTTGTATTTGCTTTGTGGTCATCGTGGTTCTCTACTTGCCATTACAATATCTTGGTTTCCGGTGTTCCATTTGCTTTCCACAATTCATACCTATCCACTCATAAGCCATGTGTGTTTTGGAGTTGCGTTTGGATCTTTGAAACTCAAGTCACCACATTCTTGTGTATTGGTTTCTCTTGGCATGACCCACTAGTTCCAGTGCTATCTAATAGGTGAGGTTGGTTTCTTAGTCCCTTCACACTCCACATATATATACACTTGTCTTGTGATTGACCACGTATAGTGAGATCAGAGCATCCTATGGAGTCCATGATGAGCGACAATGACTACGGTGCCCCAAGCGTGGATGACATGGTGGACCATGACATCGACTGCACTTCCACGAGCATGGACCACATGGCGGAGCACCACCACTACAACGACTATGATGCCGCAACTGTCCACGACACGGAGAGCTACACCGACCTCGAGTCCACAAGAATCAACGCCATGGTAGACCACTACCACGACTACAACTCCAATGACTTGGTGGAGCTGCACATCAACTACTACGCCCAAATGCAAAGTGCTCGTGCACATAACCCTCCATCAAGCAACGTCAAGGATCTTCATCGACACACATCCTCTCAAGATCTTCATGTTGATGACGACACCGACGATGAGTACCCACCTCGATGACCCACAAGGCCACGAGCTCAAGAACGCCACCGCCATCGAGATGCAATCCAAGACCGAGAGCTCATCATACCAACGTTCCATGGAACCGGTGACCCGGAAGATTATATCAAATGGGAAGGCAAGGTTGCCGAGTTCTTCTTTGCACACAAGGTGCCAAGTGACAAACGCGTTCGTCTCGCATCGCAGGAGTTGAAGGGCTATGCTAAACGGTGGTAAGATCAAGTCCAAATGACAAGAGAAGACTACTATGTTGGCGCCATTGCTACATGGAGCGAGATGAAGGAAGTGATGTACAAGAGATTTGTTCTTCGTCACAACACTCGTGACTTGATCTCAAGGCATCTTCGCCTAGAGGACAAGGAATCACGCCCTCCTACACGTCATCAAGCTACATTGCCCTCAAGACGGCGGCCCATGCATATGAATCTTCGTCAAGGGACACCAAGGATCTTCGTCGACATACTTCCACTCAAGATCATCATCCACGACACATGGAGGAATCAAGCTACTCAAGGCCACGCCATCACGCATCTACATCAACATACAAGATGGCGGCAAGTACACATCATGTGGAGTCCCCTCCGAACGCCACAACTAAAAGAGTGTCCAAGAATAGCTCACACTCCAAGAAGGAAATGTACAAGATCAAGGTCGACTTTGAGACCGACCATGCCAAGCTCAAGGCCGATTTCGAGATCGAGCAAGCCAAGCTCAAGGCCGACTTCAAGAGCGACAAGCTCATGACCAACCTCAAGACCATCCGTGAGGAATTCATCGCCGGTTTATCCAAGTTCTTCAAGCCCTCACATAACACTTCACCGAGCATATTGTCTACTCCACTACAAGATGGTGGCCATGAAGACAACAAGAAGATTGTCGAGCATGGGATTTTCTGTTCGACCAAGGAGGCGAGCATTGACAATGCTACCACTTGTGACGGCAAGCCAAATGAAGAGGTTGAGCATGGGAGTTTCCCTTCAACCAAGGCGACGAATGGAGTTGAGACTATCGAGCCTATCCCTATGTGCTTGAATGATGAGATGGTACCAATCCCATGTGAGTATGAGAGCCACCTAGCCCACTTGAGTGAGAGTGCAAGTGAGTTGAGTTCCCCCACCATATGCGAGATTGAGTGCTTCCAACTTGAGGGAATGAGTGATACACCAAATGAGTTGAGAGAGGTAGTTGATAGGTCAAGTGATGCCATTTCAATTTATAACAACTTACCCGATACCTCTAGTGTGTTCTCTCATGTTGTGCTAGGTTCCATGGATGATGACACGCCAATCCTTGACTTGATGGTGCCTATTATGGAGAAGATATACATGGAGGATGAAGATGTTGCCACCCCATGTATACATCATGATGGACAAGTCGGCCAGATGGGGGCCTCTACTACCACAACACCTACTTCACATGAGCAGGACTATAAAGGTACGCATATGGGTGTTGATGATGACTTGTGATTGCTTACATGTTATGGATGATCCTTTTGTTCTCACCCATGCTTCTTTCATATTCTCATGTGATACCTTGTTTCAAACCAATTTTGATCATGTGGAATCACCTATTTGTGATGATCTTTCCACATACATGCCTTGTTATGAAACTTTCGAATTTTCTCCCATTGTTGCATCCAAGAATTTGAACAATTTCTCTTTCCAATGCTTGGTTTGCAATAATGTTGCTATGATGTCTTATGAGAATGCTCCCTACAGCTTTCTCAAAATTTGGAGATTGTTCCTTTTGCTATGTTGAGAATTTTCCTTCCTTCATTTGGCATGTTGACCATCCGTATATTTCATACTTTCATTTTGAATTTCGTGCGTTTGGTGATGTGCAAATGAAGAGACGCATCATGATGGATGATGTATTCGTGTACCATGCACACAATTTATTTATATGGAATTTCGTGTGTAATGGTCCCCGCATGATAATGTCAACTTCAATTGAGAATGAGTTGACAACAAGAGCTCTTGAGAGCATAATACTTGTGAGTTGCGGTTTAAACACGGTTTTAATACCTTCCACATGTTTTGCATCCAACAAATTGAAAAATTGCTCTTTCCTTTGGTAGGGTTGCAAGCATGTGAGTAATTTTGTTTCCCTTTGTGACATGCATGTTTCCTTGAGCTTTTATCTAGATGATTTATGTGTTGCCATAAACTTGATGAGCAATTTCTCTTTCCTTATGTTTGTTGGCCACCATAATGATATTTTCAGCATGTCTTGTCACAAGTGCTTGTGTTTTCATCCCATTGGTGTTGATATGTTGGTCATCCTTCATAATGTATTTTTTCCTATATCTCCTCCTATTGCAACAAAGATATTGACCAATTTCTCTTTTCGGTGCTTTGAGTGCAATAATCATCATATGGTTCGCATTGAGATAGCTATCATGGTTCTCTCAAATTTTCTTGGATATTTTGTGTTTTTGCTGCTGTATTAAAATAAGTTGGGTGGTGCCCCAAGCGAAGGCGGAATTGCAGCTAGTAGCAGTTTTCCCTCGGTTAACGAACCGAGGTTTATCGAACCAGTAGGACTTTGAAATCAACAACGAGGTGAATGTTGAAGATCTCTGGCGGTTGACCTTCAACAGACGTGGACCTGCACACACTTAACCAAAATACTTTGCCCCCAACGGCGGAAAGGTTGTCAATCTTTCCGGTCTCGCAGAAAACAAAGCAGTTAATTGTATGATGAAATATGAAAAGTGACCAGAGGAATAATAATGATTAAAAGGAAGTAAATGAGGTTGTAAACAATGTAAAAAGATGGACCGGGGGCCATGGGTTCACTAGTGGAGTCTCTCAAGTAAATAAAATATGCATGTGATGGATGAACGAATTACAGCTAGGCAATTGACAAGATCATGACACAAACCCAATTTAGCTATGACAAAAAGGACATGATAATATTTATGGAGGCATCACGACAAGGAACAAAGACCGTTGAGTCCAACTGCATCTTTGTCTAAAAAGTCCACCGTGGGATCGCTATCCAGCCTGTCACCCAACGGTATTAAGTTGCAAGCAACAGACAATTGCATTAAGTAAAGTGCATGAAGTAAGAAATACTAATATCAAAATAGACATTAACACCGCTGTTTTACCCTTAGTAGCAACAACACACCCTCGCCCTTAGACGTTTCTGTCACTCGTGCCCAGGAACAAAAGGGGGCATGAACCCACTATCTAGCATAAATACCCTCTCTTGGAGATACACACAATCACTTGGCCAAAGTAACTACGCACATCGGAGAGCATGCAAGAACATAAATTACTCATATAAGAATCATGCACAATCTGAACATAACTTCATAATCCATCGGATCCCAGCAAACACATCACATAGCATTACAATAATCGATCTTGATCATGTTAGGCAGCTCACAAGATCATAAGACATGAAGCACAAGAGAGAGAGACTACCAACTAGCTACTGCCATGGACCCGTAGTCCAAGGTGAGACTACTCACAAATCATCCCGGAGGAAGGCATGGCAATGAAGAGCCCTCCGGGATCGATCTCCCCTCCGGCAGAGTGCCGGGATCAGCTTCAGATTGGACCCCGAACTAGGGTTTTCGGTGACGGCGCGTCGGGGTCGAGTTTCTGGAAAATAATGGCCGCCTCGACGTTTTTACGGTTTTAGGGATTTTATAGGCATCGGAGGGGGCCGAGGGGGTGCCCCAGGAGCAGGGGCGGGCCCCACCCGCGGGTCCTAGGGGGCCGCGGCAGGAGGCCGCCTGTGCCCTGTGGGTGGCTCCTCAGGCTCCCCTTTGGTCTTCTGGTGTCTTTCGTCGAGTAAAAATTCTCCGTAAATTTTCGTCCAATTCCGAGAATATTTCCAGAAGTAAATTTTCTGAAATACAAAAACAGCAAAAACAGGGAACTGGCACTGGGCATCTTGTCAATAGGTTAGTCCGACAAAATGCATAAAAATGATATAAATGACAGTAAAAACATGTGACAATATCACAAAACTAGCATGGATCACTCAAAAATTATAGATACGTTTGAGACGTATCAGCATCCCCAAGCTTAACTCCTACTCGTCCTCGAGTAGGTAAGTGATAACAAATAATTTTTGATGAGACATGCAACAAACACAATCTTGATCAAGATAGTAATGCAAAGCACATGAAGTGAATAAGGTGATCCAAAGCAATTGTCTATAGTTGACATTAAGCAAACAATGATTAACAAACGCTAGCTAACAAATGCTAGAAACTTTTCATGAATAAGTGCGTTGGAGACATGGAACCATACATAAGGTTTAGAAAGAAGAATTGCGAATCATGTCTCCAATGTAAAGTATCAATCATTCTTCAAAGCATCTAATTAGTCATTCATGAAAATAGCCAAGCTCAAGTCAGGTGTCCTAATCCATCTACTTCAGAAATCAACTATTTCGAAGTCTACTCAACTAGTGCAAGTAAGAAGTGGCTTTGGAACCATGATGTTATGGCAAAGAGAACAATGATGGAGGTTTTGAAGGTCAAAAAGAAAGGCTCAAACAGTGGAGAAAGTAACCACAAGACAGAAGGAAGTCCCGTAGTTGACACTGCATGAGGAGTAGTGATTGCCATTGAACGGATGCACATAGAACTATAAGTGTATGAAAGCTCTCCAATGGAACTAGTGGGGGTGCATCCAACTTGCTTGCTCATGAAGACCTAGAGCTCACTTGAGGAGGCTCATCCTTGGAATATACAAGCCAGGTTCTATAACGTTAATTCCCCACATAGTTATACAAATGAAACATGAAAGCTCTCTATAATGAAGTGTAGGTGCTAACTAGCACAAGTGTGGAATAAAGGATAATAGTGCTGCCCCCTCTCTCTTTTATATTTCTCTTCTCTTTTTTTTAATTGTGGCCTCCGTGGCTCTTTTAAATTTTCTCTCATTGGTCTCTTTTGGACTCTTTTATGTGGCCACTTTGGACTCTTTTCAATATGCTCGCAGGTAGGGGCAACACTCTATTTTTACAAGATGATCATCACACTTTTGGTACTCATAACTCATAAGACTAATACATGATGTATAAAAGAAGATATGCATGATCGAGCGTAGTGTGGAAAAAATGTAGAACATGTGGCAAGCCACGCTGCACACTAACTCAATGATCAAGCAAACTATATGATAATGAAGAACGACATCAAGTCATGTAATGTAATGATGGATGTTGCATGGCAATGTATCTCGGAACGGCTATGGAAATGCCGTGATAGGTAGGTATTGTGGCTGTTTTGAGGAAGATAGTTGGCTTATGTGTAGGAGAACAGGATGAAGTTCTCCCACGGAGTTGGATGTGCTCGCGAAGTATGCACCAATCTCAATATGAGAGAGGGCATTGCGCAGCACCGAAGAGGCTAGCAAAATATGCAAGTGGAAGTACCAAAAACCAAAACTCAACAATGCATTTTGTATATTGCAAATAACTAGCAGTTTCAATGTTCCACAAATTGTTAGAGACACCCCGAGAGGGATCGTGGCGGCGACACAAGTGCCCCGTTGGCTTCCCCGACTGTTGCAGTAACTACCCACTAGGAACTTATTTTCTACTTAGTAGAATTCATGACACATTAGCATTGTTGACTCAGGTTGTTTAGTTCAGAAAAGTACGGCTCCACGCTTTAATAACACCTCTCCACTAATCAGCTCTAACTCCATTAACCAACACATTTTAACCATTAGTTATTTTAGTGCCTCAAAACAATTGAAGGGTATCAAATTATCCACATAGTGATCTACAAGACTATGCAGGTTTTTCTACTTCATACCACTGCCACATGCATAGCATTTTTCCGATCTAACACATTAACCAAGCAACCAAAACAACTCTCCAACAAATATAAGTGAAGAACAAGAGAGTTTAACTTAACAACTAGCAGCTCCAAACAAGATAAAAGCTAAAAGCGAGAGCTTACTAGAAAACAGACAGTAGCTAAGAATACTCAAAAAGATATGAGCGAAGAAAAGGAGTATTCAAACGAAAAAGCGGAGTCTGTCTCTCTCCCACACAAATAAAGCTAGGATCCAACAAAGATATGACTAGAAAACAAAGAAAAAAACTGAAAGTAAAAAGGCACTCCAAGCATAGCACATAATATGTAAAGTGATAAAAACGAAGTTCAACGAAGACGACCTTATGATAGTCGATGAAGATGAGGGGATGCCTTGGGCATCCCCAAGCTTTGACTCTTGATAATTCTTGATATTCAGAGGGGGTGCCATGGGGGCATCCCCAAGCTTGAGCTCTGATCCATCCTCGATTTCTTCATATTCCTCTCCTTTGGAACTTAAAAACTCCCTTCACACAAAACTTCTCATAATTTGATTAGAGGGTTAGTGCTCATAAATTAAAATGCACATGTGTTCAACTCATGACAAATTGCAAACAAACTTCATTAGACATTAGCTACTGTTTACTAAGACTCAATGTGGCACTCTACCCCTAGAGTATCACATATGACGATGGTAAAGAGACAAATGCAAAATAAAAACAGAATCTGTCAAAATCTGAACAGTCTATAAAGATCGAATTTTTCGAGGTACTTCTGCAGCTCAAATCAGAAAATTTTAAAATAACGAAAGATAGATAAAAGCATCAGGCTTGCTGTCCAAACTTATCAGAAAAAGATAAAAGTCTGGCGATTTTAGGATTTTCGTGCAGCAGGCGCACATAATCTGTTTTTGGACAGCAACACAATACCTCGCACTTTCAATGCATTAGAGGATAAACTTGGCACAAAAACCAAAATAAAAAGATACAATGAAGTTGCTACAGAGTTAATAACTTCATGACTCAAGAAAAGCAAAAGGCAAACTGAAAATAAAAGATGGGTTGCCTCCCAACAAGCGCTTTTCTTTAACGCCTTTTAGCTAGGCGCAATGCCAAATATCAAGTTTTTTCGGAGGCCTTTGCAACATCAAGAGCATAGCTTGACCTTATGATTGATTCAAAAGGAAACTTCTTTATCTTTCTAGGGAAGTGTTCCATCCCTTTTTTAAGGGGGAACTGAAACCTTATATTTCCCTCTTTCATATCAATAATAGCACCAACAGTTCTCAAAAAACGGTCCTGCCAAAATAATAGGACAAGAAGCATTGCACTCAATATCCATATCAATAAAATCAACGGGAACATAATTATCATTAACAACAATAAGGACATCATCAACTCTACCCAAAGGTTTCTTTTTAGAAGAATCAACAAGATGAACATTTAAATAGCACTCTTCCAAAGGATTTAAATCAAGCATATTATAGAAACTTTTAGGCATATCAGAAACACTTGCACCAAGATCACATAAAGCATTGCAATCAAAGTAATTTATTTTCATCTTAATAGTGGGTTCCCAGCCATATTCTAACTTTCTAGAGATAGAGGTTTCAAGCTTTAGTTTTTATTCCCTAGCCTTGATAAGAGCATCGGTAATGTGTTTGGTAAAGGCAAGATTTATTTTACTAGCATCCGGTGTCTTAGAAAGTTTTTGTAGGAACTTAATGACTTCATTAAGATTGCAATTATCAAAATCAATTCATCATCTTTAAATAAAATAGGAGGATCCTCATTAGTGGTTTGGATAGTATAAACTTTAACAGTTTTCCTATTCATTTCAGCAATTCTAGCTTCTTCAGCCTCTCTAGCCCACCTAGCTTTCAAGAGAGCCATCATCCTTTCATTTTCATTAATTTGAAGAGAGATAGTATTTAAAGATTCAGTATGTTTGTCTTGATTTGGAGTGGTTCTAATTTTCAAAATTTCAACATCATGAGCAAGAACGTCTACTTTAGAGACTAGACTATCCAGTTTTTCCAACTTCTCTTCAACAGTTTCGTTAAAAGCTTTTTGCGAAGTGATAAATTACTTTAAAACATTTTCAAGATCAGAGGACACATTCTTATTAGGATTATAATAATTACCATAGGAATTACCATAAAAGTTGCCATTATTGGGAGGATAAGGCTTATAGTTGTTACCACCAAAATTATTTCGATAAGCATTATTGTTGAAGTTGTTTCTATTAAGAAAATTAACATCAACTTGATCCTTTTCTTGGGCAATTAATGAAGCAAGTGGAACATTATTAGGATCAATATTGGACTGATTGGTAGCAAGCATAGACATAATCATATCAACCTTATCACTCAAAGAGGAGATTTCCTCAACAGAATTTACCTTCTTACCACTTGGAACTCGTTCGGTGTGCCATTGTGAATAATTTGTCATCATCTCATCCAAGAGTTTAGTCGCTGCACCTAATTTTGTGTACATGAAGGTGCCTCCCGCGGCCAAGTCCAAAAGGTTCCTTGAAGAAAAATTGAAACCTGCATAAAAAGTTTGGATAACCATCCACATAGTTAATCCATGTGTGGGACAATTCTTAACCATAGATTTCATTCTCTCCCAAGCTTGAGCAACATGTTCATTATCAAATTGTCTAAAGTTCATAATGTTACTCCTTAGTTGTATGATTTTAGCAGGTGGATAATATTTTCCAATAAAAGCATCTTTGCATTTAATCCAAGAATCAATGCTATTTTTAGGCAAAGACAATAACCATTCTTTTGCTCTCCCTCTCAAAGAGAAAGGGAAAGTTTCAGTTTTATGATTTCACTTTCTACCTCTTTATACTTTTGCATATCACATAACTCAACAAAGTTATTTAAATGAGAGGCGGCATCATCAGTACTAGCACCAGAAAATTGCTCTTTCATAACAAGATTTAGCAAGGCAGGTTTAATTTCATAAGATTCCGCTTTAGTAGCGGGTGGAGCAATTGGAGAGCATATGAAATCATTGTTATTAGTGCTAGTAAAGTCACACAACTTGGTGTTTTCAGTAGAAGACATAATGATAAGATAAAATAACAAGACAGGAATAAAGACTACACTAATTTTTTTGGGTTTTAAAATTTTGAAACTGGAAAATAAACTGAACGAGATATAAAGCAAGCAAGGCAAAAACAAAGTAATGAGATTGAGAGTATGAGACTCCCCTTGCTGTAGCTCCAAAGTCCTTGGCAACGGCGCCAGAAAAGAGCTTGCTGTTGTATTAAAATAAGTTGCGTGGTGCCCCAAGCGAAGGCGGAATTGCAGCTAGTAGCAGTTTTCCCTCGGTTAACGAACCGAGGTTTATCGAACCAGTAGGACTTTGAAATGAACAACGAGGGGAATGTTGAAGATCTCTAGCGCTTGACCTTCAACAGACGTGGACCTGCACACACTCAACCAAAATACTTTGCCCCCAACGGCGGAAAGGTTGTTAATCTTTCCGGTCTCGCAGAAAACAAAGCAGTTAATTGTATGATGAAATATGAAAAGTGACCAGAGGAATAATGATGATTAAAAGTTTCAAAATGCGGTTGTAAACAATGTAAAATGATGGACCGGGGGCCATGGGTTCACTAGTGGAGTCTCCCAAGTAAATAAAATATGCATGTGATGGGTGAACGAATTACAGCTAGGCAATTGACAAGATCATGACACAAACCCAATTTAGCTATGACAAAAAGGACATGATAATATTTATGGAGGCATCACGACAAGGAACAAAGGCCGTTGAGTCCAACTGCATCTTTGTCTAAAAAGTCCACCGTGGGATCGCTATCCAGCCTGTCACCCAACGGTATTAAGTTGCAAGCAACAGACAATTGCATTAAGTAAAGTGCATGAAGTAAGCAATACTAATATCAAAATAGACATTAACACCGCTGTTTTATCCTTAGTAGCAACAGCACACCCTCGCCCTTAGACGTTTCTGTCACTCGTGCCTAGGAACAAAAGGGGGCATGAACCCACTATCTAGCATAAATACCCTATCTTGGAGATACACACAATCACTTGGCCAAAGTAACTACGCACATCGGAGAGCATGCAAGAACATAAATTACTCATATAAGAATCATGCACAATCTGAACATAACTTCATAATCCATGGGATCCTAGCAAACACATCACATAGCATTACAATAATCGATCTTGATCATGTTAGGCAGCTCACAAGATCATAAGACATGAAGCACAAGAGAGAGAGACTACCAAATAGCTACTGCCATGGACCCGTAGTCCAAGGTGAGATTACTCACAAATCATCCCGGAGGAAGGCATGGCGATGAAGAGCCCTCCGGGATCGATCTCCCCTCCGGCAGAGTGCCGGGATCACCTTCAGATTGGACCCCGAACTAGGGTTTTCGGTGACGGCGCGTCGGGGTCGAGTTTCTGGAAAATAATGGCCGCCTCGAATTTTTAGGGTTTTTGGGATTTTATAGGCGTCGGAGGGGGGCGAGGGGGTGCCCCAGGAGCAGGGGCGGGCCCCACCCGTGGGTCCTAGGGGGGCCGCGGCAGGAGGCCGCCTGTGCCCTGTTGGTGGCCCCTCAGGCTCCCCTTTGGTCTTCTGGTGTCTTTCGTCGAGTAAAAATTCTGCGTAAATTTTCGTCCAATTCCGAGAATATTTCCAGAAGTAAATTTTCTGAAATACAAAAACAGCAAAAACAGGGAACTGGCACTGGGCATCTTGTCAATAGGTTAGTCCGACAAAATGCATAAAAATGATATAAATGACAGTAAAAACATGTGACAATATCACAAAACTAGCATGGATCACTCAAAAATTATAGATACGTTTGAGACATATCAGTTTTCACATCTTGAGGATGTTTCGATGACTTGCTTGCACATTGACCTTGCTTATGCTTTGCCTTCCATATATTTGTGTTGTGCTAATGGTGTAATGATCAAGATTGGACATGTCACGGATGATGTGCTCCACTATCATGCACACACATTGTTTGCTTGGTCTTTGATGCGTGTAGGTACAAATGAGTGGATCACTTCCAAAAACTCTATGGCGCAAGATTGTGCACCAAAGGAATGTCGGCATCTTGCTAAGGTGACGTCCTTCTACTTAAGTGTCCATGACATGAACTTCAAGAATTGGCTACTCTTTGAGTGTTGTTTCGTCTTTCTTGTGAGTTTCCTAGGTTACATGAAAGGCAAGAGGATTGAAGAGTTGCCATACCTTTTGCGTCAAGAATGGCTACATGGTGATTACTACTTGAACGACAAACCATCTACCCACTTCACATGGTGATGACGTGCAAGCATCGAGGACGACGCTTTTTGAAGGAGGGGGAGATGATACGGGGTGCCCCAACGCAATCACTATCACTAGTGCCCCAACATATGGCAAGTCACAAGGACGTCACCTTAGCAAGATGCTGACATTCCTCGTCTTTGGATGGTATACTACCTAAGAATCTACCCCGTTACATTGATAGGCTTCACACGATGGATACAGACCCGAGGGGAGATGCCGAGGATCCCCAAAACACGAAGCCATCCAAGGCGTACGCATGGAAGCGGAGAAGGAAGAAGACCCCACAGCTCCATAGAGCGGAACTACCCCCCCAATCCGGTACTACCGGGCCACTACCGCTCGACTAGTGGAAATGCCCTCTGTTGGAGGTCCAGTACTGCCGCTCGGGGGCCGGCACTACCACCCGGCCAGTACTACCGCCCTGGAGCCGGTACTACCGGTCCACTTCGGCCAGCGAGCCGAATCAGGAAATATTCCCTTGTATCTTATCCACCCACTTACCCCTTCGTGGCTAGACTATATAAAGGGCCTCCTCCCTCGGATCTAGGTTAGACAAGAATGAACTAGAAACTTGAGCTATGCTCCTTGAAGGGTTCGCAGCATAGAAAACAAAAATTTCCTGCGCAAAGAGGCGGAATAAAACCCAAACAAGATCACGATCTACTAGATGGTGGTAGAAAGAACGAGATCGATCTCACCCTCGAAGAAAACCGAGCGTGTTTTGTCGAGGCAGGGGTTGGCTAGTCGATCCCCGCAACTAGACTCGTCTAGTCGCGAGGAGATGTATTATCCGATCCGAAGCGCCGCATGAGCAGCACCTCCGCGGTATCCACACGTTCAACTCGATGAAGACTCCACGATCTTGATCCCGCAAGAGGTGGTGGAGAGGCTTGCGAGATCTCAACAGCACAACGGCGGTGTGGTGGTGGATATGGTGGAGATTCCGGAAGGACTTGATACGTCTCCGACGTATCTATAATTTTTGATGTTCCATGCTTGATTATATATCATTGCCACATGTTTTTATAATGTTTTAATATCATTTTGGCATGATTAATGGAACTAACCTATTAACAAGATGCCCAGTGTCAGTTCATGTTTTATGCTGTCTTTTTGTTTCAGAAAAGTTGTTCTGGGAAGTTTCTCGGATTGCGCTGAAAATTTACGGGAATTATTTCTAAGCAGAAACAAGTCTGGAGCCAGAAGGACAAGTCTGGCAGGGGCCCACAGCCTCCAGGTGGCACCTGGCCGCGGCCCCACCCTTGGCCACACGGGGGTCCCACCTGGAGCCTTTGTCCACTGCCTCGCGTCGCCTCTTCGCCTATAAAGTCACTCCTGACCTAAAAACCAAGGAGACCCGATCAAATTTCCAGAAGACGTCCGAGGCCACCGCCATCTCAAGCCCTAGTTCGGGAGGGTTCTGCAACTCTTCTCGGCAGCCGGAGAGGGGAATCGACACCGGAGGCATCTACACCACCATGCCTGTCTCCGGAGTGATGCGTGAGTAGTCCACCACGGGACTACAGGTCCATAGCAGAATCTAGATGGTTGTCTCTCTTCCTTGTATTCCATTGTTTAGATCTTGTGAGCTGCCTATCATGATCAAGATCATATTATTTGTAACTGCTACATGATTGTGTTTGCATGGATTCGATGAATTGTGGAAATCATTACTTTTGTTCATCTTTGTGTTATGTTTTATCTATGATCTTGCATGCTCTCCGATTCTAGTGGATGCTTTGGCCAAGTAATTATAGTGTTTTATGAGGGAGTATTTATGCTAGATAGTGGGTTCATGACTCTCTTTGTCTGAGTTCGATGACAGGAACAGTTAAGACTAGAGATGTGCTGTTGCCACTAGGGAGAAAATAGCGGTGTGATTTCCTTGTGTTATTTACATTGCTTAAGTTATTCACTTTGCTTATTGCAATGATCTGTTGCTTGCAACTTAATACTTTTTGGTGACATGCTGGATAGCGATCCCGGGGTGGATTATTAGTCATAGATGCAGTTGGATAACGGTCTATGTATTTTGACGTAATGCCCATATTAGATGAAACGGTGAACTATATTGTTTTATGATAGCATTGCTATGCACCCACAATTCTGTCAATTGCCATGCTGTAATTTGTTTACCCATCATGTATACCTTTTGGAGAGACAACTCTAGTGAACCGTGGACCCCGGTCCTATTTTCCTACATTGCTTACAATCGTTTTAATAGCTTTTCATCATCATTTACTTGCTGGTCATATTTCACTCTCTTCATATTTTACACTTGCACATTTAATTCTTTGTGTTCGGCAAGCTGGAGAGATTGACAACCTCTCTATTTTCGCTGGGGCAAAGTACTTGTTTGTGATTGTGTCCAGGTCCGCGTTGATCTACGAGCGCCAGAGTTGATTGACACCTCGCTAAGCCTTCTCCAAGTCCTACTGTATTTGATAACCTTTGTTTTATAATCAAGGAAAAACTGCCGCTTTGCTGCATCATACCTTCCTCTTGGGGTCTCCCAGCGAACGTGTGATCCACGCCATTAAGCCTGTTTTATGGCGCCGTTGCCGGGGACTTGGAAGCTTCAGCTAGGGGAGTTTCACACATCCTTTCACTTTACTTTGTTATTGTGTTGCATAGTATTTTTTTTTTAGTCTTGTTTTGCCTTTTGTTTGCTCTAAAACTGAAAAACACAAAAAAAATAAAAAATTCCAGCAACTAGTCTCTTTTTGTTTTGCTTAGTTTCTTGCTTTTATATTATGGAAATGGGTTCAGCTGAGAACACTAAGTTGTGTGACTTCACTAGCACGAATAATGATGACTTTATATGCACACCTATTGCTCCACCGGCTTCCATAGCCGAATTTTATGAGATAAAGCCTGCTTTGTTGAATCTTGTCATGAAAGAGCAATTTTCTGGTGTTAGTGGTGATGATGGTGCCTCTCATTTAAATAAATTTGTTGAGTTATGTGATATGAAAAAATATAAAGATGTAGAGGGCGACATTATAGCAAACAAGTTCCTATTGATCCAAATAATGTTCCTTTAGCTTCTTTGGTTGCTCAAGAGGAGCAAGTTGATGTTAATTTTGTTAAAAATAATTTCAACAACAATGCTTATAGGAATAACTTTGGTAATAATAATTATAAACCCTATCCTTCGAATAATGGAAATTATTATGGTAAATTTTCTGGTAATACAAAGACATTTAATGATGAAAAGATTTTTGAGATTGAGAAGGCTGCTAAAAGTTTTATGCAAACTCAATATGAACAAAATAAGAGCTTTATGAAACAAATTGATGAGCATTCTTTCTTACTGAAAAATATAAGTCCACAACTTGAGGGATTGAATAAGGAGATTTCTAATTTGCAAGTTAGGCTTTCCAAAACTGAAACCTATATTTCAAACATGTCTGCAGCTCAATCCTCTTTAATAAACAAAATGGCAGCCAAGCCTGAATCTACTGAAATTGCTGAAATTAGTAAGGTTGCTAATGTTTGCACTATTTATACTAATGAGGATATTAAAATGTTGAATGCTCAAGAATCATCTACAACACCTAAGTATGCTAATGGTAAAAGAATTGGAGTTGGAAAAATTTCTACCATACCTAAAATGAACTGTCGTGTCTTGGATCACGGACACCGGGAGTAAAGGATACCCCCTTTTTAGGTTCGGCACGGGGCGCGAAGGAAGCTGGGAGACGCCTACTTCCGGGAGAACCTCATCGAGACCTCCGATCTACGTACTAGCAAGAAACGCAGGGACACAAGGAGTTTACCCAGGTTCACGCCGCCCGGAGGCTAAATGTTACAAGCGATAGCAAAACAAGGATGAAATTAAGCAAGATCAAACCAACGGGGACATGGGATTTTAACGTGGAAAACCCTTCCAACAAGGAAGAGAAAAACCACGGGCGCCAGCCAGCAATACTTCACTATTTCGGGGTGAGGTTACAAACGCGCCGGGATTTACAATGTGTGGCTTATCTCCGGTGGTGGCTTACAAGACGTATTTATAGTGGTCCTGACCTAATCTAGGTCGGTAACAATCGGTGTCCAAGTCGGTTACAACTCGTACCGTACCGCGCGGGCAGCGCCCCCGCACCCCCGGAAGACCTCCTGTCTCGGGGCATCATGGTGGGCTAACGCCTCCACTTCGCTTCGGCCCAAGCCTACTAGTGACGGGCCTCGCTTCGCTCCGTCGTTAGCCTTCTCACTTATAAAAACGGATTTGGATCACCATAAAATAACACTCCACCTTGAGAGAAATTGCATCTTGTAGCATCAACAATCCTTCACACTGAAACATGAAAGAAAACACTTTCGGCGCCAACTAGCCTCTTGGGGTAAACAGGTATACCAACTAAGCTCGAGCAAAGCTCAAATTTAGCAACAAGAACTGGCTTTGTCATCATATCAGCAGGATTATCATGAGTACTAATCTTGCATACCTTCAACTTACCTTGTGCAACAACATCACGCACATAATGGTATTTGACATCAATATGCTTTGTTCTCTCATGGAACATCTGATCCTTAGTAAGGTAAATGGCACTTTGACTGTCACAAAACAGGTTAATGCAAGTATCATCTCCACAAAGCTCAGCAAACAGACCTTTCAACCAAACAGATTCTTTACATGCTTCAGCAATAGCCATGTACTCAGCCTCAGTAGTAGATTGTGCAACAACACCCTACAAGGTAGCCTTCCAGCTAACATCACATCCACTAACAGTAAACACATAACCTGTGAGGGACCTCCTCTTATCCAAGTCGGCAGCAAAATCTGAATCCACATAGCCTGTGAGTCCCTCACTAGTCTTGCCAAACTTCAAGCAGCGTTGGATGTGCCGCGAAGGTACCTAAAAATCCACTGAACAGCTTTCCAATGTTCTTTACCAGGATTAGCCATGTATCAACTGACCAAACTCATAGCATAAGACAAATCAGGTCGAGAACACACCATGGCATACATTAAGGAACCAACAACACTAGAATACGGAACTCGTGACATGTACTCAATATCTTCGTCAGAACTAGGACATTGCAATGCTGACAACTTAAAGTCAGGAGCAATAGGCGTACTAACAGACTTTGCATCATGCATGTTAAAACGATGAAGAACTTTCTTAATGTAATTCTCCTGACTAAGAAATAACAATCTAGATTTTCTGTCTCTTGAAATTTCCATACCTAGAATTTTCTTAGCAGGACCAAGATCCTTCATCTCAAACTCACTACTCAACTGTTTCTTCAACGTAGTGATTTCCTTCATGCTCTTGGCAGCAATTAACATATCATCAACATATAGCAGCAAGTATATAGGAGATTCATCAACAAATTTAATGTACACACAGCTATCATATTCAGACCTCTTAAAGCCATGTGACATCATAAAAGAATCAAACCTTTTATATCACTGTCGAGGAGATTGTTTCAAACTGTAAAGGGATTTCTTTAGCTTGCACACGAAATCCTCCTTACCAGGCACTATGAACCCTTCTGGTTGGTCCATCTATATCTCCTCCTCAAGTTCTCCATGCAAAAACGCAGTCTTCACATCTAACTTCTCAAGCTCAAGATCATGCATAGCAACAATACTGAAGAATGTACGAATAGAACTATGCTTGATGATATGTCCATTTTGGATCATAATTTATCTTTATTCATTGATATATTTCATATTATGATACAATACTTATGTTATTTTATCCCATTTTGCATGTTTGGCAATTATTGGGGATGCATCCACCGGAGCCTGGAATCAGCTGTAAAAGTACCTGTCAAGACACCGGACTTCGGAACGTAATATTCCGGTAAATAAGTCACGGAGCCAGAAGGGGGCGAAGAGGCGAGCAACAAGGGGCAGGGGCGACCCCCTGCCGCGGGTCCACTCTAGGCCGCGGGTGGGGCCCGCCCTGGTCCCTGTGGCCCCTCTCCGGCTCCCCTTCGGCGTATTATTGACCCTTGACCTAAAAACGTCGGGGGCATCGAAGAGGAATTTTTCCGCCGCCTCCACGAGGCGGAAACCCGACAGAGAGAAGAAGAGCTCCGGCAGGGAGAAATCTACCGGGGAATTCCCCTCCCGGAGGGGGAATCGCCGTCATCGCCATCACGCCAAGCATCATCGGGATCATCATCAACACCATCTCCGTCATCAGCACCATCATCACCGTCACCGTCCCATCTCATCCCGTTGTAGCAATCATCATTGTTTTGTTATTAGTTCATTGGAATCGTATTCCGGGTATTGATTACCACTTGTAGTTGATGCTTGAGACTTTTATCGGTGAATTATCTTTACGATCAGATTGTTACCCTTATTCATATCACCTCTGATCATGATCTATATGATGTCTTGTGAGTAGTTCGTTTGGTTCTTGAGGACATGGGGAAAGCCTAGTTGCTAGTAATTGCATAATGTTGAGTAAAATTTAATGGTTTGATTTATGTTGTGGTGTTATTCCTCTAGTGGTATCGTGTGAACGTCGACTACATGATACTTCACCTTTCAAAGGGCCTAGGGGAATGCATAGTGTATTTAGTTTGCTTATGGTAGGGTTGCAGGAGTGACAGAAACCTAAACCCCAATTTGTGAACTAGTGCACTAGGGAGCGTAGGGTCTCGGAGTTTAAGGCTGTGGTTAGGTTTTTATCTTAATTACTTTCTTATAGTTGCGGATGCTTGCAAGGGGTTTAATCACAAGTATGTATTTGTCCAAGTAAGGGAAGTGCAACAGCATAGGTCCACCCACACAACACTTTATCAAAACATTGAAGGTTAATCACCGGCGTGCAATGAAACTGGCTAGGCACATGTGTCCATAGGCCTGGCCATGGGAAGCCCGGCCCGGTCGGCCTGCCCAGGCCCGGCCCGAAATTTCAGGGCCTAGGCCTATGTTTTTAGGCCCGCGCGTGGGCCTGGGCTTGCGTTTTGAGCCCAAAGGATTGGTAGGGCCGGGCCTGGGCTTCACATATGGACGATTTAGGGAAGAAGCCCGGTCCATGGCCCGAGGCCCGCCTCTATTTTCCGCGAATGGGCCGGGCTTGGGCCTGAATTCTAGGCCCGACAGTGGGCCTGGGCCTAGGTTTTCTGCTATGGGCTTTTCTGGGCCCGGCCCAAGCCCACCCAGGCCCGGCCCATGGCCAGGACTATGTGTCCTCGAGAACGTTTGAATCTACATAAGTAACACAACCGGCCTGTCCTTTAAGTTTAAAAGGATTGGGCTATTTGCTGCAATTATTGTAGCACTCTTTTATTTACTTGTTCTTCATTTGTTCTTTAAATCAAAAAATCCAAAAACATGTTCTTTTAGTGCTTGCAGTGAAACCTTGCTGAAAACTACTTGTCAACACCTTCTGCTCCTCATTGGGTTCGACACTCTTACTTATCGAAAGGACTACGATAGATATCCTATACTTGTGGGTCATCAAGACTCTTTTCTGGCGCCGTTGCCGGGGAGTGTAGCGCTATTGGTAAGTGGAACTGGTAAGGAACTCTTTTATTGTAAGTGCTGTTTTTATTTTTGCTTGTTACTTTGCTTCATTATGGAGCACTCTTCACTTAATATGCTGTTTGGGAGTGACTCTGCCACCACACCTGTGGTGGATAAGAGTCCTTCGCTCTCTGAAATTGATCCATTTAAAATACCCATGGGAATTATTGATCATGTTATGAGTAACCGTTATTAAGGCTGGCAATCGGGTCGGGTTTGACCAGGTCGACCTTACACCGACCCATGCCCGAAACCTTAATCGGGTGTAAACCTCGCCCATGACCCGCCCCATGGGTCTGAGACTAGACCCACGCCCGAACCCGTCGGGTCACCCGACCCGATAGGGCACCCATCGGGTTTATAAATTTTATTTACTATTTATATTAAATAAATGGAGCTAGCCTCGCGACTACTGGTTCGCACCTCGCACGGTGAACTCGGAACGATGCAACACCTACTGCTTCACTGCGATCCTTTTATAGGCGGATCTCCATGTCCTATGCTCTTCGCTCGGCGAGGTGGTACTAAAAGAAGTTGGACATCTTCAGCTCGATTCAGCTGTCACAAAAGGCAGCAGACCGGTTGGTGGGCTTTGTTCGTATAGAGGCCCAACACACCACATAACAATATTGCAAAGTCCAGCCAAGCCAAGCTAAAACTTAATCGTTATTCGGTGTACCACGTTGCCGCTGCCACTGGAGGATTGAGGCTTAGACTATTGGGCTTCCAGTACTAGGAGACGTGAGCAACCAACGATCGTATTCATTTTTTTACATCAGTTGCTCTGTTTGCCATGCTTCTGTGAATTGTTTTCCTTGAACAAAGCACTGCTTGCATAAAAAGACTACAAATCATGTGTAATAAAGATTTATTATAATTATTTATATTAATCGGGCGACCCATAGGGTAACCCATGGGCACAAACTTGCATCCATACCCTACCCACGACTAATCGGGTCGCCCATGGGCAAGACCCATGGGTCAAAATAACGACCCATACCCTGCCCATTAGGGTCGGGTGCCCATGGGCGGACGGACCCATGGGTCAAATTGCCGGGCTTAACTGTTATGCAGGGGATGGAACCATCCATCCAGGCTATCATTTACTTTATATTAAAGATCTGTGTGAGCTATTTAAGATTGCAGGTATGTCAAAAGAGGTAATCATGAGGAAATTATTCTCAATATCGCTAAAGGATAAAGCTATGGATTGGTATATGCTTCTGGATAATTATCACTTGATGGATTGGAAAGAGCTTATGTCTCTCTTTTATTCTAAATTTTATCCTCTTCATGAAATTCATCAAGATAGAAATTATATTTATAACTTTTGGCCACGTGAAGGAGAAAGCATTGCTCAAGCTTGGGGGAGGTTGAAATCTTTAATGCTTAAATACCCCAATCATAAGCTTCCTAATGATATAATTGTTAACAATTTTTATGCGAGGCTGCCTCGCTATGAATTAATGCTAAATGGGATTTAATTGAAAGGATTTATCGCAATGCGAAAGATTGGGAGATCGACAAAGGTAAAGAATCAGGTATAAATTATGCGTATGACTGCATTAAATCTTTCATGGAAACTGAACATTTTAATATGCTTACTACTAAGTTTGGGCTCGATTCTCAAATTGTTGTTGATCTTTGTAAATCCTTTGCTGACCGTATTAATATTCCAAAAGAAAAGTGGGATAAGTATCATGAACCATTTAAATATGTTTGTAAAACAGATGTGCTTGCTAGTGATGATGTGCTTGTTCAAACAGGTGAATCTGTTTTACCTGCTGTTTACTTTGAAAAACCATCCTTTCCTATAAAAATTAAAGAACACTCAATCGTGGCTAGTGTGGTTAATAAAAGTGAAAGGAAAGCTTATGAACCTGATGAACAACTTGAAATTGCCTATCCAGTAGCTTTGGTTAAAGATCTTGTAACTGAGAATGTCGACGGAGGTTCTATTTATTTTTGTGAAGCTGCTACTAACATTGTTAGACAGGATAAAAGTGCAAAAGTTGTTGGTACTCCTGTTGTCTCTATCAAGATAGGTGATCATTGCTATTATGGATTATGTGATATGGGTGCAAGTGCAAGTGCTATTCCTTATACACTTTATCAAGAAATAATGCGCGAAATTGCACCATGTGAGCTTGAGGATATTGATTTGGAGATTAAATTGGCTAATAGAGATGTCATCCACCCGGTGGGAATTGTCAGAGACGTTGAAGTCTTATGTGGTACGGTAAAATATCCAACTGATTTCCTTATCTTGGGGTCGGTTAAAGATAAATTTTGTCCTATCATATTTGGTAGACCTTTCTTAAATACTTGTAGTGCTGTTATAGATATTAAGAAAGAAAATGTGTCTTTTCAATTCGCTGGAGAGCCGTATAAATTTAATTTTTCCAAATTTGCTAGACATCATTATGATAAGGAATTACCTAATGAGGATCTTATTATTGAAATAATTGCTTCTATTGGCGTGCCTCCTAATGATCCTTTGCATCAATATATGGAGGAGCACGAGAATGATATGTTTATGCAGGAAAGAGAGGAAATTGATGAAATCTTCTTTAGACAGCCGACTATTCTAAAGCATGATCTACCTGTGGAGTCTCTGGGGACCCAGGTGCCTTTATATAGGTCTGACCCAAAAGGGGGTAGGTGGGAAGGAAAACAAAGGGGGCTGCCCGCGAGGCCGGCCTGGCCGGGGTCAAGGCCGGGCTGCAGGCCGGCCGGTTCTGCAGGGTGGCCGGCCTTGGCTGGCCGAGGCCGGGCTGGAGGCCGGGTTAGAGGCCGACCGCTTCGGCTGGGAGGCCAGCCTTGCGTTGCCAAGGCCGGGCTCGAGGCCGGGTCAGAGGCCGGCCAGACTGGGGGGCGGGTTGGAGGCCGGCCAGTCTGGCGCAGACTTTGCCTTGTCTCGGCTTCTTCCTCATGCTTGATATTCATCATCTTGTTCATCCCACCCCTCGACTCCCGAATCCTTTTCGTCGGGCTCGTACCTGAGTATGCAAAAGATATCCACTTGAGGTAGCAAGCCATCCATAGAGAGATTGAATTGATTTGAGGATAGGAGTGAGTTCACCTTATCTTGCATAGCCTTTGCTCTTGATCTTGTTATCGGGCCTGTAGGCGTGTTGGCCATGGTGTTGTCCACATGTGGGGCTACATCAATGGGTAGTGGTTGCAAGAGACCTGGGGGGTGAATCCGCTCCGGCTTGGCTTGTTGGCAGGTATGGCAACTGCGTACAAACTCTCTGACCATGGCCTTCACGCCTGGCCACTTGAAAAGAGAATTGATGCGCCGATACGTCAGAGGAATCCTGAGTGCCTCACCTGCGGGCTGTCATGGAAGGCGGAGACGATTTGCTGCTGTAATTTGCAATCATTGCCCACCACAATGCGCCCCTCGTACCTTAGAATCCCTTGACTAAGTGTGTAATGGTCGACAGAGGTAGGCGCAACCGCCAGTTTCTGAAGCAATTCCGCTGCGGACGCGTCCGACATATAATTGTCGTGGACTGCTGACAACCACGCCGGTTGAACTGTGGAGATTGCAAACACCTGCGAGCTGTGCGGTGGCTTCTTGGAGAGTGCGTCAGCAGCCCCATTGTGGATTCCCTTCTTGTAGACCACTTTGTACTGCAGACCCATCATTTTAGTGAGCACCTTCTGCTGCCATTTGGTGTGCAGCCGCTGGTCCATCAAATGCGTGAGACTTTGGTGATCAGTACGAATTGCAAATTTGCCTAACTGCAGGTAAGAGCGCCACTATCGTACTGCCAAGAGGATGGCGAGGTACTCTTTTTCGTAGACAGATAAGCCCTGATTGCGTGGCCCTAAGGCATGGCTGACATACGCCAGAGGATGTCCCCGCTGGGACAGAACTGCCCCAATACCGACATCGCAAGCATCCGTCTCGACGACGAATTGTTGCGTGAAATCAAGCAACGCCAGAACCGGTGCTGTGATTAGAGCCTTTTTCAGAGTCTGGAATGCAGTCTCTGTTTCACTTGTCCAAATGAACGGAACCCCTTTTCTGAGCAAGGCTGTAAGTGGCTTGCTAATGATTGCGTAGAAGCGAATGTACTTCCGGTAATATCCAGTAAGCCCAAGAATTCCTCTTAAATAGCTTTTCTGTTGTCAAATCGTTGACGAAAGCATGTATCTCTCAAAATTGTTTTACTTTTGTTTTCTAAAAATAAAAAGCTCTAGCACATGACTAATCCCTGCTTCCCTCGCCGAAGGGCCTTTCTTTTACTTTTAATGTTGAGTCAGTTTTCCTTTTCCTTCTATCTCCACCAAAGCAAACATCTAGCATTGACCCTGGGTATCATTGATCATATTGCATCGTCAGATTAAACATGAATCTTTATATTGACTTTATCGTTAGAAGTTGAAGCTTTTTGCTAATACTTACATCTTCTTTGTTTTGATTCTCAAACACTTTTTTCATGGAACTATTACCTTTGAGAATTAATCAAATATGTGGATCACATTGCTTTCATGTCTTTAACGTACTATTTATGAAAGGTCTTGCTTGAATGATTCAACTTGGTTATTCATTGCTTTTCTTGCTATCAACTATAGACAATTGTTTTGTATCACTTTGTTCAGATCCGATGCTTTACAGTACTATCTTGATCATGATTATGTTGGTTGCATGTCTCATAAAAAATTATTTTGTTATCACTTACCTACTCGAGGACGAGTAGGAGTTAAGCTTAGGGATGTTGATACGTGACAAACGTATCTATAATTTTTGATTGATCCATGCTAGTTTTGTGATATTGTCACATGTTTCTATTATCATATTACATCATTTTTATGCATTTTGTCGGACTAACCTATTGACAAGATGCCTAGTGCCAGTCTCCTGTTTTTGTTGTTTTTGTATTTCAGAAAATTTACTTCTGAAAATATTCTCGGAATTAGACGAAAATTTACGGGGAATTTTTATTCGACGGAAGGCACCTGGAGACCAAAGGGCGACCTGGGGGGCCACTCACAGGCCAGAGGCGGCCCCCTGCCACGGCCCTAGGGCAGCCCGCGGGTGGGACCCGCCCCTGCCCTATGGGCACCCCCTCGGCCCCCACCGATGCCTATAAAATCACATTAAACCTAAAAACGTCGAGTTGGCCATTATTTTCCATAGAAGTGACCCCGACGCGCCGTCACCGTAAACCCTAGTTCGGGGTGATTCTGAAGCTGATCCCGGCATCCTGCCAGAGGGGAGATCGATCCCGGAGGGCTCTTCATCGCCATGCCTTTCTCTGGGATGATTTGTGAGTAGTCCCACCTTGGACCATGGGTCCATGGCAGTAGCTATTTTGAATATTTTAAAGATAGCACATGACAAATTTACTTGGAATGGCAAGAAATACCATGAATAGGTAGATATGGTGGACTCAGCTGGCAAGATAGTTTGGCTTTGGGATTTGGATGCACGAGTGAACTCTACACTCAGTACGAATTTTTGGGCTTAGCAAATGGGGTATTTGAAGCAAACTTCTAACATTAACCGGTAACAGAGTAACATAAGACATTAGTCAATCATAACCATAAAAGCTCCACACCGTCTCCCTTGTTGACCAAACAATTCTTTTGATGGAAAGATTAGCTTTATGAATTAACAACTACGAAACACCACACAGTTTCAAGCTTTTAACCGTATTTCTTTACTAATCAATTCCACTCAAATAACCAGCAAGTTTAAGCATTCATCTTAATATCTCAAAACAAATGAGAAGTATCAAGTATCCACACAATGATCTACAAGGCTATGCAGGCTTTCATTTCATTCCAATATCACATGAATAGCATTTTGTCACTTTGACAATTCAAGCAATTTATCAATAACAACTCTCCAACAAATATAAGTGAAGAACAAGAGAGTTTAACATCAACTACTAGCAGCCCTAAACAAGATAAAAGCTAAAAGCGAGAGCTTACTAGCAAACAAATAGTAGCTAAGAATACTCAACAAGATATAAGCGAAGCAAAGGAGTATTCAAATGAAAAAGTGGAGCGTGTCTATCTCCCACACAAATAAAGCTAGGATCCAGCAAGGATATGACCAGCAAACAAACAAACAAAACTGAAAGTAAAAAGACGCTCCAAGCATAGCACATAATATGTAAAGTGATAACAACTTAGTTCAACAAAGACGACCTCACGATAGTCGATGAAGAAGAGGGGATGCCTTGGGAATCCCCAAGCTTTGACGCTTGATGGTTCTTGATATTCAGAGGGGGTGCCATGGGGGCATCCCCAAGCTTGAGCTCTGATCCATCTTCAATTTCTTCATTATCCTCTCCTTTGGAACTTAAAAACTCCCTTCACTCAAAACTTTTTATAAACTGATTAGAGGGTTAGTGCTCATAAATTAAAATGCACATGTGTTCAACTCAAGACAAATTGCAAACAACTTTATTGGGCATTATCTACTGTTCACTAAGCCTCAATGTGGCACTCCTCCCCAAGAGTATCACATGTGATGATAGTAAAAAGACGAATACAAAATAAAAGCAGAATCTGTCAAAAATTGAACAGTCTGTAAAGATTGAATTTTTCGAGACAATTTTGTAGCTCAAATAAGAAAACTCAAAATTGAAGAAAAATAGATAAAAGTATGAGTCTTGCTGTCTAAAAATATCAGAAAAAGACAAAATTTAGAGATTTTCTGGAATTTCGAACAGTGAAGGACAGAAATCTGTTTCTGGACAGCAAAACAATACCTCGCACTTTCAATGCATTAGAGGCTAAACCTGGCACAAAAAACCAAAAGAAAAGATACAATGAAGTTGCTACAGAGGCAACAACTTCATTACTTAAGAAAAACACAAACAAACTGAAAATAAAAGATGGGTTGCCTCCCAACAAGTGCTTTTCTTTAACGCCTTTTAGCTAGGCGCAATGCCAAATATCAAGTTTTTTCGGAGGCCTTTACAACATCAAGAGCATAGCTGGACCTTATGATTGATTCAAAAGGAAGCTTCTTTCTCTTTCTAGGGAAGTGTTCCATCCCTCTTTTATGGGGGAACTGAAATTTTATATTTCCCTCTTTCATATCAATAATAGCACCAACGGTTCTAAAAAACGGTCTCCCCAAAATAATAGGACAAGAAGCATTACACTCAATGTCCATAACAATAAAATCAACGGGAACATAACTATCATTAACAATAATAAGGACATCATAAACTCTACCCAAAGGTTTCTTTTTAGAAGAATCAGCAAGATGAACATTTAAATAGCATTCTTCCAAAGGATTTAAATTAAGCATTTCATAGAAACTTTTAGGCATAATAGAGATACTAGCACCAAGATCACACAAAGCATTGAAATCAAAGTCATTTATTTTCATCTTAATAGTGGGTTCCCATCCATCTTCTAATTTTCTAGGAATAGAAGTTTCTAGCTTAAGCTTTTCTTCCCTAGCCTTGATAAGAGCATCGGTAATATGTTTGGTGAAGGCAATATTTAATTTACTAGCATCCGGTGACTTAGAAAGTTTTTGTAGGAACTTTATGACTTCAGTAAGATTGCAATTATCAAAATAAATTTCATCATCTTTAAATAGGCTAGGAGGTTCCTCGTTAGTAGTTTGTATAGTATAAACTTTAACAGTTTTCCTATTCATTTCAGCAATTCTAGTTTCTTCTTTCTCTCTAGCCCACCTAGCTTTCAAGCGAGCCATCATCCTTTCATTCTCATTAATTTGAATAGAAATAGCATTTAAAGATTCAGTAGGCTTGTATTGAAGAGGAGTGGTTCTAATTTTTAAAATTTCAACATCATGAGCAAGATCTTCCACTTTAGAGACAAGTCTATCAAGTTTTTCAAGTTTCTCTTCAACAGTTTTATTGAAAGCTTTTTGCGAGGTGATAAATTCTTTTAAAACATTTTCAAGATCAGAGGACACATTCTTATTAGGATTATAAGAATTACCATAGGAATTATGATGTAGCCCAACCCAACGACATCACCATGTCAAGCATGCCAACAAATACCAAGTCACCATGGACGTCAAAGGTGAACTCCATCCTCTTCGAGATCTCATTTCCTACCCTTTGGAATGGTATGCTACTTGAGCATCCGCCCATTTGCATTGCTAGGTTTGACACGATGGATACGAAGCCGATGGGAGGTGCCGAGGAAGCCCAAGAGTTGATTTCATCCAAGGCGTACGCGTGGATGAGGAGGAGGAAGCGTCAAGGCAAAAGCACAAGGCAGGAGCCAGCCGGCCCCCAGGCCGGCCTAGGCCGGCTCCTAGGCCGGGCACCCTCCAGACGACGCCGGCCTCCAGGCCGGCCTAGGCCGGCCCCAGGCCAGTCCCCCACCAGACGACGCCGGCCTCCTAGCCGGCCCAGGCCGGCCCCCAGGCCGGACCCCCACCTTTCTCCCCCCTTTTGTACTAAGACTATAAATAGCTTTCCCCCTTTTCCATTTGAGGTAGAGAAGAATGAACTAGAGTTGAGCGTTGCTCCTTCCCGTGATGGGTTCCTCCGAGGAGGATGATGAATCTCTTGTTGTAGCTACTCTTTCACTTAGGTGTCTCTAGTAGTGCAAACCAATCTTTCACTGCGGTGATTCTATTGGATCGGTGGACCGGCCGGTAAGAGAAATCGGTTTCATTAAGCGTGTTGTTGACTTGGGTTTTGGGATCCGGAGGCTGCTCCGTTGGGGGTTTGTTGCCGGGTGATTCTCCCTTGTAATAAACTGAATTTTATTTGTGCAATATAATGTTGGACACACAAACACATTTGCTCTAATGCAACTTGAGCAAACTTCGGTATCTGCTGCTTTTATGAAACAATAAGACTCACTTATTTGTCCTCCGATTAAACAATATATATATAGTGGTTATATTTACAATAGTTTAGTAACAAAGCTTAAATTATAACTAATCAAAAACCAATGAAGTCGATATATTTGGTAAAAAAATGCAAAAAACATATATGAGTCTGTATATGACTAACCGAGGCTCATACACACTGAATAGCAATCAGTTAAGAGCAATACACTTGCTTCAACAAATCAAATAGTTTCTTGTGCGCTAATAATTTCTATACGCCCAGTAAACTGGCAATGGTTTAGCCAAGGAAGTATCTCAATTTGGTTGCAGTCAACTTAAGACCTTGGCTAAACCATTGCCTTGAATGACCAAAACCTTCATAATTCAGTTCTGACATTTCATCCTCTTGACATTCGATCAAAATTGTGATGGACAGGTTGTGTGCCACAAACCTATAATGCAACGTATCATAACTCCAGGAAAAATCCTCCATGGGAATGTAATTAAAAAAAATGATTCGCGAATGGCCTGATATTCTATCCAATTAGTCAAACAACCAAGAAGGGCTCATGAATGGAGAAGCATACACATCAGTTGCTTAGGGTTGCAGCCACCGACACCTGTGTGGAGAACCATCATCACTGCCACCAATATGCTGAAGTATGGAGTACTGACCCTATCTCCTGTAGCTACCTGGAAGCTTAGCGGCGCCCTCCCTGGAAGCGCTTGGCCCCCGCACTTCAAGATCCAGTGGCTCCGCCCTGCTCCGGCTTCTACCGGCCGCGCGCGTCATGGCCGCTGCAATCCCAGCTCGTGGTCGTCCACGTCGTCGCCCTCCTCCAGGACGTGCTCCTGCAGCGCACAGGACGGATGAGAGGGGAGGAGAGCGGCCGGTCGGGCAGCCGCCGTGCGTGGTCGACGGACGCAGCGGGGAAGTGGCCGAGTGGCCGAGCTGCACTCCGCAGCGGCAGACGGCGAACGCAACGCAGCGTCGGGCGGCCGGAGGAGCAGTCAGGCGGCGACGGGCCGAGCTCGTGGCAGAGAAGGGGAAGCCTCGGCCTCGGCGGCCGGGGGTGGAGGACGGCGCGGGCCCGGGACTGGAGGCGGCGCCGGCGGCCGGAGGCGGAGGGCGGCGCGGGACGCGCAGGAGGCGTGGATGCGATCGCCGCCCGCCGCCACGATTCGCGAGAGGAAAAGAGGGAGGAGAAGAGGAGGATTGTGGGGACGCTTTTCGACCGGGTCCTTTGGGTTTTTGGAAATTGCAGTTAGGTCCCATCGTCTGGCAATTACCTGGACTGCGGGTTGCTTTTCAGTTTTGAGAGGGGCCTTTTCACAAAAGTGTCACGGACGCGTTCTCCACGCCGTCGGATCGCCGGCCGACGGCCGGGATCGAGGCACTGTAGCTGAGGAGGCGAGAAAGGGTTCGTCTTTAATATAGTTATTAGTAGATGGGTCATGGACTCCGGTGGCTCCTCACATGTCACCGGGAACCAAGGTATCCTAACCTCGTGTCATTCTCCTTTAGCGCATGATTCTCACCATATCATTGTTGGCAATGGTTCTAGTCTCCCTGTCACAGCTATCGGTACAGCCCACCTCACCTCACGACCTTTTTTTCTCAACAATGTTCTTGTCTCTCCCCAGATAGTCAAAAATCTTATTAGTACTCGTCGTTTTACCCGTGATAATATTTGTTCTGTTAAATTTGATCCCTTTGGCTTTACCGTGAAGGATTACAGAACCAAGACCCCCCTCATGAGATCCAATAGTGATGGAGACTTGTACCCCTTCTTCGGCAATCCTGGCGGCTCCTCCTCGCAAGCCTACTCCATCACCACCGAAGCTTTGTGGGACCGACGGCTCGGCCATCCAAGCTCTCAAGCTCTTTCCCATCTGCCACTCGATTTTCTTCGTTCATGTAATAAAGATTCCAATAAATCACCTTTATGTGAGGCTTGTCAATTAGGGAAACATACACGCCTTCCTTTTGCCCAATCTCCCTCTCGTGCTAGTGCTCCTTTCTATTTAATTCATTGTGATTTATGGACCTCCCCAATTGTTAGCTTTTCTGGTTATAAATATTATTTGGTTATTCTTGATGATTATTCACGCTTTTCTTGTACGCTTCCTTTGTGTAACAAATCTGACACTTGTGCCATGCTTGAGCGCTTCTTTTCCTATGTGCTCACTCAATTTAACGTTGTGATTAAGTTTATGCAGTGTGACAATGGTGGTGAATTTCTCACTGCTCGCCTCCGTGATTTCTTCTCCTCACGTGGTGTCATTTTTCGTCTCTCTTGCCCTCACACATCGCCACAACGGCCGCGCCGAACGCATGCTTCGCACCACAAATGATGTCATCCGTACCTTACTTTTCCATGCTCGCCTACCACCTGCCTTCTGGGTCGAGGCCCTCCATACCGCCACACATCTACTCAACATCCGCCCATACCGCGCTGTGAACAACCTTACACCACACTTTCTTATTTACGGAGTCCATCCTACCTACGATCATCTCCGATCCTTCGGGTGCCTTTGCTACCCTAATGCTTACGCCACACGCCCCCACAAACTCGCTCCACGTAGCTCCCGCTGTGTCTTTATAGGATACCCTCGTGAACATAAAGGATACCGCTGCCTCGACCTAGCCTCACGCAAAGTTATTGTCTCCCGACATGTCACGTTTGATGAAACACAATTGCCATACGAGTTTGGCACACCACCGGCCACACCGCCACGTTCCATAGCCGATCCCACCAACCCTGGCCCTATGTTTGCTAGGATCCGATCCCAATCATTAGCTCCAATCCCGCGAGCTTCCTTTCCCGGCCCGGTCAATCCGGCTCTGCCAGCTGGACCAACCACCAACACTCCCGCTTCCGCCCGCACGACCGCACCCGCAACTCCGTCCCGATCTCCCTCGGATCTTCCGCCCGCAGATCCTGTCTCCCCTGCCTCCTGGCCCACCGAATCCTCCTCGCGATCTATTTCCCATGATTGCAGCCCATACCTGCCCACTCCGGACTCGCCACCTCAGCACGATCTGCTCCCCAATGCAATTCCAGTACAGCCACAAAACAACGCACACAAAATGTTAACTCATGGAAAAAGAGGATATTTCATGCCTAAGCGACACTTTGAGCTATCTGTGTACACCACCCCCTCTCCCATACCCTCCTCGTACCGTATAGCACTCAAAGACCCCCATTAGTACGTTGCTATGAGTGATGAATTTTCTGCGCTAATTCAGAATGACACTTGGTCTTTGGTCCCTTGTCCTGCAAGTGTTAATGTTGTGACCGGCAAATGGATTTTTCGTCACAAACTCCATCCGGACGGCTCCTTGGCACGATACAAAGCTTGTTGGGTGGTCCGTGGATTCACTCAACATGCCAGTGTGGACTATGACGAAACATTTAGCCCAGTGGTGAAGCCGGCAACTATACGTGATGTCCTCAGTATCGCCATCTCCAATTCTTGGCATGTCCATCAAATGGATGTCAAGAACGCCTTCTTGCACGAGGAGCTCGTCGAGACTGTCTACTGCAAACAACCCTCAGGTTTTGTAGACTCCTCCAAACCCGACCACGTTTGTCGCCTCAACAAATCTCTTTACGGCCTTAAACAGGCCCCATGAACGCGGTTTCTTCGTTTTGCCAAGTTTCTCTCTACTCTCGGTTTTGTGCCCTCTCACTGTGACCCCTCCCTGTTTATTCACCACCGAGACACTTCTGTTGCCTATCTCTTACTCTATGTGGATGATATTCTCCTCACAGCCAACACCACCGATCTCCACCACATAATTCGCTCTCTCAATTCCGAGTTCAATATGACTGATCTTGGTGAAATTCACCACTTCCTTGGTGTCAATGCAATCCTCAACTCCAAGGGTCTCTTCCTATCGCAGCAGCAATATGCTCTCGAAATCCTAGATCGCGCCAAGATGCTAAATTGCAATCCCATTACCACTCCAATTGACACCAAATCCAAAATTTCTGCCTCCGAAGGTCGCCCCTTTTCCGATCCAACCCTATACCGGAGTCTTGCAGGCGCTTTACAGCACCTTACCCTCACAAGGCGGATCTCTCCTACGCTGTTCAGCAGGTCTGCCTGTTCATGCATGCACCCCGTGACTCTCACTTCAATCTCATCAAGCGCATACTCCGGTATATCCAGGGCACATCGCACTACGGCCTGCAACTATACTCGCAAATCCACGTCAGGTTTCTTCATTTTCCTTGGCGACAACCTGGTGTCGTGGTCCTCCAAAAGGCAACATACCGTTTCCAGATCCAGCGCCGAAGCTGAGTATCGGGCTGTCGCGAATTGTGTTGCTGAATCCTGCTGGCTACGCCAATTACTGACAGAACTGCATCAGCCTCCCTCACGCGCCACCATCGTTTATTGCGACAATGTCTTTGCGATGTATCTATCCACAAATCCAATGCAGCATCAACGGACGAAACATGTAGAGATCGACCTCCACTTCATGCGTGATCGGGTGGCTCTCGGCGAGGCTCGGGTGCTTCATGTTCCCACAAGTTCACAGTTTGCGGACATCTTCACCAAATGGCTACCTACAGAGGCGGATCCAGGGGGGGGGGGGGGGGGGGGGCGCACGGTGGCCTGGCCACCCCCATGCTTCGGCCACCCCCAACTGAATGCATCAGGGACCAGTAGGTGTATGTATACATGTATTAGTCAAAAACTCAAAATACATACGTAATTAGTCTAGTTTTAATCCTACTAGGCCAAACGCCAACGTGCTCACATGATGGGCCAAGCCCAAAGACCGATGCTGCCATTATCCACTGCACGTACAGCCTAGAGAAACAACATAATCGATTACTATCTGACTTCGTGTTCTACTCGGGTCTACGATCGTAATCTGTCTGCCGCTTCTAGCCAGCGAGGGTTTCTTTACTGGATCGCCGCCGCGCCGCCGCGGCCACCGCCCAGACACTGCCGCCACCCGCCGGCTGCCGGTAATTAGCGAAGCTGCGACCCCGTGTACGACCCGCCGTCGTACAACGCGCCACGCCCAATTCGGCAATTCCTAAATCTATCGCTCCAAGGTATTATCGTACATGCATTACAATTATTGATTGCTAGCTTGGTTATCTAATCCAGTAATTGATACATGCTAGTTGACCTTCTAGTTATAAAAATTTAATGATCATGTTTACTACTCGTAGACTTGTTTGCCATGAAGAGGAAGATGTCGCTTATTAGTACTTATTTCAAGCCGGTTGGTTCGACCTCCAACTCCACAGCAGAAAATACAAATCCAACCGAGGAGACAGAAATTCCAGAGCAAGAGCAACCTGCGGCACATGATGATTTAAATCCTGACCCGGTTGATATGCAAACTTCTGATCAAAATATTGAGTTACTAGCAAATCAAGCAACAGAAATTGCACGTCAAATTGAATCGGGAGAGCTTGATACTGGAAAAGGAGCAAATCAGATAGGCTCTTTACAGAGGGCAGGAGACACTAGATGGAGTTCCCACTTTAAGTCCATTCAGAGCTTGAAGAAGATGTTTGGTGCTACAATTTCTATTTTACGAAGTATAGCAAACGACCGTTCGGTCTCAAAATATTCACGAGGAGATGCTGGAGGCGCACTAAGGATAATTATCTCTTTTGATTTTGTGTTCATTCTGCATCTCATGGAGAAAATTATGAAAATCACCGATGTCTTGCGTCGGACACTCCAGAAGAAATCTTTGGATATTTTAAATGCATTAGATTCAGTTTCGAACACAAAGACACTATTGGGTAATCTTCGAGAAGATGGCTGGGAGTCGCTTTTAGAGGAGGTTAACTCCTTTTGTGTTAAACATGAAATTGAGGTCCCCGACATGACTCTCAAGTAGGTCTCTTTTTCTCTATCTCTATAGTATAATAATAACTAATCACAATTACTTGATTCTAATTTCTAACATACATTGTATTCTATAATTTATAGGTATGTTGATGTGACTAAGTCGCGGAACAAACATGATAACACCACTGTAAATCATCACTACAAGGCAGATGTGTTCAATGTGGCGATCAATCAACAATTAGTTGAGCTAAATGAGCGATTTGGTGTACGAACTACCGAGCTTCTCACACTTTGTGCTTCCCTGGATCCAAGACATGAGTCATTTGACATGTCAAAGATCTGCACGCTTGCAGAAAAATTCTATCCAGCAGATTTTTCAAGTCAAGAACGAGCTCAGTTGGAGTCGCAACTTCCACATTTTCAGTTAGATGTTTGCAACCATCCAGAACTGAGCACGTTGCCATCACTTGCTGATTTGACAGTTGGACTAGTTAAAACGGGTAAAGTTTCTATGTACTCAATGGTTGATAGATTGCTGCGTTTGGTAATCACTCTCCCGGTGTCAACTGCAACTACGGAGCGAGCTTTTTCAGCAATGAAGCTTATCAAGACACGTCTTCGAAATAAAATGGGTGACGACTTTCTTCAGCATTATATGGTTGTTTACATTGGGAAGGATATAGCTGCAAAGATCAATGTTGAGAAGATTATTGATTTGTTTGATAGGCCTGGGCGTAGATCCAAATTCAAACTAGTGGAAATGTAGCTTTCCCTTTCATTGCATGATATATATTGTTACAGTTTGATATTCATAATATACTTATAGACTTGATACATGTTCATGTTATATTTATTTTATGGTCACTCTCTTGTTCGGCCCCCGCCATGGTTAAATCCTGGATCCGCCACTGGCTACCTACAGGTATCTTCTAAGATTTTCGGACCAGTGTGAACATTGTCGCAGGCACCGTTCCGACTGCGCGGGGGGGTGTTGAAATATCTGTAACGTACACCTGTAGTTTGTATATAGGATAAGCTCTGTATCTTCAGTCCGTTGTACCTGTAGTCCTAGTCTTCAGGGAGACCACGTCTCCCGCACGGCATGCGCCTGCGTGCGCCACTACTGCCTGCATGTCCGCTACCGCTGGATATGTAACTGTGATTGATCAATGGAATACACAGAGAGTTTCCCAAATCTTCTCTGGATTTGGCTGGCACAACGAGGAGAAGATGACGACGGACGCACAACATCATACTTACAATAGTTCCTTTCACAACTATAACCAAGTAAGTTCGATTAAGAGCGTCTTACACTTTATTGTACCGGGTAGCTGCTTGGCTACGTACATGCTTTTGTGAGTAATATATCGTTTTATGCCATGGATTGGATCAAGTATACATACAGTAAACGTGCATCATGCTCCGGTCAATTAGGCTATATTCACATATGGTGGTGCTCCGCAACAGCATTGGATTTTCTATGTTTTTGTGAGTCCAATTCGAAATCGTGCTTGCGCTGAACAGAAGAAACTTAAAAATAAATCTGTTTACGATTTGCTCTCATCAAGAAACTTCTACCCAATCGGACGCTTGCCGTTTCGGCCCGCGGCAGATATAAGAGAGGAGGCACCATCGGCAAGGAGTACTCGACCAGCGACGTCATCTACACAAGTTTGTTCTGCTCTGCCAAAGGTGTCAGCCACACCGACTAGATGGCGACGACGATTGAGGAAGATGACAAGGAACACATGCATCATCGTACAGTACTAAATGATGGTGTTGCAATCCAGGTATTTTTAATTTTTTGATCAAAAGGTACGATTGATTAAAAGCATGTTATACCTGATCAGTTGATAATAAGTGTTCACTATATTTTCTTACATAAAGGGAGATTTTATTAATTAACAATTTATAACAATACGATACAAGAAAATGAGGGTTCGCTACGTTTTTTTTATGCAGAGATTTTATTAATTCACGTGTGATACAAACTAATGTGTTTACACCTGACCTCATAGAGGTTCAACTAGATCGATGGCTCATATGTTTTTAGGTACATCTGTCCTAAAAAAACACACAACATAGATTCAAGTCTCCATGGTCATAAATTTAGATTCATATTTGTACAGTCGAGATTCCGATGCAGAAATTCTTTTTTTTTTTAGAAAGAAGGCAAAAGCTTTGCCTTTTATATTGATATAGGAGAAGCAAAGACAAGTACACGGCCGAAGCCCGTTAAAAAACTAAGAAGGTACAAAGTCGACGGTAGCGACCCGGGAAATTACTCGCAGATTTCGGCCAACTTCTTGGCCCTAGCAAAAATCCACTTCTTGCTCTCACTTTTGATATGCTGGAAAAGGGTGGAGGGCATTGTGAAGGTGTTGTTGAAGAACCTCGCATTTCGCTCTTTCCAGATCTCCCAGGTGATAAGGACGATCGCAGTCTTTAGGCCCCCGCGAGAGGGGGATGGGATGGCGGCCAGGTCTTTCCAGTATTCGAAGATTGTGCCCCTCGTGGCCCCAATGCATTGCATGAGCGTAGGGAACTTTAACCAAGCGGAGACGTCTGTCCAGATCCTCTTGGAGTAGCGACATTCGAACATTAAGTGTCGTCCCGTCTCCGGTTGATTTCTACAAAGCTGACAGATAGGCTGGTGAGGCCACCCTCGAATGGTGAGGTGGTCGGAAGTCCAGAGCCGGTTCTGAACGGCAAGCCAGGCGAAGAAGAAGCACTTGGGGGGGGGGGGGGGGGGCAGGTGTTCCAGACGACGGCCATGAAAGGGCAGGAGGTAGCTCCCATAAACTGAGCCTTGTAGGCGGACTTGGCCGAGTAGACTCCCGTAGAGGAAAGGGTCCTGATGATAGTGTCGTCAATATCAGGGGAGAGGGTCGTCGTCTGGAGGAGTTCCCACAGTTGCACAAACTGGGATATGTGTTGAACCGTGAAGTTGGCAACATCGAGGTCGTCGATCCATTTGAAATCCGCAAGGGCGTCATGGATGTTTCTATTCTTGCGCTTGGAAGCTGGGAAGAGGTCAGGAGCAATGACTCTTGGGGGAAGGCCGTCGAGCCAAGAGGACCCCCAGAAGGAAGCTTTTACGCCGTTTCCCACATAGACTTTGGTGGCCGCGTTGAAGAGGTTCCTATCAGATTCATCATTTGGGGTCTCCATTCCCACCCAAGGCTTGTCGGGGGAAGCCCACTCATGCCACAGCCACCGTAATCTGAGGGCCCTCGAGAACTTCTCCATGTTAAGAATGCCGAGGCCGCCAAGAACCTTTGGGCGACAAAATCTGTCCCAGCTGACCTTGCATTTGCCAGCACTAACGGTTTCACTGCAGTTCCATAGCATACCACGCCTAATCTTGTCAAAAGCCCTGCGCATAGTTTTGTTGGCCTTGATTGCGGTGAGTAGGAAAATTGGCATCGGTGATAGCACAGATTTGACAAGAGCCGTGCAGCCCGCACGGTTGGTGAACTTTCCTTGCCAAGGCTGAAGGCGGGAAGCCATTTTATCAATGTGGGGCTGAATGTCAGCCCGTTGCAATCTTCCCAAAGATAGAGGCAGCCCAAGATATTTGATGGGGAACTGTGCAATGGCAGCCGGAAAATCTTCCATAATAGTGGCAAGATCAATGCCCTCGCAGCGGATCGGGGAGATGGAGCTCTTGGCGAAGTTTGTGACCAGGCCCGTTGCCTCACCGAAACTTTGAAGCATGGACGCAAGGTTGGAGATGTCATGCGCCGTGGGGGCCAGGAAAATGGCCGCATCGTCAGCATATAGCGATAGCCGCAAGGTCCCCAGACTCTCCGGCAGAGGTTGTAGGAGCCCCTGCTCAGTGGCCAACTGCAGAGTTCTATTCAGAGGGTCGATGCCAATATCGAAAAGCAGAGGGGACAGCGGGTCACCCTGGCGAAGCCCCCGTCCATGAATAATTTCCAGCCCCGGGATGCCGTTCAGAAGCACACGAGAAGTGGCAGTGGAAAATAAAATGGAGGCCCAAGCCCTCCAGCGAGGAGGGAAACCCCGGCGCTGCATAACGTCCAACAGATAGTCCCAGCGCATTGAGTCAAAGGCCTTGGCGATGTCAAGCTTGAGGAGTAGCGTTGGTTTGCGAGCACGATGCATGCCTGTAGCGGTGTTTCTGACATACATGAAGTTGTCGTGGATGCTTCTGTTCTTAATGAAGGCGCTCTGGCAATGCGATACCAAGTTGTCCATCTTGGGGCTTAAGCGACGAGCCATGGCTTTGGCGATGATCTTTGGAATGATGTGAATAAGGCTTATGGGGCGGTAGTCCGAGATCGAGTTGGCCCCATCTTTCTTGGGCAGCAACACAATGTTGGCAGAGTTGATTACATGGAAGTTGTGCACGTCCAGCTCCGAGAAGGCATCGATGACACGCATAAGGTCTGGCTTAATAATGTCCCAGCAAAAAGCGAAGAAGGCCGCGGTGAAACCATCCGGACCTGGAGCTTTGTCAGTTGGCATCTCGTCGATAGCCATCTTGATCTCGTCCACAGAGAAAGGCAACGCCAGATCGTCCAAGTCAGAAATTACAAAGTTTATCGCCTCCCAGTTCAGGTCAATGTTGCGTGTAGGTGGTTGGCCAATAGCGCGAGTGAAATGGTCCAATATCACGGAAGCTTTGTCCTCGTGGCCCGTCACCCAGCCACCGTTGTGTTGCAGCCTCTGAATGTGCATTTTCCTCCTCCGGGAGTTGATGCAGAAATTCTGTAACAAACTTCATGTGAAATCCATAAACTGCCGAATTTCAGAATAGTTCATATAACAATCTATTGGATGTAACATCTGAATTATGAACTGATGAAATGATGCAAACACTTGCTTACCTTGATTTTATAGTTTACTAGCCGGAGGTGCGGTGAGGAGCTACGGCCATGGCGGCTTGGGGTGTCGGCGGCGGCTAGAGCAGGAGAAGGTGAGCTCGGCTGGAGGAGGAGCTCTTCGAGGCGGAGGTCGCCAGAGGAGTGGCGATGGGAGGCCGTCAAGGAGGCGATCGTGGCAGCGTTGGTGCTTGGGAGCAGTACCTTGCAGGGTGGTGTGCTCGGCTTCATCTCTAAACACGAGCATACTACTTGATATTACCTGCCAGGCATCTACGGCCCCGTTCCATGACACATCCCCCGCTTGCTCGGTATGGCTTGACCCCAGAATTCATGTACCATGTACAACGTGAACTGTTTTTTCTTAAGGTAAGAAAATTGCATCGTAGAATCTTATATTTACTAATTGGAGGCACCGTACGAGCTCTCACGTTAATTCTCACATCTGAACTATAATCCTCCGTAGATTGAAAGATATACAGCCGAGATGTCTCCTTTTCACCGTAATAATTTCCTAAAGAGAACGGACTATACTCAGCAGGTCGTCGGTTCGTTCCCCACATCTTCCAATTGCTTTATCTTTTCCTGTTAAGAAACCCAGACCGTATCAATCTATCCGCGGGATGACTGGTGCTCCTCAGCTCCCTTCCAATCTTCTGCGATATGCTGCTGACGTCCCATCTATCCGCGACCTGACCGACATTAGACAAGGTTCTTTTGCAGCTGCTGGCACCGATACTCTCTTGCTAGAGAAACGGTAGCAAGTCGTGGCATCGACGTGCCAGGATCCATGGTCGCGTCAGCCTCGATCAGAAAAAGTCAGTAGCATACGTACTTTAGCTGCTCTGTTGGTTTCCCTTATGGTTAATTATCTGATGAACCCGTATAGAACTTTTCCCGGCCGGCCGGCCGATAGCAACTGCAGCCGATGGCAGCCTGACAAATTGTTTCGACAGAAACACTCAGAACTTCCTAACCATTATATAACGTTTCTCTTTTTCAGGTACACAAACGCAATGATATGCAAGAGAAAAAGTCAGTTTTGATTCATTGTAGAGGCTCTAGGTTTTGAAGTATTTTATTTGGGGCTTCTCAATATGACTTCACCAAATTATGCATATAGCATATAAGTGCGTTGCTTACTTATTCTTTTATGTGCAATTATGGACTTTGGTGCTAATCAAATATAATAGCTAGATTTAGATATTTTCAAATTTTATATTACATAATATTAAATCTGCTGTGTCGTGGGTCATGGAATAAGTTAATGGAAGCTTCGAATGACATTTTTTTATTATTGTGTTCCATAGGTATCTAAATACGTTTGCAACATAAATTAATTTTCTTCACATATGCTGCTTGCGTTGCAAATTTCCAGAAGGATATGCTGGCCTAGATGTGAACTTCAAAGCTCGGAAAAGTCAGACGATGGAAGATTAATTTTCTGCCCCTTTCATCATTTTGAAAATACACAGTGACTCAGGATTTGAACAGCTTGATAAATCCGGTTGCAGGTTCGTAAGGTATTCCTGAGGTACTGATGTTTCAAGCCGAAAGTTAAAGAGCATAACTTTGATTATTGTTGTCCATCCATATCATATTTTTCAATACTGTGTTTTTATTTTATTTTTCCACTGCGTTGCAATTATCCAGATCTACTTAAACAATATGATTTTTCACCATATCAAAATCTGTGAGCAAGGACAAAAAAGTTTGCTGAAGCATATATGATTCTTGCACTAATTTTCAATTGAGCGGGTTGAGAAGCATTACGATTGCAGGGATATTAGATTTAGCTGAGGGTAATATATGTACCACGTACGTTGTTGCAGAACATGCCTCTGATGAAGGATCTATCGTGCTAATCTAATTAAAGAGTTGTATTTCGTTTGCCAACAGATTTTTATATGTTCTGCATTTACAAACACTTGAACACTTGATTGACCTATATCCTACAATTTCAGGCGGATGCGATTTTTTGACTGGAATTTTCTTTAGTGCATATGGTTATTCTTAGTACTTTCTCTTGAAATTAAAGGTGTCGTTGTAATAGTTTCTTTAGTCCATTTTTATATCCAAATGAGCTGATGGATGTCCAACGTCATGTTCGCAGTTACTAGAGTGAATGATTCATTCTCATTAATGGAATATATAACAATGCTATGGACTTCCTACGATAGAAACCCGATGTTTGCATTGTTTTCCTTAGGTCAATGGGCAGGAACGCTGCCCTTAATTTAATTAAAGAGAGGGATAATTGTAGAGTGAGACCATTTTTTTAATTTACATGGGAACATTCCGAGGAAACCCCAGTTGGTATTGTGGATATTCTTCATACTTGCCCTTAGACATCTCATAGAAGTTTCGTAGCCTTACAATAATGGAAATTTTAGAAACATTGTACTGCACTTAGTTGATGTATTATTTCTGTTTTCTTTATCCAAGCGAAGGTACCAATTAGTCCTCTTTCTTTGATGATCTACATTTTGATATTCGTATATTATTTGCACTTAGAATGCCCGTTAAACCAGGGATTAACTTAAGAAAGGAAATTGCTTATCCCATGTGGGAGTAATATACGAGGTCATTTATACATTTTTCTAGATTTCCTGTTTGAAAGTTTTAACTATTATGTACAGTAAAAATATAAGAGGACTTAATAATTCTATGTGTTCTATAATATTTATAAAAATAGAGATACCAGTATCCCGTGCGGATGCATGGGTTGATGACTAGTTCTATATTAATCAAGGAAACTAATCTCAGTTCATTCGTTCTATTTTTTATCTGTTTATATTTTCGTAATTGTTCAGGAATGAGTGCATGACAGCTGGTGGGAGTAGAGGAGACGTGGTGTAGAACTGGATTTAGGTTGAGAGGGAAAGATGAAGGCCATAATGTAGGAGCTGCACAAGCTGGATAAGGTTAGGGTTTATGCACCAAAATCTGAACTTTGGCTTCGCTAAGTTTTCAACCATATGATTATATTTTTGAGCTTAAGATGGTCGATGTCCACCGCTCGAATAGATAGAATAGAATTAACCCAGTTTATAAGGAAAGCCGGGCCCAAAAACCATACAAGCTGCACAATGTCCTGTTTATAAGGAAAATAGGGCCAAAATATCGCACAAACGAGGCGACCCGCCGCCCACACGACATCAGTCGACCAAAACGCCACAACACACACCACCTACCCGGGGCCGCCGCCCCGGCGTACCAACCAAATCGACATTCGCATTGTTCGAAGACGATCCAGTCATGATCGACGAACCTTCTGCCCTCGCAGTTTTCATCCAAGTCGCCACAAAATTCCACCTGTTTATATAAGTTACCGCAATATATACTGTCGAAAGTGGAAAGAGATGTATAGGGTTATTTGAAAGTATATGAATGCAGCGACATCATATGTTCTAAAGAGGCTTGTAGTAACGGTTGTTTATTAATAAGATGTGTTAATACAGCTTTAAGGCTATATAAATAGCAAATAACAAAACACTAGTGGAAAAATAGCCTATTGTCCCGGTTGGTTTGGGCCATTGGTCCCGGTTCCCCAACCGGGACTATCCAATCGGGACGAATGCTAGTCCCGGTTGGGACACCAACCGGGACGAATGGGGGGGCACGTGGCCTGGCCACAGGCAGCAGGGGCGGAGGCTTTGGTCCCGGTTCGTAATACGAACCGGGACTATTGTCCCGTCAGATTTTACTTTTTCCAAAAATTTCAGAAAATTGTTTAAATTTATAAAATAAATAATGCTTATTCTGTAATTCATAAAAATATGAATAAAATACCAAAATGTTCAGAAAAATAAGACCTATTTGATTATGAAAAATGCATGCATGTTTAAAAAACTTAAATTAAATATTTCTTAGAACTACAAAAATGCCACTACTAGTTAAATAAGAGGAACCACTATTACACATCATCGCCACGAATATATATATTACACACATCTCATTCTTCCTACATATATACATCTCTTTTACACTCTCACTATTTAATTTCAACCTTACAGTAGTATTCTCCTTTCGGATCTAGGACCTCTGCAAGTAAGAATCCGGCAATTTCCTCTTGAATTGCTCGTATGCGATCGTGTGGTAGAAGGCCATCCCGCGACCGTTCGACCTAATTAAAAAAGGGTCAATATATATGAATGAAAGTAAACAGAATTGATGGCAATAAACTAAAATTATGAATATTGCATACACACTTCAAGTTGTTCTAAGATTCTGCCCTTCTCACAGCACGTCTGACGAATGAACTCGCAGACGTAGTATCCACATAAATGATTCCCGCTTCCCTGGCTCAAGCACTTTACGGGAACAGAGTTCGATCAAAAAATGGTAATGGTATTGAACTAGAATCAAAGAGATACGCGGATCTAGATAGTAGTACTTACATTTATTGGTTTAAATGTAAGCTCCTCCGCCCATTCACCCCTAGCCCTGGCGGTGAATCGTTTCCAAGCCCTGCCCGGCAAAGAAAATGAATAAAGGAGTTATATATTAATTACTTGCTATCAGTAAATGAACGGAAAGTTGCCGATAATGCCATAATGATTGAAATTACCTCTGGAGGCATTCCTGCATGTCCGCCCACTTCTCAAGGGGTTTATGTAAGGAGTCCATGACTTGTACTACTCCTTTGTCAGGCATAATGATTAGCAGAATAAAGTGAAAGCTGCGCACGCATAAGTCATCAATTATACACTTAACATCGAGAAATTAAGCGAAATAAAATGTGTAGAAGACAGTAACACTTACTTGAAGTTGTAAGGAAATAATATTTCTCTTTTGATTTCGTTGAACCGTAACGCATTTACCAAGTTATTCTCGGTTTCGTCGTAAAAATCAAGGAGACTTTTTTCATGAACGAAATTTGGATCAACGAACTCAATGTCATAGATTTGTCCTCTTTTGCATTGGAGAATCTTCATTCTGCATAATTAATATAGTGATGAGTAAGATTATAAATGCAATGAACGAGGTGAGCTAGGTAGAGACTTAACTACAGAAATAATACTTACAGACAATAGGCGCTGATGATAGCTTTGTCAAGGGCTGCTTGTTGGTATAAGTGAAATAATTCACAAAATTCAATCATTACCACGTCATCTCCATGCCCGTAATGCTCGTTCTTATATCCCACGTAGATTCAATTTTCCCCTTTCTTTGAGGCTGCCATGTACCAACTATGCAATCTTCGCATTTTTGTTGGTAGATCTTTGACTAACTCAGATTTGACGAGAGGATGCCCCTGCCGGTATTTGTATTTTGGAACTATTTCTTCGTGGAATTGTAATTGGTCTAAGTACTCAGCAATAGACAAGCCGTGAGCAGCAGCTGCTTCTCCGTACGTTGCAACAAACTCAGGATCGATGCCGACCGCAGGTTTGCTCGACCCCACCTCGGTATCGGAAAACACTTTGAGCGGGGGGCACGATTGTTTTTGCTGTTCTCCTAGCTGGGCCACTGTCTTCCGGCTTGCACTACTACTCTTCGACCGCTGTTTATTTTCCCGAACCGACTTGAGAATAGAGCGGTCATAGTCTGGTGTCAGCTTTGGCGGGGGTTGGGCCATATTTTTCAGCATTTTCACGACATCGGCATGTTCTTGTGGGGTGTCGGGGAACTCTGGCGCTTTCGCCTTCTTTACCTTCAAGTTAGCAAACCACTTATTCGTTTCCCCTTTTGCGATCGCCTTATTTTCCTCCACCGTATAGTCATAAGGTCTCTTGGGAAGATTCTTATGAGGTACTTTTGGGAGGGGTGACCTTGTACGTTTCGGTGATCGGTTACGACTCCTTGTAGTACCAGCAGTGGTACGCTGAGCCTGAGACGACTGACGCGGCGGCGAAGACGGCTGCTCTGGAGAGTGGTGAGGCGGCGGAGACGGCGCCTGAGGCGGTGGCGGTGGAGAGTGGTGAGGCGGCGGAGACGGCGCCTGAGGCGGTGGAGAGTGGTGAGGCGGCGGCGGTGGAGAGTGGTGAGGCGGCGGAGGCGGTGGAGAGTGGTGAGGCGGCGGCGGTGGAGAGTGGTGAGGCGGCGGAGGCGGCCAGTTTGGAAGCACGATGAATTCCTTTGGCCATAGAATAGTCCCTTTCCTGGCTTCTCCAATTTCAACCACCTCCCCATCTTCACCTGCAGGGTATTCCAGCTTCAACTCCTCAAATCCTTTACTAACTTCATCCACCCCGACAATAGCGTAGCCATGAGGAACCGGGGAGCAATGGAAAGTTGGTGTAGGTCCAATTGGTACGGCATAGCCGACCGCCACCTTCATGGTTAAGTTGAACACTTTCAGATGTAGCTCACAAGGTGTGCTCTCCGTGATATCATCCACTGGGTAGCGACGAGGAGCATCCGTCGTTAGTGCATCATCATCACCAGCCGGGACCATGCTCGAAGCCACGCTGCTTTTCCGATATGATGGGTCGGTAGCATCGACTGCAGCTTCTACAACGTGCTGCTGAGATAGGCCGGCAGTGCCTTGCTGGCTAAGTTCGTTAATTTGATCCTGCTACCGCTTCATTTGATCCTGCTGCCGCTTAATTGTTTCTTCTATATTACGCAGCCGGTCTGCAGCAGCGATTGCTTCCCTTGCCTCCCTTTCCTTTCTCCTCTGATGACTTTTATCGGGAAATATTTTCCTTTCCACGGGAAACCCATGTACCCACGGCTTGGAGCCTTTCGTGCCTCGTGTTCGTCCTTCGTGTTCGGGATTCCCAAGGGCGCGTGCAAGCTCGTCATTCTCTCTATCGGGACGGAACCGTCCCTCTTCAACATCCTTGTATGCTTTCCTAATTTCTTCGATGGGTAGTAGGGGATTATCCTTGTGTCTTCTAGTATATATGCACTTTCCTTCTGCGTCCAATGTGCCCCCATGCCCGTAAAACCAATTTCTTGTCCGTTCGGTCCATCCTTCTTTTATAGGCTCTGGAACGATCCCTTTAGCCAGCAGGTCGGCCTCAAGTTTGTCCCTCTTAGGCATGGAACAGGCGTAGCCAGCAGCCCCCATAGTATGGTGGTACTTCTTTTTAGCCGCATTTGCCTTGTTTATTGCAGACTTTAACTGAGCTTCCTCTGATTTCTTGTAATTCACAAAATCTTCCCAGTAGTCTCTTATCTTCTCATACCCGTGATCGAAATCCGGAGTTTTATCTTTCAAGATAAAGTCGGTGACCAATCTTTTCTTAAATTTGTTGAATAGCTCGGCCATCTTCTTAAGAGCCCACGCCTTGACTTTATCTTCTAGAGATTTTTTTTGGGCAGCCATCTCCTCCTCATCTGGCTCCCCCTCCTCTGGATCCACCTCTGGCAACGGCAAGGTGAAATTAACCATGACCTTTTGAAAAAGGCGTCTTTTGCCTTCGGGGCCGATATAGCTAACTTTAGGATCCCTTGGCTTATTCCATTCTCGGATGGTGATCGGGACGTAGTCCCTAACAATAACACCGCATTGCTTCACAAATTTTTGTCTAACATCAATTGGAGCAATGGGTTCGCCGTCTGCAGCGACTTCTTCGATCCTGTAGCGGATATTGTCCTCCAACTTTTTGGTTGGGCCTCGTTTCGTCCTCACAGAGGATTTGCTCGATCCGGATGGCTAAAAGAAGAAAGACCGTTAATATGTGTATATGGACAACAGAGGCTAAATTAATTAATATAAATATATATATGCACCTCGTCGGAGTTTGCAATAATCAATGTTGCACCGGAGCCGCCGGCTTCTGCCTCGTCGGCTTCTCCCTCATCGGAGATGCCGAGTTCGGCCTCTTTCCAGGCGTTGAGAGACTCATCCCCCTCACCGGAGTCGTTCAGAAAGTGACTTGTTTCATCATCGCCGCAGATTATATCCTCGAGGATATTTTCCTCAATTTCATCTCTGCCGTGTGGTTCCATAGTTTCTGCAAAATACAAAAGTTATTTTCGGAGCCGTCTCTGCCGTGTCGTTCAGAAAACTTGTAGGGATAGAATGGTACTACAAGGAAAGGCGCGCGTTGCTGCGCCTGTTGTTTCTAAGCGTCGTCATGGTGATATATATGACAAATAATTCAGCATTTCATCTTGTCTGAAACGGAACAAATTTGAATTGTAGTAATAATATGAAGCCTAAAATCATAAATAAATATTTGTTTATACAAATATGAAGCCTAAAATCATAAATAAATATGAAGCCTAAGCATAGGGAACGTGGTTTTACATCTGAAGCCTCATATCTCAAAGCCATTAGTCAGCAAAAAGAGTGCCTACAAGAACGAAGTAGAAATAAATGCATTGTTCTTGCATTTACCCTTGGTTCTGTAGACAGTCTTCTTGCAAGCATAATGGACTATTCTAATCATCGGCTTGCATTAAGAATAGCCAAGAAGACAACATTATTTCTTTCGGCTCATAAAAAACAGCAAAATCAGCTACCACTAAATCATTCCAAATTGACTTAGCAAATTTTTCTAATAACATTTCTAACACTAAATTTCCTACCACTAAATTTCCTACACTACAAAAACAACACAAAAATGTACCTAAACTACACACCTAATTTATACTACTAACTAATTTAAATTACTAACTAATTTAAACTACTAACTAATTTAAATTACTAACGAAAACTAACTAACTATGGAGTAACAAATAGTTCTTAACAACAATATTGCAACTAATTATGGAGTATTAATTTTGATTTCTAACTTTGCTAACACAATCATCAAATAACATTGCTTTGCTAAATTTTCAAACTTTGTTAAAATAATTAACTTTGCTAAATTTGCTAACTCTTCTAAATTTACTACACTAATTAATAATTTTTAAAACTAACTAACTAAATCTAAAACTAACTAACTAAAATTACTAATGCACTAACTAACAAAAATTACTAACTAATAATTTAAACAATTTTAATTAACTGCTAACCCTAATTAGGGAGTGGATGCTCACCTTGCGTTGGAGTGGAGGCGCAGCAGGCCAGGGGCACGGAGGCTCCTCCTCGGCTAGAGCAGCGGACGGGCTGGAACAGAGGAGCTTCGACGGCGGAGGAGCTCGGACGGCGGAGAGGTGGCACGGTGGAGCGGGTGTCGGAGGGCGGCGCGGATCGGGCGCCGGAGGAGCGGACGACGGCGAGCGGTCGGCGGGAGAGGTCGCGCGCGTGGCAGAGGAGGCGTGCATAGAGGCCGGCGGAGGAGCGGCCGGAGGAGCGGGCGGCGCGGAGCGGGCGCCGGAGGAGCGGACGACGGCGAGCGGTGCGGCAAATTTCGGCAGCCTGACGGCGTCGATCTCTGTTGCGCCGCGCTGGTCCTTAGTCGATTTTGGGATGGATTGGGGAAGGAGAAGGGCGCGCAGTTATGTATCAGGACTCATTGGTCCCGGTTCATGCCACCAACCGGGACCAATGCCTCATCCGTCCCGGTTCGTGGCATGAACCGGGACCAATGCCCTGAAAATTTAATGATATTTCCCTGGCGCGAACCGGGACCTTTCGTCCCGGTTCTTCCTATAAACCGGGACCAATGAGTCCTTTTTCAAATTTTTTTCAAACTTTTTAGTTCTGAATGTTGTTCCCGCCTTTTTTATTCGTATTAAGGTGTTTGAATATGAATTTCAAATGGTTTTGAATTTGAAAAGACTTTCAACATGAAAAGTGTTTAAATTTGAATAAATAATTCAAAACCATTTTCTGTTTTATATAATAATTATTCTATCTATACAAACTATTAACCATTTTGTCATTTTTTTTAAGATTAGAGGTGAATTCATTTAAGTAAAATTTTTGGAATGTGAACTTAATTAATTCATTAAACTGATAAATTCAATATATTTTCATATGTTTGTCAGAAAAATGAAATTAAAATATCAAATTGTTGATAAAAATGTAATCTATCTATTTATGACCAATTCATTTTTTTGAGATTATAGGTGAATTCATTTAATTACAAATTTGGAATTTGAACTCCATTAAGTCATTAATTAATTTTATAAATTCAATATATTTTCATATGTTTATCAGAAAAATGAAATTAAAATATCAAATTGTTGATAAAAATGTAATCTATCTATTTATTTAATTTATATCTATTGAATTAATTTATATCTATTGAATTAATTCATATCTATTGATTTAATTCATATCTCACTAAACAGTACATAATGACAACAGTGGATCCTTCAGGTAATCGACCGGATACGGTACAGAATGACAACAGTGGATCCCAAATATTTTGCATACATATGCATGAATATCACACACATATCCGGAAGTCGATAGTCATACTCCTGCCTAGGACTACAGAATGACAACAGTGGATCAGTTGTCCTAACAATCTTAGTCATACTCCTGCCTAGGCATATAATACTCGTACTCGTAGTCGCCGTCATCGTCGTCGTCGCTGTCATCGTACTCATACGGCGCTCGTGGCTCGAACCTCGACGGGTGAGCACCCCCGGACTGCATGTTAGGGTAGCGTAGGCGGGGGTTATCGCCAGCCATGATGTAGTTCATAACGCCCTGGAGAGTCCGGCCAGCCCACCACAGCTGACGGCCGGCCTCGTTGAAGTCCGAAGGAGGAGGGCCATCCCCCTCGTACCTGGCGAGCGCCCTCTCACGCCGATTGATGAAGAAGGCTTCCCAAGTCGGGCGGTAGTCGGGATGCCAACCCGGATCCATCCGCTGCTCCGGTGTGAGCTCGAGTTAGTAGTGGTTCGTGATGGCCGCCCGGCGGGCCACACCTTGAGGGACAGGAGGGACCGGCACGCCTCCGGCGCTCAGCCTCCAGCCGGCGGGGACGCGGTAGCCGGGCGGGCAGGGGTAGTTCGAGGCGGAAAGCTCCTCCGCCTGACGGTAGGTTAGTACGGTTGAAACCATGGAAGAGTGATGAGGTTGCAGATATGAGTTTAGATATGATATATATAGTGAGAAATTGCGGGAAGACGAAGGCGGGAAGCGGTGGAAGAAGCACACGGATCGTGTGTTTCCTTCGAGCGCTTGTGAGCCGTTGGATCAGAGTTGTGTTTCTTTCGAGTGCTTGTGAGCTGTTGGATCGTGTGCATACGGATCGTGTGTTTCTTTCAAGAGTTTGTGAGCTGTTGGATCAGGGCCTTTAGTACTGGTTCGTGTTACCAACCGGGACCAAAGGGTCTTTCGTCCCGGTTGGAGGCACCAACCGGGAGTATAGGCCTACCCTTTCGTCCCGGTTGGGGGTACCAACCGGACCTAAAGAAGCACACGGATCGTGTGTTTCTTTCAAGCGCTTGTGAGCTGTTGGATCAGGGCCTTTAGTCCCGGTTCGTGTTACCAACCGGGACTAAAGAAGCACACGGATCGTGTGTTTCTTTCAAGCGCTTGTGAGCCGTTGGTTCAGGGGTGTGTTTCTTTTGAGTGCTTGTGAGCTGTTGGATCTGCACTCCCACCTCATCCACAGGTACACCTTCTAATCGCCTATAAATAGCGACGTCCCTGCAGTGAACGGCACACAACGAGCGTCTACCTTTGCCACCGAACCCAATGGTTGGATTTAGCCTTCCCGCTGGCATGTTCCCTAGCATTATTGTGTTTGTCCTTGTTCGTCGGCCAGCCATTGGAGCCACCTCCTGTAGGTCGGTGAATAAGGACAACAGAACGACGCTGTTGGAAACACAAGCCCTCGGGTAGGTTGAATCCAACCACTGGATTAGGGTGACACAATGATGAATTGCCGAGGAGGTGGGAGTGGTGGTGGTAGAAATCATTCAGTTCATCGACCGAATACAAATCAAACGGTTTCACCTGCATACGCCCTACGGTGCATTTGATATGCGGGCACTCTCTAGCCACAGTAGGGTTGTATGCAGGTGATACCGTGTGTTTTGTTCTATCTAGAAATCCTTCGGTTCATCGACCGAATACGGTTTGTATGCAGGTGATACCGTGTGTTTTGTACACGAACTTCTCACCAGTTTTTGTCAACACTCATACATAAAAAGGTTTTGAGAACACTCATACATAAATTGTTTTATATACTATTACACTCATACTTAGATCATGATCGCTTCTTCGGCCGTAACCATGGAGTTTCTTCATTATGTAACGGGATGCTTGGGTCAGTTTTCACTGTGAATGGCGGAATTTCATCAAACTTATTATAGTCTGCTGACATGTCTGTCTTGTCCTTGACTCCCACGATGTTTCTTTTTCCTGAAAGAACTATGTGACGCTTTGGCTCATCGTGTGCTGTATTTGTTTCCTTATCTTTTCTTTTTTTCGGTTTGGAGCTCATGTCCTTCACATAGAAAACCTGAGCCACATCATTGGCTAGGACGAATGGTTCGTCTCTGTACGCAATATTCTTGAGATCCACTGTTGTCATTCCGTACAGCTGGTCTACCTTTACCCCTTCTCCATTCATGTTGACCCAACTGCACCGAAACAAAGGGACCTTAAAAGTAGGTCCGTAGTCAAGTTCCCATATCTCCTCTATGTAACCATAGTATGTGTCCTTTTGTCCATTCTCGTCTGTTGCATCAAAGCGAACACCACTGTTTTGGTTGGTACTCTTTTTATCTTGGGCAATCGTGTAAAATGTATTCCCATTTATCTCGTACCCTTGGAAAGTCAATACAGTCGAAGATGGTGACGCGGCCAATAAGTAGAGTTGATCTCCAACATCGGTGTCATTCATGAGATGTAATCGCAACCAACTACCGAAAGTCTCCATGTGTTTTTGTTTAATCCAGGAGTCAGGCTTCCCTGGGTTTTTGGAGCATACACTATTCTTGTGTACCTCGATATACGGAGCCACGAAGGTGGAACTTTGTAGAACTGTGTAGTGTGCTTGAGTGAAAGAATGCCCGTCCCTACATATCATTGCTTTCTTTCCTAGCGTGCCTTTTCCACTAAGTCTCCCCTCATGCCGCGATTCAGGAAGACCAATCGACTTAATGTCGGGAATAAAGTCAACACAAAACTCAATGACCTCCTCTGTTCCATAGCCTTTGGAGATGCTTCCTTCTGGCCTAGCACGGTTATGAACATATTTCTTCAAGACTCCCATGAACCTCTCGAAGGGGAACATATTGTGTAGAAATACAGGACCGAGAATTGCAATCTCGTCGACTAGGTGAACCAGGAGATGCGTCATAATATTGAAAAATGATGGGGGGAACACCAACTCAAAACTAACAAGACATTGGACCACATCCTTCTGTAACCTTCTTAGACTTTCTTGATCGATTACCTTCTGAGATATTGCATTGAGAAATGCACATAGCTTCACAATGGGTACTCGAACATTTTCCGATAGAAGCCCCCTCGATGCAATCGGAAGCAACTACATCATAATCACGTGGCAATCATGAGACTTCAGGTTTTGGAATTTTTTATCTGCCATATTTATTATTCCCTTTATATTTGATGAGAAGCCAGCCGGGACCTTGATACTACTCAGGCATTCAAAAAATATTTCCTTCTCTGCTTTTGTAAGAGCGTAGCTGCTTATGTAATGACGCCCTTTATCTGTATGCTTGTTGTTTGGGTCTTTCATACGCTGCTGGTCCTCCCGTGCTTCCGGTGTATCTTTTGTCTTCCCCTACACGCCGAGGAAGCCTAGCAGGTTCACGCAAAGATTCTTTGTCACGTGCATCACGTCGATTGAAGATCGGGCCTCTAGGACTTTCCAATAGGGTAGCTCCCAAAATATAGATTTCTTCTTCCACATGGGCGCGTGTCCGGTAGCGACGTCTTTCGGAACAGATTGACCGCCAGGACCCTTTCCAAAGATTACTTCTATGTCCTTGACCATACCAAATATAGCATCACCATCAGGGAGGTTAGGATTCTTCCGGTGATCTGCCTCACCATTGAAATGCTTGCCTTTCTTTCTTACGGGGTGACTGCCTGGAAGAAATTGACGACACCCCAGGTACACGATCTTCTTACATTTTTCCAAATATGTACCTTTAGTCTTATCTAAATAGTGCGTGCATGCGTTGTATCCCTTGTTTGACTGTCCTGAAATGTTACTAAGAGCAGGCCAATCATTGATGGTTACGAACAGCAACGCTCGTAGGTCAAATTCCATCTGTTTGTGCTCATCCCACACACGTACACCTGGTATGGCCCACAACTACAAAAGTTCATCAACTAATGGCCTTAGGTACACATCAATGTCGTTGCCGGGTTGCTTCGGGCCTTGGATGAGAACGGGCATCATAATGAATTTCCGCTTCATGCACAACCAAGGAGGAAGGTTGTAGATACATAGAGTCACGGGCCAGGTGCTGTGACTGCAGCTCTGCTCCCCAAAAGGATTCATACCGTCTGTACTTAGACCAAACCATAAGTTTCTTGCATCACCTGCAAAGTCCGAGAACTCTCTCTCGATTTTTCTCCACTGCGACCCATCGGCGGGGTGTCTCAACTTCCCGTCTTTCTTACGCTCTTCTTTGTGCCATCGTAACAACCTGGCATGCTCTTTGTTTCTGAACAGACGTTTCAACCGTGGTATTATAGGAGCATACCACATAACCTTAGCAGGAATCCTCTTCCTGGGGGGCTCGTCATCGCCCTCAACATCACCAGGGTCATCTTGTCTGATCTTGTACCGCAGTGCAGTGCATACCGGACATGCATCCAAATTCTCGTACTCCTCACCGCGGTAAAGGATGCAGTCATTGATACATGCATGTATCTTCTGCACATCTAATCCTAGAGGGCAGATAGCCTTCTTTGCTTCGTACGTAGTCTCGGGCAATTCATTATCTTTTGGAAGCTTCGGCTTCATTATTTTCAATAACTTCTCAAATCCCTTGTCAGATAAACCAGTCTCTGCCTTCCATTTCAGCAATTCCAGTGTGGTACCGAGCTTTGTGCTACCATCTTCGCAATTTGGGTACAGCAACTTTTTGTGATCCTCTAGCATGGCCTCCAACTTCAGCTTCTCCTTTTCTGTATCGCATTCTCGTTTTGCATCAGAAATGACCCGACCAAGACCATCATCGGGCTCATCTGACGCCCGTTGTTCTTCACCTCCTTCTTCTTCATTATTGTCTTCCATCGCAGTATCACCGTATTCTTCAGGGAACATAAGATAGTTCTCATCATCCTTTTCTTTTTCATTGTCTTCCATCATAACCCCTCTTTCTCCGTGCTTGGTCCAACAATTATAGCTGGGCATGAAACCTCTCCGAAGCAGGTGGCCTTGAAGGGTTCTCGACGAAGAGTGCTCCTTAACGTTCCGACAGTCCACACATGGACAAGGCATAAAACCATCATATTTGTTTGCCTCAGCCACATGGATAAATTTATGCAGGCCTGTACTAAAATCAGAACTACGTCGGTCGCCGTACATCCATCGCTGCCGTTCATCCATCTGCATATCATATAATTAAGTTTGTCAAATACAATTAGAATAACATATTTAATACTGAAATGACCACCGTACATCGACACATGCAATATTTCTATATCAATTATAGATGAGAAGGATAAAGTTGCTAACCTTGGTCGAGGATATCATTTTGTGTGAACTTAAGTGTGGCTCGGGCATTTCATCGAACACATCTTGTGCGTGGCAAAGAAAAAAAAACTAGCACCCACTTCCCACCAATCCGAGCAAAAAAAATAACAGAGTAGAGAAGAAGGCGGGGGTTACGTATATAGGCAGGGGAGGGGCATTCGTCCCGGTTCGTGGCACGAACCGGGAACAAAGCTCGAGCATTCGTCCCGGTTCGTGGCACGAACCGGGACCAAAGCCTCCGCGACAGCTTTGGTCCCTGTCCGTGCCACGAACCGGGACGAATGTCCCTAACCGAACCGGGACCAATGCTCCACGGGCCCCTGGCAGCTCGAACCGGGACCAATGCCAGGCATTGGTCCCGGTTTATCAGTCAACCGGGCCTAATGCCAATTCGGCAGCGTCCGAAAGGTGGTTTTTCTACTAGTGAAATATGCAAATTATACCAGTATATATTATGTACAATTGATCGTTCAGACTGATCACGGAGAACCGTTGTTCTTCAATCAATAGGTTTTGGAACCTGATTTTTTTTCTCACGTATTTTATCGGCACTAAAATTCCACTGTATTATGTCACACACATGTGCCATCACTTATCTTCTATATCTAAATAGCTAACCCCCACTACTGATATGGCGCAACTAGGTAGTCGACGCCGATGTGCTGTTTCCCTATCTTTCACGGTACAATTTCTGTAACGGTAGTCAAGATCTCAACTCTTTGCAATTAGCAACGCAAAATACAGCAGCAGTATATCAATCGATTGCTTCCTAGTACGAACTCACACCAGACCAAATAGCAGTTGGACTGTTCTACACAGAGAACAAATCAGACTTCAAATAGCAGATCGGTTTACAAGTATGAAGATTGCAAACCTATCAGGACAACAAGCGCACCCCTCAGCCAAAGGAAGCACTTGGACGATCCAAACTGGATCACGCAGCAATTAGAAGCAACCTGCCTCTAATCCAGACGCCTGGAACACGAACCTCGATGGGTTCCTCAACTGATATCACGCACAGAATTGGCCGCCGGAAACATGGCGATTCTCTGGTTAATTAACTCTCAAAACATTGTCTGCCCTAATTACATGGTCGTACGACCCTTTATATAGTGCATGCAAGCACTTAGCCAATCCAACTAGAATTCTTATTGGACTCTAAAGCTGACCGTCAAAATCCAAGGCTAAGAATTAAAAAAAACAAGGCCCAGCCCGTACCATGGCATGAGCAAATAAAAACAAGTACGACTCAACTTGATTAAGGAAAACACATGTGCATCACGTCTCCAGGTAACTCGCTGATGGACAAGTTTCAGGAGCTTGACGCTCATGCCTGTACCTCTATGGAGCCCACGTAGAAATATTTGCACGGTGTTCTAAACATGGGATTAACCTTCTCCTTCGGCACCATTTGCATCACAATTGAAGTGTTTGTGTTGCAGCTCGAGCTCTCTCGCTCATTAACATCAGTGTTTGCAGCAGTACCAATAATCCGTCCTTGTCGCCTCGCTGGTACGACGTACTTCTTCGACATATATGTAGGCGGTGCCGCATCATCCTCCCTCCCTTGAAGGGAAACCGTCCTCGGTTTCGACCTACACCTTGCAGACTTTGTCTTGAACACTTCGACGGTACACTTGATATCCTTTGCAGATTTGGGTAGAAGAGCGTAGAACTCACCCTTATGCATAAATGTGTACCTGTTCGTGCATCCATGATGAAGTGCGTTGACATCATGTTGCCACGGACGTCCCAATAAAAGATGACAAACATGTAACGGTAGAACGTCGCACTCCACTTTATCAACATATCCATCCACAGAAAAAGGAACTTTTACTCGATGGGTGACCTTCAACTTGCCGACGCCATTGATCCATTGCATATAGTATGGCTTCGGATGCTCCCATGTAGGCAAAGAAAGAGACTCTACCACATCCTTACTAATCATGTTGCTTGCACTGCCACCATCAACAATCAGCTTGCACACCTCTCCCTTGATAGTACATGTAGTTTGAAAAATACTACGCCTTTATCCAGGTTCAACAATAACCGTGTCATCACGCTGGACCTTATGGGCTAGCAAACTTGGCACATTAAGCTCAGGATAACAGTCCAAGACGTTACCATTATCTTTTTCTGTATCATCCTCTAGGTGAGGCATCTCATCTTCGGATTCTGAAATATATGCATCGTCAACAAGCAGCAAAATCTTCTTCCGATTCGGACACTCACGCATCATGTGCCCTCGTCCCCCACACTTATGACATATAACATTGCTATGATGAGATGAGCTTGATGTAGCTTGAGAAACCTCCTTAGGTGCAGCAGCTACCTTGCTTTGTTCAACGCTCGTCGACTTGTAAGAAACAGCCGGTTTAGCGCTATATCCACCATCCACATGAGAAGAAATACGCCGTGTACTACTGTAGGTTGGATGACTACCTTCAGTTTGCTTCTCATGAACCCAACGTTCAGCACGCTCAGCTTGGTGAATCAACTCATGAATATCATTGTACTGCATCAAATCAACACGATCCCGAATATCTTCATTCAACCCCTCAAACAGTCGTACCATGGTTGCCTCCGCAGACTCACGTACCGCTGTCCGTATCATTAATGTTTGCATCTCCTTGTAGTACTCATCAACAGTTTTCGTGCCTTGCACAAGACGACGCAGTTTACTGTGAAGTTGACGAGTGTAACTAGCAGGCACAAATCTGTCCCTCATAACACGCTTCATGTCAGCCCATGTTGCAGCGCGCTCTCCAATGCGGTTCAGATTATCCCACCAAACAAGAGCATATTCTGTAAATTCTGAGGATGCAATACGAACCTTCTTTTCTTCCGAATAATTGTGGTTGTCAAAAATCTGATTAACACGCATCTCCCACTCTAAATATTTCTCCGGATCAGAACGTCCCGAGAACTCCGGTACGGTGATCTTTATGCGTCCGATACCATCATCCTCCCGAGCAGCTTCACGACCATGGTTGCGCCGCTGGGCAGCACCATGGCGAACCTCAAGACCTCGTCGTGGTTGGTGCTGATAGCCCCCACGTGCATCAGATAAATCAGAAACATCATCATCAGAGTGACCTTGACTGCATGACGGTGACCGGGACTGTCAGGGTCTCGCATCCCTTGCCTCTAGACGCTGAACGACCGTACTCAACCGATTAAGGCTCTCGGTCACCACTCGCAAACTGTCATCCCGCTGGCGATCACTCGTCGTCAAGCGCACATTAAGCCTGTCCTCAACACCCGCAATATTTGAAGACAAATCCTCAACCTTTGCACGAAGCTTTTTATTGGCGCTTTTGATCGACATCAAGTGGATACGCAGATCTTCAGTAACTTCAGGACCCAAAGGAATTTCGTCTCCTTCCAAATCAGACTCCTCGTGATTCGACATCTTGACAAAGCAACAAGATCAAACCAGCCGAGAAAAAAAAATTGCACCGTGAGCAACCTTCGCTCTGATACCAAGATGATATGGCGCAACTAGGTAGTCGACGCCGATGTGCTGTTTCCCTATCTTTCACGGTACAATTTCTGTAACGGTAGTCAAGATCTCAACTCTTTGCAATTAGCAACGCAAAATACAGCAGCAGTATATCAATCGATTGCTTCCTAGTACGAACTCACACCAGACCAAATAGCAGTTGGACTGTTCTACACAGAGAACAAATCAGACTTCAAATAGCAGATCGGTTTACAAGTATGAAGATTGCAAACCTATCAGGACAACAAGCGCACCCCTCAGCCAAAGGAAGCACTTGGACGATCCAAACTGGATCACGCAGCAATTAGAAGCAACCTGCCTCTAATCCAGACGCCTGGAACACGAACCTCGATGGGTTCCTCAACTGATATCACGCACAGAATTGGCCGCCGGAAACATGGCGATTCTCTGGTTAATTAACTCTCAAAACATTGTCTGCCCTAATTACATGGTCGTACGACCCTTTATATAGTGCATGCAAGCACTTAGCCAATCCAACTAGAATTCTTATTGGACTCTAAAGCTGACCGTCAAAATCCAAGGCTAAGAATTAAAAAAAACAAGGCCCAGCCCGTACCATGGCATGAGCAAATAAAAACAAGTACGACTCAACTTGATTAAGGAAAACACATGTGCATCACGTCTCCAGGTAACTCGCTGATGGACAAGTTTCAGGAGCTTGACGCTCATGCCTGTACCTCTATGGTGCCCACGTAGAAATATTTGCACGGTGTTCTAAACGTGGGATTAACCTTCTCCTTCGGCACCATTTGCATCACAATTGAAGTGTTTGTGTTGCAGCTCGAGCTCTCTCGCTCATTAACATCAGTGTTTGCAGCAGTACCAATAATCCTTCCTTGTCGCCTCGCTGGTACGACGTACTTCTTCGACATATATGTAGGCGGTGCCGCATCAACTACAAAGAATTCTCTTAACATGCAGCCTATCCACATCACCAGCATGCCACATATGCAGCTATGCCATGTCATCACTTCTATTTTATATTAATCACTTTATTTTTTAGATGAAACTAATTAACAAATAGCACCGTAGGCATTCTGTTCTTTGCATCTTGATCGCAGACGTCTCTACGGCAACTCCTCGGTTACTCACTAACTCTCCGACCTATTAATTATCCACCTTTTCCTCTTCGTCTTCTACATCAAATTCATTCCTCCAATGGCCACTTAGAAACCGATTGTTTACCTTATTCACTTCTCATATTCTCCACCAAAAATTACACGAGTAACTGATCCAGTTGCCTCCCATTTAAGAAGTTGAGTTGCTCTAATCCTGTGGTATCCACAACTTCGTGTGCTACTACTCGAGGGACAATAGTTTTTGCAAGCCGAGCTTCATGGGACGACTTTGAAATCCCTACGGACTACGGTTGTCACCCATGTCCGCCGCCGCACCACGCGCTGACATCCTCCATCATGGCAGCGTGCCGGTCGGCCACCACCGGCGTGGACAGGTAGGACACCACAGAGGCGTGTTGCACGTATCCCATTCCCAGCACGTTCTTTACGGACTCCTTGCGCCAGTAGCCGATGCTCATGGCGAGCGATAGGAACCAGCCGTGCCAGCGCGGCTGCAAGGTCTCCACTGTAGCCGGGTGGCCAAATCTCAAATGCTGCCGATGAGAGGGGCACGAACATGCAGTATCTAAGTGCAGGAACAGCTACATCCACATGTACAAGGATTTGAGGTTCGTCTCCTTTTTGCTCTCCCTTATTACACGCGACGTCATCTGTCACGACACTGCACCTGCCTCTAGCAATCAAGGCGAAGAGAAGAACGACACAGCGACAAGTCATCCACAAGGCCCACCTGGAGGCAAGGCCCATGGCCCAGAAGACACGGGCGACGCCACATACTTAGGACAGAATTAGAGATCGAGAGGGGGATCGATGATTAATCATACTATCTGAACCCTGACGGGATTTCTCTTCTCCCTCCTCCGAGCCTGCGAGCTCGTCGATTCTGCTCTTGTGTGACGCAGAGCTTGTATCAGCTACCAATTCACCGAATTACACAGATAATATCCCATTCGATAGTGGTGTCAACTAGTAGCTACTCTACATATGGTATCAGAGCTCATTGATCTCGGGCCATATCACTCTGATCTCTCCAAAATCCGGCAAGATTTGTAGCAGCGGAGGCGAGTTCGGGTGACTGGGGCGCACCGTTTTGGGTCTCCTTTGGTCTGCCTCTTCCCCGCGGCGGCGGCGACGGCTGAGCCTTTCCATTTGGGCTCGCACGGCGGCGTTGGTGGCGGTAGACTGCTTGGGCGAGATTTGGTGGGGATCGAGCGGTTGGTAGCAGATCTCTACTGCTACGCATAAAATTCCGGCTCGGCAACCAGATTTATTCGTCATTGGGGGCGCATCTCGGAGGCGGCGGCAGGCGTTGACAGCAAACAACAATGTGTGGATGTCGTGTGACGAGGTGGTCATGGAGAAAGTGCAGATGGATCTCACCGAGCTCAAGCAACAAGGCGCTGCAACTGCTGATACCATCAAGCAGTTGAACGAAACCCTGAAGAGCCTGAGTGGATGGATGCCTCAAGTCGATGAGACCATCAAAACTCTGCAGAAGAAAGGGTATCTGATTGGTGTACGTGTGGAAGCGCTGGAAACAGCTCCTAATTTACCACGGGTGCACACCCCACGGCCTGAATGGCACGGCGACGATCATCAAACCCAGGGACATGTTGCTGGTGCATCTCGTGCATCAGCACTTGCCCTGGACAAGGGTACGCACACCACTCCTCAAACACCAGTCCGTTTTGATCTAGGAGATAGCTCTGATCATTTCACTGAGACACCTTATGCTGGATCTAGACGTGGAAATTATAGAACTAGACCACCTAAAACTGATTTCCCTCGCTTTGATGGGGAAAACCCAAAGTGGTGGAAGCAAGTGTGTGAGAAGTACTTTAACCTCTATGATGTAGATCATGATACCTGGGCTAGCTTTGCCACTATGCATTTCACTAGAAATGCGGCGCTCTGGCTGCAGACCTATGAGGCAGAGCACGAGGTGGATAATTGGAAGGAACTATGTGTCGCAATCAACATAAAATTTGGGGAAAACAAACACCATAGATACTTGGAGGCTTTAGAACGTTGTAGACAAACTGAAAGTGTATAGAAATACCACCACAAATTTGAGGATATTAGACACAAAATTTTGGTTTACAACAAACATTATGATGAGGCTTTTTTTGTTACTAAGTTCATTTGTAGATTGAAGAAACATATACAGAGAGCTATTCGTTTACATAATCCTCGAACAGTTGATGCTGCGTTAGTTCTTGCTGAAAAATAGGAGGAAATGATGGAAGAGAGCCATATTCAAACAATCGGTACAAGAATGACTACAAGCCCCCCAATGCAAAATCTGGGTACTCTGGCAAAGGATTGTTCTCCACTCCTGGAGAATCCACTAGAGGTAACGGAGACAAGGCAAAGCAAAAAGGGCCCTCGGATGATCGAATCAAAAACCTTCGAGATCAGCGCAGAGCGTGTGGTGAATGCTTTACTTGTGGTTACAAGTACCAGCCGGGACACAAATGTAACACGACAATTCCTATGAATGTAATGGCAGAACTGTTACAAGTACTGCAAATTTATTCATCGGATGAAGAGGAGGACAAGGAGAACTCTAGCGAGGAGGAACCACTCACGCACATCTCCATGTGTGCCATGGCAGGCTTGCAATCGAAGAGAAGTATTCGGTTACAAGAAGAATGCAATGGCAAGCAGATACTATTGCTCATTGATTCAGGCAGTGCTGGCAGTTTTGTGAGTGCAGAAGCGGTAGAACAACTGGGCTTACACACCAAAGATATTCCTACAGTTCATGTTGCTATGGCAGAGGGAAGGAAAACTGCAATCAATCTGGTTGCTCCTGATGTGCAGTGGTCTTGTCAAGGACACGAATTCTCAACTTCATTCCGAGTCTTCAGTGTACCGGGTTATGACATGGTGTTAGGAATGGATTGGTTGGAGAGTCTACCACCAATGTGGGTGGATTGGGCAAGCAAGACTTTGCGATATAAACTAAATGGCAAAAGGGTGGAGCTGAAGGGAGTCAAGAACAATATACAGAAATGTGAGCCGATATCCCTAGCAGAAATTCAGGTGTTAGCCAGGGACAGGGCTTTGGAGCATATTGTGCAGCTCAACAATCTGGATGCAAACAACATTGATGCAGTGCCAGTGGAAAATGAAGAGGTGCTTCAGGAATTCAGCAGGTGTTTCCAAACACCATCCGGGCTTCCCCCTCATCGAGAATATGATCATCACATCACACTGCTGCCAGGGGTGCAACCAGTGAGTGTGAAACCATATCGGTATTCACCTCAACAGAAAAATGAAATTGAAAGGCAGATTAAGGACGAGGCATAATTCGTGCTAGTCATAGTCCTTTTGCCTCGCCAGTGTTGCTGGTTAAGAAAAAAGATGGAACATGGAGGTTTTGTGTTGATTACCGCCATCTAAATGCAGTTACAGTGAAGGACAAGTACCCCATGCCTGTAGTGGATGAGCTACTGGACGTGTTAGCTGGATCCAAATTCTTCACAAAACTTGATCTACGCTCTGGTTATCATCAAATTAGATTGGTAGAGTCGGACGAATGCAAGACAACTTTTCGCACACACAGTGGCCATTACGAATTCTTGGTTATGCCATTCGGGCTAACATCAGCTCCAGCGACATTTCAGTCAGCAATGAACACAGTTTTTGCTTCATTGATCCGCAAGTTTGTGCTTGTTTTTGTGGATGACATATTGATCTACAGCAAAACATTGGAAGAGCATCAACAACACCTGCGAGCTGTGTTTCAGTTACTTCAGAAGAACAACTTATATGTCAAGAAGTCTAAGTGTTCCTTTGCACAGAGTTCACTGGAATATTTGGGTCACATAATCAGTGCTCAAGGTGTATCTACTGATCCCAGCAAAATTGCTGCATTTCAAAACTGGCCACAACCTATGACACTCAAAGAACTGAGGGGATTCTTGGGACTCGCAGGGTATTACAGGAAATTCATAGCATTGTTTGGACTGTTGTGTCGGCGCCTGAAGAATCTACTCAAGAAGAACATGCCTTTCATATGGACTCCAGAGGTGAATGTTGCGTTTTTAGCTATCAAACAAGCGTTGGTACAAGCCCTTGTCTTGGCCTTACCTGACTTCACTAAAGAATTCGTGTTGGAGACCGTTGCATGTGAGAAGGGGGTTGGGGCTGTGATAATGCAGCAAGGCCATCCCATTGCATTTCTTAGCAGAGCACTTGGCATCAAGAATCAGTGCGTGTCTATCTACGACAAAGAATGTCTAGCAATTCTGATGGCAATTGATAAATGGAAAATGTACTTGCAAAATATGCCATTCACCATCTACTGTAACATCCCAAATTTTGGAATGTTTTAAAAATCACAAACATTTAAAACTTTTATTAATAAATAAATAAAGTCCCCAAAAAACAAGAAAACCTTTATAGAAGATTGTTTTGATATCTTCAAAGTTATATTTTAATTGTTCCTTCATCTTCCAATCTTTAAATTTCAAAGTTTTCGAAATGAAATATTTATTTGGGGTTTCCTATAAACCCTAAAACCTTTTGGCAAAGTATTTCAATATTTTATATAGCCCAAATTAAAATGGGTATTTTATTTGAAGGTGTAACCAAACTCTATTTTGTAAAATGATTTATATTAAATTATATTTATTACAAAAATGAGTTTATCATGTCTCATGTTTAATGATATTACTCATAATAATTTTCTGGACTTTATTTGATTTCAAAAGGAATTTATAAAACCCTATTTTATAAAACAACATAAAGGTGTCAAATAGGCCTTTATGCATTAGTTGAGATTTTCAAGATTTGAAATATTTTGGAAATATCCTAAATGTCTATTTTTACAAACGGGAATTTACAAAAAATAATTACAAATTTATTTGACTTATTTTAGAGCTATAAATCAAAAATTATAAAAGAAAACAGAAAAAGAAAAAGATAAAAACAACAAAAAAAAAACACTAACTGGGCCGAAGCCTAGCAACCCCCAGCAGCCCGACCGAACCGAGCATCCGCCTGTGTTCGTCTTCCACCTCCAGCACGTACAGAACCTGTATGTTACATCAACCTGTGCCACTCACCACTTCCCCTCCTCTTTTAGAGGATTCTATGCCTCGAATTGATTTTTCACCAACATGGAAATTACTCCCAACTCAGCAACGATCTCATTCAGGGAAATTATTTCCCACTCCCATATCTTAAACATCCAGTTCGACCCGGTGCACCGAATGCCATGCGTTGGCATGCCTCTCCCAATCTCCCTCCTCAACCCCTACAAAGGTAAACCGAGCGCGTCATATTACGCCTCTTGGCTTCCTCCTACACTTTGTTTCAAAAACTTTCTCGCGAGGAGCTCTCAATAACCCGTGCCATTGACGTCTTATTTTGTGTCTCGACGAGTTCATCGGACTGGTACGTCGCGTACGGTTAACTTTTCCTTGATTCCTCTTACTATGGTGCTCAACTAATTTTGGGCTACCTCCAGGACATGGTTTGGCATCAAACGTGAGTAATTGTCCGCATCACCACCAACGCCGTCGCCATTGTCGAGCTTCTAAGTTTGTCTACTTCGTCTCGGACAATCAGAGGACCTCTATCCTTGTCTATTCAACTCTACTCAAAATTCAGCATCCGCCTAAACTTTTACTTTTGTATTTGGCAAACCATAGAGCTCGTGCTCATCGCTGGAGCGCCACCGGAGCCGCTGCTCGGGAAGCCGTCGTCGCCGTCATTTGAGACACCGTGATCCACTGCTGCGGACTCCATCATCTTAGTCATGAAGGGAGGAACTAACCGTACATCTTCGTTGAGCTGGAGGACCGCGGGAACCCCACCAACATCCATGTCCGAGTCGCCATCGCCGTTCTCCGGTGTGCACCGCCTCCATGGATGTTCCGTTCACGTCCATATAATCAATCAACGGCTTAGGTTAGATCCTACCAGCAAATCGGTACCGGAGAATTGTAGATCTCCACTTGTCTTTGTTATAATAAAATTCGTCCAGTTTTTATTTAAAAAGACACTAGACTTGTCCAACTTCAAAAATTCATATCTTCAGCTCTGTGTGTCCAAAAATTACAAACTATATATCAAAATGTTTGGAAAAATATATTCTATCCAGTGGGATGTTCAATTTGCACCTTTGCATCCTGAATTTGAAATGTTTTTACAGAAACATAAAATAAGGTATTATAGCACTATGGCATATTTACTAAATTGCTAAACACTTTAAAAATGTGTTCATAAGCATCATGCATATGCTACATAACAGAAAACTAAGGGTGTGTTCATTTTTTGGATGGGGTGGAATGGAATGGAACCATTCCATTCCACTGTCACGGAACCGTTCCATCCCTGTGTTCGGTTTGGACAAAAAATTGTCACGGAACCGTTCCATCCCTGTGTTCGGTTTTGGAATGGGATGAGAATGGAATGCAATGGAGTGATAATGTAATTATTCTAAACTCGATTAATTATTTCTAAACTTGATTAATTATTTCTAAACTTAATTAATTATTTCTAAACTTGATTAATTATTACCAAACTTGATTAATTATAGCTAAACTTGATTAAATTAGAGGGAGACACAGTGTCGTTCCACCTCGTCCGGCCGAATCGGCCGGACGGGTTGGTTCCACATCTAGAGGGAATATGCCCTTTTGTGGAACCACCTAATTCCGTTCCTCGCTCCAACCGAACGCGAGAATGGGTTTTGGGAATGGAACGGTTCCATTCCATTCCAGTCCATCCCAGAACCGAACGGACCCTAACTAGATGTATTATTGTTAATATTGTTGTGTGTTAGATTGCATTTCATGCATTCATATATTTTTATATTGCCTTATTTGTGATTGTCGTATTGTTGTTTATTGTTGTTTGTTTATATTATTTAGATTGAACGGAGTGCTCCAAGTTACGTTGGAAAGAGAGTGTGAGCAACGACAAGTTTTTCAAAGGCAAGTGATGCTCACACATGAAATTTTCCAAGTATTTTGATATGCATTGTAGTTTACTTTCTAAGTAGAATTGCATGTCAGGTTTTATTACTATGCTATGCTAGACCTGTTTAGCATTACTCCAAATATTCCTAAGTGTCTAGTACCTATATGATAACTTAGTAGAAGTATTGAAATGATATGCTATGTGTTTTGTTATGAAAAGCTAATTTCTACTAAGTTAAACAACTACCTGGGTGGCAATTGATTTTGCTCTATTGGTGGTACAAAGTTGAGTGGCTGCTCAGGGCCATTTCCATGGTTATACCTGAGTATGTGCACTTGTGAACGACCACCCAGGAACAAAGAGATTTAAGTCGCTCCAAGTTTAGATTGCTTCCAGTGCAGCCACTTGGTACTATGGCTCTGCCTTGACTAAGTAAGTTCTAGGAACCTGATTCTGGCAGTTCTCAGCGGATGAATGTCTTGTATGGGTCTGCCTGACGAACAGGGGACTGGTTCCCAAAGGTCTCGTCTTCATCTTCACCTTTCCTTTTCACTTCAAGAAGGTCAAGGATAGAATGGGTGGATGAAGTCTTGTGGTGAAAGTGCACAACCTCTCGAGAGTGTCAAAACTATGATCATAGCCGTGTCCACGGTTACGGACAATTCTGAGCAGCTGAACAAGGATGTCAACTGAAGATCTCAACATTCCAATTTTCTCAAGAAAAATTTTGATGGGTGAACAAGGGTAGAAAGGACACCCAGTGTATAAGGACTTGTCCCGCAAAGACACCAGATATGCTGGGATTGTCCCATAGGTCCAATTGGAAAGGACACCGAGTGTATCAGGACTTGTCCCGCAAGGACACCAGATATTCTAGGATTGTCTCATTTTCTAGTTGGAGAAAGAAAATGATTTGAAAGGATAGGACAAAACTTGCTTTACGCAAAATAGCCTTGAACTCCACCAACCAAATATGCATATAGCTATTAGGAGTTTGCCCTTATGAGTCCACAAGTATCACTTGCCAGATCCATTCTAATGGTTCTGACCAATTTTTGGCTGTAACCTACGTGTTGCAGGTTTGCGGACGACGAGTAAGGAAACGAATAAGGGTTTCGAGTTTGCAACCAACATGTTTGCCTGTGGCACATGAAGATGATGAGGCTCCATGCTATTTTAAGTTTTTCGCTGCTGAACTTTGTAACATGCTAGCCTTCGGCTATGCAACTTGTAATGAACTATTTTTCTAGATCTTCGATGTAATAGATATTTGACGCATTTGCATGATATTACATCTTGAACTGTGGTGCTAGCTATTCGATCCAGGGACTAGCACAAAACGCAGAGATCTTGGCCATTTTAAAAAGGCAAGGTCGCTACAGATGGTATCAGAGCACTGTGTTGCCTGTAGGCTCGAAAACCTTAGGTTTGGATTAGGAATAGGAAAGACCATACGAACAATTGTTATTTTCTAATGTCCAAAACTTTCCTAATATCCTTCTTGTAACCTTCTCACCTAATTTCTTTCTAAATTATCTTATCTTATTTATAGATGACCATAACTCATAAATGTTTCCAAAGGTGTTGAAGATCAACATGACAATTATGAGAAGCCATCAAGTGCCTTGATCGAAGACTTCAAATTTTTACTTCACAACATCCAAAAGTACCTCGACGAACTCAAAGAAATAGAAGAGAATCTTGAAGCATTGAAGGAAGAGATAGACTAGACCACCATTTTACCCGAATAACACTATAGTAATATGGTATTGACTTACCAAATTGTGGTATGGCAGTATTATCGTGTCTATTTTGAAAAACCTTTTTGTGTTTGTTTGTTATCCAAACTATAATTTCAAAAATTAAGTAGGAGAAGTTGTTTTATCTCTATTGGTTGTTTTTTTATTGCTTGATGCTTGCAAGATGTTTTGTTTGTAAGATGAATTGTCTTGATCTACTGTGTTTGGGTAGAACTTCTTTTAGATTTTCTTCTATCTCTACTCATCCCTGCTAAACCAAACCAGATGTCTCACCCACATACCAACCATGATGAAAAAGATAGCCGCCTCAAGGTGCCCTATGCAGTTCAGTTGCTGGTAGCAACTCAGACTCAGATGACTCAAGTGATGAAAGAAAGTCAAGCCAACAACCCCAATAACGAGTGACCCACAGGAATGCAACAAATGTTAGATAACTAGACTCAATTAGTGCAGATGATGGCTCAGTATATGGCAAGAAACATCAAGAACTTACCACAGATGGAAGACGGCCACAAGGAGACCAAGGAGAATATTATGACAGGACCTAGAGCCTGCAAAATCTATGGAGAGATAGGTCATTCATCCAAAGAATGTCATGATGAGTGGCCCCATTGTGAGGCAAACTATCTAGATGAAGGATATCCCATAACCGATGTTACCTGCTTTTTGTGTGAAGGGACAACTCATGTCCCAGCTCAGTGTCAGCTTTATCCCATGGTGCAAGAGGTCAGTCAACAGGCAAAGGTGGAATGCAACAAATTCCAGAAGACTTTAGAAGAACAAGATCATAAAGGGAAACGTAAGCGAGATAGAAACCAAGTGGTGTCCTTCAATTGCAGTGAGGCGGGCCATTTTGCGAATGACTGCCCAGAGAAGGAGGTTGGTGATGGGATCAAGCAAAACAGTATGAGAAGGGACTTATTATTCATGACAAGATGGAAGGTGAAGCTAGAATTAGTACTCATCCTAACTCATCTATGGTCACCACTAAGTGTTGTTATTCATGTGAAGAGGAAGGTCATTTTTCTTGAGATTGCCCCTTTAGATGAACAACAAGGTTCCCAACCGTTGAGGTAGATTATGATGAGGAAGATTACAAAGATCTGTTCTCTAGAGAAAGGCCAAAGAAGAAGAAGAAGGACCTTAGTCACATACAGTGTTATAAGTGTAAGAAGATGGGACACTATTCCTATGACTGCCTCGAATGGAAGATTGGAGAAGAGGGCAAGTTAAATTCTCTCAAGAAGGGACTTGTGAACCATCGCAGTACTGATCATGACCCCCATCATCACGTTATCAACCAAAGTGGTGGATTCAAAGCAAGCAATGGAGGAATCAATGTTAGGGTACACAATGGACACAAGCATGAGAACCATCCCAACAATTTCCACAAGAAAGACAATAGCCAAGTGAGGTGTTTTAACTGCAAGAAAATGGGTCATTATGAAAGAGAATGTCCAGAAGAGCCCCGAGATATGTCAACAGTATTTTGCCATCACTGTAGAGAGACATGACACTTCACCGATGATTGCCCAAGTCGGAAGAAACGTCGTGTGAATGCCTTGCTCGACTAATTTTCATTAGATTATGTATGAGGAAATGAGCATTATGATGTAAGAGTGATGTAATGTCGAAGTAATAACCATATTATGTGAGGATGAATGAAACTAGTATCGACTATCTTATGTCAAAACTTAAACGAAATAATAGCTATTGTTGTGAAGCCTGTTCGTCATATCAGGGATGAAGACATGACACTGAAAATGGACAAGCTAAGACGATGTGGAAGACATATTTTCCAAGGAGAAGAATCAGAAAACAAGCTTTAGCTTGTGAGCTAACGTGTGCAGGAGCCTACGCAACCCAATAGGTTTTTTTAAGGAGCGATAGTTTAGTTCAGGTTGTCTTGCAGATTGGAAACTTTCTGTTAGACAAGTGAAGATGCCCAAGAGATAGACTACGTGATCCACCTATCTACCTATTGAGGAAATGATACGGGTGCAGGATGGACTGATCACCGTTCCTACTACTCATGTTATTCCCCTCACTATTTGGATTGGTAAATCTGAGTGACATACCTATAAGAGAGACGACGTGGATAAGCCTAAATCAACGGAATATTATAACCCTATGTGAGGCAAAAGTTGCCGAAACATAAGATAATCGGCGAGGATAAACCACAACTCTTGTGAAGAAGAAGAGATCCAACAATAATGGAAGTTTTGACCTACCATGAGAGTTCTGTTAAAATTGACGCTTTGTTTGCACTGAAGGATGCCAACCTAGAGAAGAAATATTGCCGAAGACATCACATGGATCGAGGACGTAATATTTCAAGCCTATGGAATTGAAGCTTATGATGCTTATGAAGAGCTGGTACATGCTATATCCATAAATAGAGAGGATGAAGCATAACTCAAATAGTCAAAGATAAAAGTTGATCCAACAAGGATTCATGATCGCCCGATGTGCGCCCTGCTTGAAAACAAGAGTTCAACACTGCCTACAAAAGTTTCTTTTAAGGGTGGTAGCTCACCCAGTTGCCTAAACCTAGTTGTCCCAAACCCATCTTTCTTTCTAGCCTCTTCGAATCTTGGGGACGAGATTCCTTTTAAGGGTGGTAGGTTTGTAAGATCCCAAATTTTGGAATGTTTAAAAATCACAAAAATATAAACTTTTATTAATAAATAAATAAGGTCTCCAAAAATCAAGAAAACCTTTATAGAAGATTGTGTTGATATCTTCAAAGTTTTATTTTAAATGTTCCTTAATCTTGCAATCCTTAAATTTCAAAGTTTTCGAAATGAAATATTTATTTGGGGTTTTCTATAAACCGTAAAACCTTTTGGCAAAGTATTTCTACATTTTATGTAGCCCAAATTAAAATGGGTATTTTATTTGAAGGTGTAACCAAACTCTATTTTGTAAAATTATTTATATCAAATTATATTTATTATAAAAATGAGTTTATCATGTCTCATGTTTAATGATATTACTCATAATAATTTTCTGGAATTTATTTGATTTCAAAAGGAATTTATAAAACCCTATTTTATAAAACAACATAAAGGTGTCAAATAGGCCTTTATGCATTAGTTGAGATTTTCAAGATTTGAAATATTTTGGAAATATCCTAAATGTCTATTTTTACAAACTGGAATTTACAAAAAAAAAAATTCTAATTTATTTAACTTATTTTGGAGCTATAAATCAAAAATTATTAAAGAAAACAGAAAAAGAAAAAGAGAAGAACAACAAAAAAAACACTAACTGGGCCCGAAGCCCAGCAACCCCCAGCAGCCCGACCGAACCGAGCATCCGCTCGTGTTCGTCTTCCACCTCCAGCACGTACAGAACCTGCACGTTACATCAACCTGTGCCACTCACCTCTTCCACTCCTCTTTTAGAGGATTCGATGCCTCGAATTGATTTTCCACCAATATGGAAATTACTCTCAACTCAACAACGATCTCATTCAGGGAAATTATTTCCCACTCCCATGTCTTAAGCATCCAGTTCGACCCAGTGCACCGAATGCGATGCGTTGGCATGCCTTTCCCAATCTCCCTCGTCAACCCCTACAAAGGTAAACCGAGCGCGTCATATTACGCCACCTGGTTTCCTCTTACACTTTATTTCAAAAACTTTCTCGCGAGGAGCTCTCAATAACCCGTGCCATCGACGTCTTATTTTGGGTCTCGACGAGTTCATCGGACCGATACGTCGCGTACGGTTAACTTTTCCTTGATTCCTCTTACTATGGTGCTCAACTAATTTCGGGCTACCTCCAGGACATGGTTTGGCATCAAACCTGAGTAGTTGTCCGCATCGCCACCAACGCCGTCGCCATTGTCGAGCTTCTAAGGTTGTCTACGTCGTCTCGGACAATCGGAGGACCTCTATCCTTGTCTATTCAACTCTACTCAAAATTCTGCATCCGTCTAAACTTTTACTTTTGTATTTCGAAAACCATAGAGCTCGTGCTCGTCGCCGGAGCGCCACCGGAGCCACTGCTCGGGGAGGACACCGAGTGTATCAGTACTTGTCCCGCAAGGACACCGGATATGCTAGGATTCTCTCATTTTCTAGTTGGAGAAAGAAAATGATTTGAAAGGATAGGACAAAACTTGCTTTACGCAAAATAGCCTTGAACTCCACCAGCCAAATATGCATATAGCTATTAGGAGTTTGCCCTTATGAGTCCACAAGTATCACTTGCCAGATCCATTCTAATGGTTCTGACAAATTTTTGGCTGTAACCTACGTGTTGCAGGTTTGCTGACGACGAGTAAGGAAACGTATAAGGGTTTCGAGTCTGCAACCAACATGTTTGCCTGTGGCACATGAAGATGATGAGGCTCCATGCTATTTTAAGTTTTTCGCTGCCGAACTTTGTAACATGCTAGCCTTCGGCTATGCAATTTGTAATGAACTATTTTTCTGGATCTTCGATGTAATAGATATTTGACGCATTTGCATGATATTACATCTTGAACTGTGGTGCTAGCTATTCGATCCAGGGATTAGTACAGAACGCAGAGATCTTGGCCTTTTTAAAAAGGCAAGGTCGCTACATCTACACTGATCATCCCAGCCTAATACCACCTGGGAGACCACAAGTTTAACACAAAAATACAACAGAAGGCATTCTTTAGATTGATGGGGCTGCTGTACCGCATCATCTATAAAAAAGGAGCGTCCAGTGTAGCAGCAGATGCCCTATCGAGGAGACCAAATCATTATGCTCTGAATGCAATTTCTATGGTGAGACCCAGGTGGATTGAAACTGTCATTGAGAACTACCAGAAAGACACCAAAGCTAAAGAATTGCTCACTGAACTGAGTGTGAATGGGCACAATGACCAAGGATATTCATTACAAGATGGAATCATTCGTCACAAAGGGCGTGTGTGTGGCTTGGGAACAACAGTGAGGCACACACATGTGTGTTGATGGCACTGCACAGCAGCGGGTTAGGTGGACATTCGGGCACCTTGGCAGCCTATCACAAAGTCAAACAGCTATTTGCATGGCCTGGACTGAAACAAACTGTACTGCAGTATGTGGCTCAGTGTACAATATGCAAACAAGCCAAATCAGAGCATGTGAGACTTCCTGGAAAGTTGCATCCACATAAAATTCCTCCCTCTGCTTGGCGCATGGTGAGCCCGGACTTTATTGAAGGACTGCCGACATCAAGCAGGTATAATGCAATTTTAGTGGTGATTGACAAGTTCACTAAATTCGGACATTTCATTCCTGTCAAGCATCCTTTTACTGCATCCACTATTGCACAGTTGTTCATGGACAATGTGTACAAGAATCATGGGATGCCATAGGTGATCATTTCGGACAGGGACAACATTTTCATCAGCAGCTTCTGGTAGAATCTCTTTCGATTGGCAGACACTACCCTCAACCTGTGCTCATCTTACCATCCGCAAACAGACGGTCAAACCGAAAGACTGAATCAGTGCTTAGAAACCTATCTGAGAAGCTTGGTACACTCCAAACTAGAGCAGTGGGCTAAATGGTTGCCACAGGCTGAGTATTGGTACAACTCAAATTTTCATTCGGCGTTGGGGCGTTCTCCGTTCGAAGTGTTGTATGGAAGACAACCAAGGAATTTTGCCATAAAAAATGCATCATTGCCTGGCCACACTGATGTGGAAATGTGGTTACAAGAAAGGGCAGCCATGGCGCCACTCATCAAGCAACACTTGGAGCGAGCGCAACAAAGAATGAAGCACCAAGCTGATAAAAATCGAAGTGAGCGCCAATTTTCTGTAGGAGATTATGTGTACTTGGGACTCCAACCTTATGTGCAGTCGTCAGTGGAGAAACGAGCATCGCAAAAAACTGGGCTTCAAGTTCTCTGGTCCATATCTGATTCTGCAACGAATCGGACCAGTCGCTTACAAATTGTAGTTGCCGCCATCATCGTGCATTCACCCCGTAGTACATGTGTCCCAGCTTAAGAAGGGATTGAAACCTGATGAAGAGGCAAGCACTGCGCTGCCCATTTCTCTGCTGCAGGTATCGGTGCACCCTGAAGCTGTGCTGGCTGGAGGAACGTCTGATCCGTCGAGGAAGCAAGATGATGCCGCAAGTGAAGGTGCGTTGGAGTGGACTACCTCCTGCTTGTGCCACCTAGGAACACGTCTACACCATCATCGATGACTATCCTGCTACATCGGCTTGGGGACAAGCCGCCGCTGAAGGGAAGGGTAATGTCACGACACTGTACCTGCCTCTGGCAATCAAGGCGAAGAGAAGAATGGCACAGCGACAAGTCATCCGCAAGGCCCACCTGGAGGCAAGGCCCATGGCCCAGAAGACACGGGCGACGCCACATACTTAGAACAGAATTAGAGATCGAGAGGGGGATCGATGATTAATCATACTATCTGAACCCTGACGGGATTTCTCTTCTCCCTCCTCCGAGCCTGCGAGCTCGTCGATTCTGCTCTTGCGTGACGCAGAGCTTGTATCAGCTACCAATTCACCGAATTACACAGATAATATCCCGTTCGATAGTGGTGTCAACTAGTAGCTACTGTACATCATCTTCCCATCGGCTAGCATGTTGGGGGTTGATAGGTTTGTCACACCACCTGCTATTGTGAACTGTTTTCTTCTCTTATTTCCTTCAGCAGATGTATATGGTGTTGTAATGCAGGTCCAACAGCGGGATTGATCAGAGAAAAGGTATACCTTTCTATAAGCTATACATCTGCACTGATGTTTAAGCCCATGTTTGTTCTTATCAGCGGGCTTCAAGAAAAGAAGAAAGCGTCCAACGAGCTGTTTGGACTTTGGAGTACTAAACAAGTTTCTTTGTAGTATAAATAAAAACTAGGAGTGGTTTCTGCCTGCGCTGAAGCTTCTTATGGTTAGTTCGACCACAGAATGTCACCAACATAAAAGAATTAGGATGTTGATACCCATAATGTCACCATGTTTTGCAGGCTTTGAGCGAAGATCAAGCTTAACAGCACTTTCTTGACACATCTAAAGTTAGCTTAAAATTCGCCTTTTATGTAGTGAAGGCAAACAAATACGAGATATTTTTGTATTTGATTGGAGAGGCAAAAGGATTTGTGCTCAAACTATATTCCCCACACTTTGCTGATTGTGTTCTAAGCGACCACATGTCAGCAGTTATCTTATGTCCATCCACGGTGTGCATAAACCGCAGCATCTAAACATTGTGCATGCTCTAATATAGTTTCTTCTATACCTGATTCATGTCGCCCAAAATATTCTTCTCTCTTCAAATTTTGTCAATGTAAGAATTTCGTGACAATCTTTATTGATCAGTTCTCCTAAAATACCTGTTTGTTTTAATGCGACAAAGAAATATTAATTTTACCAACTTCTATTGTTCTTAAAATTTAGTTTACTGTTGTAGTAAAAAAGGTCCAATTGGATATTTCTCAGATATTTATACATGTATCTGTGCTCCTTGCCCCTTTCTTTCGCTATGAATCTATTCTCCAGTGCTCTTATTAAATCCAAAGTTTAACATATGCCATAGTGTTTTCTAAGTTTTCAGCAGCAAAGCGCGGGGCATCATCTAGTATATACAATATCCGTGTCCTTTTTTAGATTCGTGCTCCTTTGTTTGCTTACAGGTTGGCATTCCTTCACATGATTAACTTCCAGCTATCTCAATGGTTCCATTTTTGTGTAACGGATAGTTGGCCTTTACTGATGCCATCATTTCTTCAGAAATGATCAAGCTATGCTTACATGATTAATATTATTGCATCCATGGAAAATGTTTGTACTAAGCAGTTGTACATCGTTCAATCTGCATGAGTATCTTAATCTTTTTAAGCATTGAGCTTTCTGAGACGCACTATTTTCGACGTCCTGAATTTCTCTAAAGGGTTAGGCTTTGCGAGATTTGTGTATTTCAGTCATACAACCTAGCAATTTAGAAACTTTTCCCTTTAGATACACTCGGTTGTGATGAACATACCAATGGTCTACAAACATCAAACGGCCGGTTAGAAAACGACGTATGTTAATTACTTGATTCATTTACTGATTGTATTATTTGGCGTCATCTAATATTTGCGTGGTTTTCTATGTATATATTTTAAACAATGTGCATTTTTCTCGCAGTTTACTTCCCTATAAATCAACAAAATAATGGATTCACATTGGTATCTTAACCAAAATTTTGTTGAAAAAATGTCCAGTCAGTATTATTACTACAATGAAGGTTGGACTGAGCGTGAACGTAACTTATTTCATGTTCCTTACACGATTTTATAATGGGATATTCTTAAAACTGAAATTCGGTGTATATTTGATTCCACCTAGGAAGTTAAACAAATAGCTGAAAGAAATTTTAATTAAGCATGCATTATAGCAGCACAATTATGATGAGAATTTTTATCGATATTACACACTACAGGTCCTCATGCTGAAAATTCAAGTTGAATTTGATGTGCATATGTACTACTTAATATCTACGAGGTGATGTTGTGTATGCATTTGAGACAACCATCTTAACTATAAGGAGCATATATTTCTAAATAGTATTTCCAAGAGTATGTATTTCTGTTTATATCTCCAATTAGTTTTTAGGTTTTATGTGCCTAGGAAATAGTAACTTGCTACGAAATAAAGCATACAATTTACATGTCAAAAATAAAAAATCGTACAGTTGTGAAGTAATTGGATTGTGATAGAACTGAACAAAGCACACATGCAACTGAATCTGTATGTAAAAATTGAATCTTTTAGAGTAACTTATGTTATAATTGCGTACGATCACAGTTCTTACTCTTAATAATAAAGGTGATATATTAGACATTGCATATTTTTTATTATAATAAAGGTGATATTTTACTTATTTCCATACTTTCACATAAATCTAACTTGATTTATATCACAAGCTAATACATGCATAGCCTATAGCGGGAATTGGGCATATGATTGGATTGTCCAAACAAAACATATATAAGTATATCTTGGAGACGTTGGTCAAACATGTAACTGAGATAGAAAAATGCTAATAAAGAGAAATGTTGCAGCAAATACCCAAATTCAGACAATTTTTGGCGAAAGCCTAATCTATTATCATAGATTATAGCTCTTCCACATATTATGGGTAACGTTGGAGGCATCCCTATTTTCCCCCGGGGGTCCTAATTACCACTGCTTAGCTTTCCATTTGCCTTTGACCATCAAATTAAATTTGAATAACCCATCCTCCTCTCTTTAATACAAGGGGCTCTTCCGGTTCTGTGCGTGCTTCAAACAATTTGTCTTTTCCATATTACCATATCTCTAGAGTCAATAATTATCTATGAGGAACTACTGAACTCAATCACTTGCTGCCGTTACTCATCAATTTTCTGTTGAGGTCTATCCCGAAGAGGTAGTCAAATTGGATCAGTGATCGATTTCTAGGTATTAAGCATTTTCGGCTTTGAGAAATTACAGAAGGAGGCAAGTGTAGAATAATGTCAAGGTGCTCATCATGATTTTATGCAATTATTACTGTGTATTTCTCATCACAATACTTCCAGTGTCAAGGTTGGCGGAACAAAGGAAATACAGTTTCACCCAAATTTTTATGCAATTATTACTGTCAATGTTTTGATTTAATTATTGGCAGAGAATTCTACAAATTTTTGACTGAGTCGGTTTATAGAAGTGGATAAGAAAAAATAGAATTATATAATTTTGTTGACTGAATTGGAACCAAGTTCGGGTTTTTTTAAATACCATGTAATTCCTTCTCCATGGCATAAATTATATATTTGACGCGATAGATTAAATCATATAATGATTTGTGTGGCATTAGTAGATACTAAATAAGAAATGCCAAAAGGCTCCCGAACGATATATCATCTACAGTGGCCGACGATTTAGTCACGTCCACAAGTTAATTGAAAATGCAAGGTGTTCCAGATAAAAAACAAAAGGCTTATCAACAATATATTAGCTCCCAATATAAAAAAACTAACCGAAAAATCACAACTACTTTTAGCATTAAAGAAATCTTGCCGCGCAATTGCGCGGGCCACCCTGCTAGTTGTTTATCAAATTGATAGGATAAAAATTGCCGATTTATGCAAAATAGCGTTCAAGTCCACCTAGCCCAAAGAGCATGTAGTAGCTAGGTTGAGTTATATGAGTTCTCATGCCCAATTGCCAGTAAAAATCCCAATGGACTGACCAAATTCGCTTTGGCTGCAATTTCACACGTTGCAGGTTCGTCTGCGTAGGTTTTGATACTTCACTCAGCATGCATCGCATGTGGCACAAGTTCATGGGAGCATCTTTTATCGTTTATTTCCGCTGTGTGCTTTTATCTATTTAAGTTAATTTGAGCTACCTTTCATGCTATGCAGTTTGTAAGAACTCTATATTCGGGATCAATCGTTGTAATAAAGACACTTGTGATTTTGATATTCATTTGTAATGAGTGTGCTAGCAAGTCGATCCTAGACTCGCACCATACTCAAAGACGTGATCCGTATTATTGAGTTAAGTCTCTACAGGTGTCTTCGTTATCTTGTCCATGAAGGACGGGTTGCATGTGTCAAAATATCAAAATCTAAGAACTCAAAGATCCATCAGAATGGAGCTTCTTCATGCATATAACATTGACATGACTTCAAACGATAGTGCCACGCGAATGTGGTGTCATTACTAAGATTGTATCCTTTGGCATTAATGTTAGTGTAGGAGCTACTACCATCCAGATTCAAATAAGAACATTACATTCGTAACCGGTGTAAGACCATTAGAGATATTACTCATAAATATAGGAAAACAATTTGTCACTAACATATATGAATAATCGTCTCGCCAAAGGCAAGACACACTTATAATGATCATGCTAACAGTGATTACTAAAGAACTTATTCAAATGGTAGATGCAAGAGGAGAGTGTCGATGGCCAGCACAACATATTGCTTGCCATTACTGACACACATCGTCTCCTCGTCCTTCCAACCAAATCAAGCAGACGGTCTTGTTTCGTAAAACATGACTAGTATTAAAACTCAGTCATTGTAGTGAGTACTTGTTTAGGTAAAACATCCATAACGCGTATATCATATATACCATCATAATTGATGACTTCCCGGTGACCTGTTTCATCTTCTTAGTCCACATCATATGCTTAGCCATGCTTAGTTAAATGCTTTATGTCCGTTGATTAAATTCCATAATTGTTGAAGTTGATGGAATGTTTCGGACATGGTGGTGAAGTGTGGTACTTAATTAATTTGCTTAAAAGGCTTGGGTGAGTTGCCATCGGGGATGTTGTTTTGCCTCACTCTTGCCCCTAGGTGCGAGTTCCTGTCTTCGGACTCAACGTTTGAGCGTGCTGCCATTGGTGGGGGTATGGGCTCCTTACTAACTGAATAACTTGTGTGGGCGTATCCAAGGGTCCTCTAGTTTGCTATTTCCATTTGCGCGTGAGTGTGTGGGTGGAAAAAGGAATGATGAGAACGGTGGTGTTTAGGACGTGGCGATGGGGGCAGGGGCTAAAATAGGCTGGGTAAACTTGTCCTGTCGCCACAGATGACTCTTGGACAGTCTCACGCGAGGTAAAGGTTTAACCACGCCCACTCGCCGGCCTTCCCCGGAAGAGGGCCAATCAGGTGAGCCGACGGTACCAATGGGTAAATTAGTACACCCCTGCAGGGTTTAATCTTTTCAAAAAGCCGTGTCCACTATTATGGACGCCTTGGGAATGGATTTACGAGATCATAAATAACTTTAACCTAATTAAAATCTGGCAGCTAGAGGTTGCAATTACAAGGTGTGATAAAAGGTTCATTTCCTCGAGGGTGATTCGAGGGAGTGCCTTTGGTGGAGATGAGTTGTTTCTGGTTACAAATGGTTCGATGAGAACCAAAGAGGAAAGTTTACTCTCTTATCCCCTCTATGAAAAATATTCTGAGTAGTCGATGCCATGAGTCATTTTCATCTCTTTAGTTGAAAACTAGCTTTATGCAAATAGATACTATACAGTTTTAGAGCCTCCGTCATCATTGGGCCTATATCGCCCTACTAAACTTGCGAGTACGTCGTACTCAGTCTCTCTTGCTGCCTTTATTGATTTGTTTTCAGAGGAGGATGACACCGAGCACACAGGTGGTTTCTTCCTGGACATCGACGAGGAGTTCGGGGTTCCTAGGTGGCAGCTTGGGACCGTGGAACAAGCTGGCTGGGGTTGTTTATGTGTAGGCCTCTTAGGCCCTATATTTGTATCTTGTTGTACTAGACAACACTACTTCGCTTCCGCATGATGAATTGTTGGGTTTGTGACCTTTTGTGAGTAATATTTGTATCTTTCTCATATATGAGTTGCTATATGAATCTTTGTGTCGTAGAGTCTGTGATGTGCCAGTTGTTCCACAAGTCTTGATCTCTTTGTTATGCATGATAGCTATGTCTGAGTTTATGGCATGATCGAAGTGTTGCGTGCCGATGATCCGTTCCGAGCACGCCTGCCAAAGGTTTTGGCCTGGGATTGGTAAACCCAGTAACCTTCAATTGTGTAGCATGACCGGTTGCACAAAGCTTCATTGCATAGTTCTGGGGTCGGGGCGCTACATGTTGGTATCAAAGCAGGACTGCCTGTAGGAAACCCTTTCTACTGGTCGATGTCAAGTCTAGTTTGAAAATTATTTATAACCTAAAAATGAGTTGTGAAAACCTTCTTAGGACTCTTTTTACTCCTCATCCAACTCGCTATACTCTGATCTCTTATCTCTATTTGTTTTATGCTTGGCGTCGAAGTTTAGGTTCTCGGGGTGGGGTTCTACCGTCCGGTGTTAGTCTTGAGTCAGTTGTTTCCGTTTGTTACCGCCGCGATGACGTGATGTCACCGTGGTTGCCTAAATCTGTTTTTGGTGTTAGTGCCATCTCAATTATCTATATATGGAAGGACTCTATTTATCTATCCTAACTGTCAGAATTGGTTACTAACTATGTCCTTGTTCCAAATCTTCAGAATGGCTCCTGCCCGTCGTGGTAACCCCGGTGAGCCTGATGCACCGCCGCCACCTTCAATGGCGGAGGTCCTGATGGCCATCGAGAACAACCGCATGCGCAATGAGCACCTGCTCGAGCAGTTGGTGCAGCAAGGAGCTAGGAGGAGCACGGACTGCAACACTCTCACGGAGTTCTTGCGCTCCCAACCTCCTACTTTTACTGAAGCCAAGGAGCCACTGGATGCTGATGATTGGCTCCGGGCTCTCGAGCGCAAGTTTGCCGCTCTGCACGTTCCGGTGGCGGAACAAGTCAACTTCGCCACCTACCTGCTGAATGGAGCCGCCGGCTCCTGGTGGGAGAGCCATGTGTCGATGTTCGACGCAGGCCATGTCTTCACCTGGGCGGAGTTCCGCACCGCCTTCCGTGCGACGTACATTCCCAAGCCCATCATGGACCTCAAGAGGAGGGAGTTCCTAGACTTGACCCAGGGACGCATGGACGTCCAATCTTATGGGCGAGAGTTCAACCACCTCTCTCGTTACGCCCCTCGGGACGTGACCAACGATGAGGACAAGCAGTACCTCTTCCACAAGGGGCTCGCCCCTCGTCTCCGATACGAGCTCCTGCCCTTCAAGTTCCAGTACTATCAGGAGCTCTACAACCAGGCTCTTACTATGGAGCAGGGTAGGAAGGAGCTGGAGGCTTCCAAGAGGCCAGCTCCCACTGACAACTAGAGCTCCTCCTCTGAGGGCAAGAAGCGCCGGGTCTTTGTGCCCTTCAGCGCCGTGCCTCATGCACCCTTCGCGCCAAGGCCTTCAGGGTTCAGGCTACCTCCGTCTCGCCCAGCTACCTCGACCTTGGGTGCTGCTGGAAGTGGCTTCCGCCCTCAGCTGCCTCCACCACCACCGAGGCCCACTTGCTTTGCCTGTGGCCAGCCGGGGCACTACTCCAGAGAGTGTCCCCAGAAGGCACCGGCTACTGCAGCACCTGCACAAGCACCCTCTACCCCAGCCGCCAAGGCCATGACCGTTAGCCGTGGCCGCCTGAACCACGTCTCTGCTGAAGGAGTCGAAGAGGACCCTGGAGTTCTCATGGGTACGCTTTGAATAAATGCTTACCCAGCTTCAGTGTTATTTGATTCTGGAGCATCGCATTAATTCATATCCATATCATTTGCACACAACCATCAAATACCGTTTGTGAACATGGATTCGCCCCTAGTGGTCAAGACGCCGGGCTCTAGTTGGCACACTAACTGGATCGCTCCGGAGGTTCAGATTTCTATAGGGTCAGTTCCCTTTCCGTTCTCACTGATAGCCCTGAAGTCAGATGGGATAGATGTCATTCTGGGCATGGACTGGTTAGTTAAATACCAGGCCAACCTAGACTGTGCTGCCAAGACTGTCACAGTGATCCACCCAACTTACGGGATAGTGCGATATTGGTCCCCAACTTCTACAACTCCATCCGCAGCCACTCCTCTCTCTCCGGAGATCAGTCTATGGTTCCTGGAAGGAACCGCACCGCCTAAAATGCATGAGGTTGCCGTGGTGTGTGATTTCCCCGATGTCTTTCCGGAGGAATTGCCTAGCATGCCACCTGATCGAAGCGTGGAATTTGTCATTGAGTTGGTTCCGGGAACCGCCCCTATTTCCAAAAGGCCCTACCGCATGCCAGCGGAAGAGCTAAGTGAATTGAAGAAGCAACTTGATGAGCTGCTGGAAAAAGAATTCATCCGTCCGAGTAGTTCGCCTTGGGGCTGCCCGGTCATCTTTGTCAAAAAGAGGGATACAAATGTTCCTCGGCTGGTTGTTGATTAGCGCCCTTTGAATGCGGTGACCATCAAGAACAAGTACCCCATTCCTCGAATAACTGACTTGTTCGATCAGCTAGCTGGTGCAACTGTATTCTCCAAGATGGATCTGAGGTCAAGCTACCATCAGATCAAAATCCGAAAGGAGGATATTCCGAAGACGGCTTTCACTAACCGTTATGGGTTATATGAGTACACCGTCATGTCCTTCGGCCTCACAAATGCTCCGGCTACATTTATGAGGCTGATGAACTCCATCTTCCATGAGTACCTCGACAAGTGTGGCACCCCCCTCTGACACATGTCGCCAGAGAGGTGGTCGCCCCATGCGCCAGCCCAGGATATCTGGACGCACGTTACGACAATGCAACATAGCAAAAATATCATTACACAATCAGGCCCAAAGGGCTACAAAGGTTTACATGGCCTCCAAGGCCTGAAAATATCATGGCCAAGTATGGCACTGGACAGAGTTCAACTGGCAGCGTAAGATACGGCAACGGCTTGGTGCGGCTCCATTCCACAGGTATCTGGCTGGGCTACTGAACCTAGCATGCTCCTGCTCAATCTCCTTGCTATGGTAGGAGATGGATCCTCTCAAAGTCTGGCCACATGAAAAGCCAGTCTGAGTACATTGACGTACTCACAAGAAAATAACCACAAGACATGAACAGTCAAACAATCAGGCAATAAGTAACTAGCGACAGAAAATAATCTAAACATGGCAAGTGACTACTTACGGCAGTCCAAGTGGGTAGCAACATGGCATCATAATAAAACATGGTATAAGCAAACAATGGGAGTACCACCAGTACAGAGTCCAAGCCAGGTGGGGTTGGATCGTGTACCGGGGGTCACACAAAGAGCTTACCTGTGACGAATAACGGGGTACCAGTTGGTACCAAGTAACACAATAAATCATATTACCACAGCTAGGCTCACTGGCCTCTAGCCTCACGAGGCTAATCTCATCTGTCACCACTGCTAGGCCCACCGGCCTTATCTCATTTGACATCTCAAGTAGCATTCCCTGCATCATCTTATTGTTTATTAAGTGTGATCAAGTCGTTCATAATTCTTTCAAACAAATCTTAAGTTTAACCTCCGGACACGACAAAGACACACAGTGTGACTGACACTGAACTGTTGTTCCATATCCCAGGAACGGGGCTAGCTGGCTAGGTTGATGCTCTCGAGAGTTTGCTTTACCACCTATCAGAATGCACTCCACTCAGCCGACACCTCAGGTTCATCATGCCCAAAGCCGTACTAAGCAAATTACATTCTCGTGACGGTCCACTTGCTAAGACACCCTCCTGCCCCACCCTATACGCATGGTACAACGGGCAAGTAAGTCCGGCACATCCCCCGGCGCTACCGGGTATGCCTAGCTCCGGACTCCTTATCGCAGTCGAACCCGTGCCTGTCGACCCCTCCCCTCGGACAGCACAACCGAACGACTGCGCCCAACGGATGGCACAAAAGGGGCTCAACAACCTACTAGGTCACGGTTTCCATGGGACAACGGTGGTATCGCGTTCAAGGGTTCAGATTAGTGGCACTATGAATAGACCTTATCGTTGTTTGGAGGGGTGTTTCATTTAATCAAGTTTCAGCATTCACATGCCCAACCAACAAAGGATTAGTCTAACACTACAACCACAATAACATAATAATATATCATCAAACAACAAAACATTAGCAACACAATAAAGATCAACTACAAGATATAGTTTAGTTGGTTTGCGTCGACCGGGTGACTATCGTGGCGATTCCGCCAACAAGAGTCATCACAGATCAACTAGTTGGTCAGCGTCGACCGGGTGACTATCGTGGCGAGTCCGCCAACAAGCGTCATCACAGATCAACTTGTTGGTTAGCGTCGACCGGGTGACTATCGTGGCGAGTCCGCCAACAACCGTCATCACAGATCGACTACAGATTATAACATAGTGTTTCAAACAGATGACTGTGGCGGTTCCTCCAGCCGGTGTCATCATAGATCAATTACAAAGTTGGTGAGGCATGTAGCCTCCAAACAATGAACCGAAAAGCATTCATAAGAAAGAAAGCATCCATTCCACTCGAGGGTTATCTCGACGTGGTGTCAGCAATCTTGGCAAAAAGAACCAAATGAAAAGTCAGCTCCCTAGCGTCGCAGTCCGGGTGGTCTACGCCAACCATATTTGACAGAGGGACAAGAAGCAAATAACTCTTTTGGCAAATGCCCCCAACTCCGAGGATCATAAGACGACATTCGTCCGTCCTTCACCTCGGCGAAGAAGAAGAAGCAAACAATCAATGCATGTTTTTGTTATTTAGTTGTCAAACCCACGCAAGTGCGAGGCGCACAGATAATTCATACATTAATCTAATGCATACATGGAAGAAGAATAAAACATGGCAGGAGTAATACTATCAGTCCCATATTAAACAAGAACAATAAACAGTCATGCATAAATAAACAGACAAGCATATAATACTCGGCAAGACAATAAGCAAACAACAAACAACATTGCGGGACGGCTCATAGCAAGGGGTTAGCTTGCCTTCGAAGACGGTTTTCAAACGGTTCGGAAAGTCTCGGACTCGCCGCGGGTCGGAATCCCGAAGAACACCTAAACTACGAAACGACAAACGGTGTATTAAATAAAGGCTATGAAACTAAATAGCTCTAAAGGTGACAAAACTAGCACCACTGGCTAGGTCTCAACGAGATACAAATTTAGAAATTTGAATCAACTAAAATGGAGCTACGGTTCAAAAGTTGTGGGCGTCTGAAGTTGCTCACCAGGAGAAAAAGGAAAACAACCTGCGCGAAAAAAAGGCAGAACGGGCTGCCGGCCACGCGAGACGGGCCGGCCGGCCTGCTGTGCTGCTGGGCAGCAGCCTACTGGGCTGGGCTGGTTGCGTACATCCAGATAATACGCTTTCTCCTCAGGAAAGCGTAAACCTGAGAAAAAAACGGAATATGCTTTTAGCTGGCCTATTATGAACGATTGGCTTCTTCTTCTAGCTGAGCTCACGTACAAGAGGACACGGGAGGTGGCCGTCGGCACTGCTGCCGACCGCTGGGAGGGCCGGGGCGGACGCCGGCGACGGGGCAGCCACGCCAGGCCACACCGCGGCCGCCGGGGAGGCTCAGGGCCAGGGGAGGGCGGAGGTTGCCGCCATGGTCGACGCACGCGTCGGCCATGGTGTGCCCACGGGAGGCGATGGTGCAGCGATGGGGTGGGCTAGGGACCTCGGCATCGGCGGGGATGGGCACGCCGTGGCCCACCGTGCCCAGGGGAGGCGGCTCCGACGGCGGGGACGCCTCCGGCGCGTCGGCCGCGTGCTCGGCCGTGCGGCCATGGCGGGAGCTCGGGATGGTGACGGCCGGCTCCTCTGCTCGGGAAGGCTCGAGGATGAGCGGGACAAGTGATGGACAGCTATCTGGAGTTTCTCCGCCGATACACACGGACAATGGTGCTCACAAACCACGGACCGATCTGAGGACCGATGTGGTGCTTCACGGCCGTAGCAAGAAGAGAAGGAGCACCATTCCCGTCCATATGCACCGACTGCGAGGTCCAGGGGAGAGAAAAGAGTGTGGTGCAGCGTGAGATGGGAGGCTCGGGCTACCTTTATAGCCGGGGCGAGGAGGATTAGGTGGTGGCCGGTTTGGCCATTGATGTGTGACGGCCACCGGTGCACCAGCTTGCCTCCAAGCCATGAATGGGGAGGAGATAAGGCAGTCGTGCTGGAGGCACAGTGGCGCACGAGGCACACTGCAGCAGAAGGGTTAGGCACCGACCACTGCAGTAACGGGGATTAGGTCTTGCCAAAGCGCGCGTCCCGGACGTCCAGAGCGCGACACGGGCGGCATCGTCGCGTTCCCGGCGACTCGTAGCTCAAAACTGAAAAAGGTTTGCACCACTGGGTTCACAAGGACAAAACCTAGACAACCAAACTGGTCACGCTCAAAAACTCCACGCTTTACAATACAAGATTTTCTGAAAACTATGGGTGCGCCAGGTGTTCGATGAAATGACAGGGGCCTTGCACATCTCAGAAAAATCCCCAAAAATCACAGTAAGTTAGGACAGGTGTATGTAGCATGTCTGTGAAGTTTGGGATCAATTGGACACAGGGAAGTTGGTCAAATAAATTGGTGTCCGAAAATGCCCTAATGGCATGGGCATGCCAAATGCACTTCCTCAAACGATCTTGATCTTATATTGGGTATGTGGGATTGTTTAAGGGATGTTGTCAACTTGGCAAGGTGGCAATGCCAAATGATTCTTGTAGCTAGGGGTTGCTTTGGAAATCACAATTAGGCATAAAAAGGGCATTACAAAGGAAGTATCTCAAATATTGCTCAAATGAGGTTGGGCCAATGGAGTGAAATGTTCAGGAGGCCAAATCATGCACCTCACAAAAATTTCAGAATTTTTGGATGAGTGGAAGGTGTCCAGATAATTTCGGGATTGTAAATGGCATAACAGGAAATATGAATAAACTTGGAATGATTGCAGGGGACTATGAAATGTTTTTCCATGGGAGTGATCTATACGCATGAGGGAACCATATGGTAGCTTGGTAGAATTTTATTTCCATCTATAACTGTGGTGGTGGCTTTGGTAGGATAGATAGAAGGGTTTTGGAAATCTTCAGATGGAACCAACGTTCGACCGACACAACAATGGACGGGGAAAATGGTGGAGGTTGACAATGATTGGGGACTGCTGGGAAATTTCCAAGAGGTTGAAACCAAAGTCAAGTCAAAGGCCATCTGGTTCAAAGAAAACATTTTGAAAGTAGAAAAGTTTTTCAGGTGTGGAAAAACACCACTAAAATTAGGGACAAAATTTTGGGGTGTTACAACAAGTTTGTCATAATCTATATTGATGACATCCTTGTCTACTCCAAAACCGAAGAAGAACATGCTGAGCATCTTCGGCTAGTTCTGACCAAGTTTCGAGATCACCGCCTCTATGCCAAGTTCTCCAAGTGTGAGTTTTGGCTGAAGGAGCTCATTTTTCTCGGTCATGTGGTGTCAGCTGCTGGAGTAGCGGTGATACCTAACAAGATTCAGACAATCCTGGATTGGCCAACTCCCATGTCCGTCAAAGATATCCGAAGCTTCCTTGGTTTGGCGGGTTATTACCGCCGATTCATCGAGGCCTTTTCCAAGATAGCCAAGGCACTAACTGACCTCCCCAAGAAAAACAAACAATTTGTGTGGTCAGACAAAGCTGAAGAGAGTTTCCAAACTCTCAAAGTCAAACTCACTACCACTCCGGTTCTTGTCCCTCCTAACACCGACAAAGACTTTGTCGTCTATTGTGATGCATCACTCGAAGGTTTGAGATGTGTTTTGATGCAAGAAGGCCATGTGGTAGCCTATGCTTCTCGACAACTCAAGCCGCATGAACAAAACTGCCCAACTCATGATCTAGAGCTTGCTGCCGTTGTTCATGCTCTGAAGCAATGGAGGCCTTACCTGTTGGGCAACCATTGCGAGATCTATTCTGATCATCAAAGTCTGAAATATCTCTTCACCCAGCCGGATCTGAATCTCCGACAGAGAAGATGGTTGGAGTTAATCAAAGACTATGATGTGACCCTCAACTATCAGCCCGGCAAAGCCAACGTTGTGGCTGATGCTCTGAGTCGCAAGGCCTATTGCAACACCTTGATGGTTGAAAAGGCACAACCTGCTCTCCATGAGGAATTTGCTAGGTTGAATCTGGAGATTGTTCCCTCCGGATATCTAGCTAACCTCGAGATCAAGTCTACCCTTGAGGATGAAATCAAGGCCGCCCATCAAAATGATGTTGAAATCCTCGAGATCAAAGAGAAAATAGCAAATGGGAAGGCCAACTGTTTTTCTGTGGATGACAATGGTGTTGTCTACTTCGGTGACCATCTAGTGGTGCCCAAGAGTGGGAACACAAAAGAGTTAATCCTCTCAGAAGCTCATGAGTCACCCATCTCTATTCATCCGGGTAGCACCAAATTGTACCAAGATCTTCGCCGTCAATTCTGGTGGTCTTGCATGAAGCGCGAGATCGCCGAGTATGTTGCTGAATGCGACGTCTGTCGCCGTGTGAAAGCTGAACATCAAAGGCCAGCTGGTACCCTTCGCCCCATAGCCATTCCCGAGTGGAAGTGGGATGAAGTAGGCATGGATTTCATCACAGGATTTCCAAGGTCACAAAAGGGCAATAATGCCATCTGGGTCGTCATCGACCGCCTATCCAAGGTAGCCCATTTCCTTCCGGTTCGCGAGGACATAAATGCAAAGCAATTGGCTGAGTTGTATGTTTCCTGCATTGTTCCTCTCCATGGTGTTCCACTAAGGATCAACTCAGACCGTGGGAGCCTATTCGTATCCAGATTTTGGCAGAGTTTCCAAAATGCTATGGGAACCCGCCTCAATTTCAGCACAACCTATCATCCTCAAACTGACGGTCAAATTGAAAGGGTGAACCAAGTTCTTGAGGACATGCTTCGGGCATGTGTCATCTCCTTCGGTAAGGGTTGGGAAAAGTACCTCCCTCTCGCCGAGTTCTCCTACAACAACAGCTATCAGGCTAGCCTCCAAATGGCTCCATTTGAGGTTCTATATGGGAGAAAATGCCGAACTCCTCTAAATTGGTCTGCAACCGGAGAGAGGTCACTCTTCGGTCCTGATGTGATCAATGAAGCCGAGGAGAAAGTCCGTATTATTCGGGATAATCTCGAGGCTGCTCAGTCAAGGTAAAAGAGCTACTATGATAAACACCATCAAGAGGTTCACTATGAAATTGGTGATAAAGCCTATCTCGAGTCTCTCTTCTCCGAGGCGTTCGTCGTTTCGGGATCAAGGGCAAATTGGCACCTTGCTATGTTGGCCCTTTCACCGTCCTAGCCAAGCGAGGAGATCTCTCCTATCAACTCGAGCTACCCTCCAACTTTCCGGATATGCATGATGTGTTCCATGTCTCTCAACTCCGTCGTTGTTTCAAAGATCCCATCCGTGGGGTTGATCATGAGGTGTTAGACATCCAAGAGGATCTGACTTACCGCGAGCATCATATCTGCATCTTGGATGAAGCGGAAAGGAAAACCCGCAACAAGACTATGAAATTCCTCAAAATCCAATGGTCGAACCATTCCGAAGAAGAAGCGACTTAGGAGCGAGAAACTAGTCTTCGTCAGGAATATCCTGCCTTCTTCACTCAAGCCTAGAATCTCAGGACGAGATTCCCGTAAGGGGGGGTAGAATTGTAACATCCCCAGCTTTGTAATGAAAAATACGAAGAATTTTTCCACCTTTGCATTCTTGTTTGCATCATGGCATGCTTATGAACTTTGCTACTTCTAACAATCAACATGTGGAAGAATTTAAAATGGGGAAGCAAATTTCCCAAACATCCAAACCCATGCAATTGCTCAACTTAGCAAACCAAATCATTCTTGGACTTCCAAATGTTTTAGGAAGTTCCAAGTTTACATTTTGTAACCAATTCTCAAAATCTAAATATTGCGAACTAAAGAGTAAAATTGAGAATCCAAAATTTGGTTCAATTCAAATCCTATTTTGAAAACCAAGGTAAGCCTTTCCAAAAATTCAAACTAAAATTATGGTGAGCTTCATTTTCATATTAGGAGCCTCCCAGATTAATGTCATTGTTTTTGGAAATATTTAAGTGCTTCAATTAAATGCCTTTTGCCATTTATCACAAATGACCATATTGCAACAACATGAATAAATGTGAACCTAAACAATTTATTTTGGGGCACCAATTTTTGTGTAGGTGCTAAATGTTATGGGGAGCATCTGTGAATTTTCCCAGATTTTATAAAATTTGTTTAGTGCCTGAATAAAATCAATACAGTGCTCCTGGAATTGTATTTGAAAAAGAAGAGGGAAATGTTTAAAACGCTGACAGTGGGCCCCCTATCATCCTCCCCTTGCCCGCTCCTTCGCCACAGTGGCGACCATGGTCACTGGCGCCATGCCGCAAGCCCCATGCCGCACGCTGCCGGCCCCCCTGCCGTGCTGGAGGTCAAGACGACGCCCACGACACCCCAGACGTCCACTTGCCCCGTTTCCCCTCCATCTGCTCCCGTTCCTCTCTCCTCTCTTGCTCGCATCGCCGCCGAGCTCGAGCTCACGCCCGCCACCATAGTGCTGCCGATAGAAGGCTCCCCGAGAAAATCGACGCCGGCAACCGCATCCGCCGCAGCCTCCTCTTGCTCCACGCCCAAGGAATCGGACCAGGAGGGCCGGAGCCGACGCTCGCGTCCTCGCATTTCCCCAACCCCTGCCGCCACTCGCCGGGCCCGTTTCCGGCAATTCCCGTCCACTCCGTCTCCATCGAGCTCACGTACGCGCTAGGGTGAGTTTCCCGCTCTCGTGCGCGTTCCCCCGCTTCCTCCCTCTCTCTCCCGCGTCTCACCGTCATGGGTCACCGCCAAGCGTCGTCGTTCCCATAAGCCCGGCCTGGGCCCCGGCCTGTCCAGCCAGGAGGCCGGCTGGCTCGGGCTCCCTCCCGGGCCTCGCTCTCGGCCAGGGCCAGCCAAAAGGCCGACAACCTCTGGAACCCTCCCGGCCTGGAGTCCATCCTGAGCCGGCCGCGAGGCCGGCTGCCTCGGGTCACTTCCCGGCCTTGGGCCCGGCCTGGCCGGTCTGGAGGCCGGCCTGTCTGCAGTTGGGCTTTTCCTTTTTGGAATTAAAATGAAATTAAAACAATTAATAACTATTTAAATAATGATCCAAATTTGACAAATCAAATATCAAATTGTTCAGAAAAACAAACTCCACAAGTTAGAATCATTGAAATGATATTTTGAGTTTTTATTTTTGCTTTTTGTTAAGAATTCCTAAAATGCTATAAATAATACCTAATTTGGGAAAATCATAATTCGATAAATATTTAACCAAAAATTATGAATAAAATATCAAAATGATCAGTGTTTCAAATGCTATCAAATCATGGTAATATCAAATCATGATCACAAATAGTTATTTGATGTTAGTCATAAATTGGTTAAAAGAATTAAATTCAATTAATTATTTAATTCGCTATTTATTCATCGATAATTGGAAATTCACAAATGAGGTACCAAAATGATCAGAAGAACAAAACCTACATAATCATGTCATGTTCATGCATATTTAAGCCACATCTTTGTAATTTGATAATTTATAGATAATGTGGTCACTAAGAAAAATATGGGGTTGTTTCCAAATAATTGCACTAATTATTTGGAACTCCATTTAATTTGTTAAATAAATTAAATGATGATATCTTTGCATAAGCTTGACATGTAATCATGTGATTGTGCATTGCACTTGTCTTCGTGTGATTTATTTTGTTCTTCTGTATTTGTTTGGGTATCGATAGATTCCGGAGTTGAGGTCACCCCGACCTACACCGACGAGCCGTACTACACGCCCCGGCAGCAAGGCAAGAGATAACCTAACCTTCTTGGCATCTAGCATCCTATTGTTTCATAAACTTATTTTTATCCACCATAATATTGTATGCGATTCCAATGTCACTTTTGACCAAGATGTAGAGTATCCTATGAATGCATGTTTTTCCCCAAACCAATACATGTATCCCAACCTATGAACCATAGAGTTGATGTGTTGGCCGAAGACAAAAATATAATTTTGGTATATATATGCTTCGCTATGCTTAGCCGTGCTTAGTTAAATGCTTTATGTCCGTTGATTAAATTCCATAATTGTTGAAGTTGATGGAATGTTTCGGACATGGTGGTGAAGTGTGGTACTTAATTAATTTACTTAAAAGGCTTGGGTGAGTTTCCATCGGGGATGGTGTTTTGCCTCACTCTTGCCCCTAGGTGCGAGTTCCTGTCTTCGGACTCAAGGTTTGAGCGTGATGCCATTGGTGGGGGTATGGGCTCCTTACTAACTGAATAACTTGTGCGGGCGTATCCAAGGGTCCTCTAGTTTGCTATTTCCATTTGCGCGTCAGTGTGTGGGTGGAAAAAGGAATGATGAGGACGGTGGTGTTTAGGACGTGGCGATGGGGGCAGGGGCTGAAATAGGCTGGGTAAACTTGTCCTGTCGCCACAGATGACTCTTGGATAGTCTCATGCGAGGTAAAGGTTTAACAGCGCCCACTCGCCGGCCTTCCTCGGAAGAGGGCCAATCAGGTGAGCCGGACGGTACCAATGGGTAAATTAGTACACCCCTGCGGGGTTTAATCTTTTCGAAAACCGTGTCCACGGTTATGGACGCCTTGGGAATGGATTTAAGGGATCATAAATAACTTTAACCTAATTAAAATTTGGCAGCTAGAGGTTGCAATTACAAGGTGTGATAAAAGGTTCATTTCCTCGAGGGTGATTCGAGTGAGTGCCTTTGGTGGAGATGAGTTGTTTCTGGTTACAAATGGTTCTATGAGAACCAAAGAGGAAAGTTTACTCTCTTATCCCCTCTATGAAAAATATTCTGAGTAGTCGATGCCATGAGTCATTTTCATCTCTTTAATTGAAAACTAGCTTTATGCAAATAGATACTATACAACTTTAGAGCCTCCGTCATCATTGGGCCTATATCGCCCTACTAAACTTGCGAGTACGTCGTACTCAGTCTCTCTTGCTGCCTTTATTTGTTTGTTTTTCAGAGGAGGACGACACCGAGCACACAGGTGGTTTCTTCCTGGACATCGACGAGTAGTTCGGGGTTCCCAGGTGGCAGCTTGGGACCGTGGAACAAGCTGGCTGGGGTTGTTTATGTGTAGGCCTCTTAGGCCCTATATTTGGATCTTGTTGTACTAGACAACACTACTTCGCTTCCGCATGATGAATTGTTGGGTCTGTGACCTTTTGTGTGTAATATTTGTATCTTTTTCATATATGAGTTGCTATATGAATCTTTGTGTCGTAGAGTCTGTGATGTGCCAGTTGTTCCACAAGTCTTGATCTCTTTATTATGCATGATAGCTATGTCTGAGCTTATGGCATGATGGAAGTGTTGCGTTCCGATGATCCATTCCGAGCACGCCTGCCAAAGGTTTTGGCCTGGGATTGGTAAACCCAGTAACCTTCGATTGTGTAGCATGACCGGTTGCACAAAGCTTCATTGCATAGTTCTGGGGTCGGGGCACTACATCTGCGGGTCGCCGTGAAAGGGCGCCCTCTTGGAGGAAGTCGGCGCCGAGCCCCCGGGGTACCCTCCGCCCCGGAGAGTGCATCGGCGCCAACGTCCTGCGCATCTTGTCGGGTGTCCGCCGTCATGGCCACTGTCTGGTTCAGCTTCTGGACGAAGAAGATGGCGTCGTCGATGTCGGTCTTGACCTTGATCACGCCCCAAGCCGTCGGGATTTTCATCACGTTGTAGGCGAAGTGGGAGACGGCCATGAACTTGGCCAGCGCAGGCCGACCGAGTATGCCGTTGTAAGGGAGCGGTGTGTCGGCGATGTCGAAAATGATCTCCTCGGTGCGGAAGTTCTCGGGGTCACCAAAAGTGACCGGGAGAGTGATCTTCCGCAGAGGCCGTGTGATATTCCCGTTCAGGCCCTGGAAAACGCCGGTGTCTTGCAGGCGGGAGAAAGGGATTTGCAGGGTGGCCAAGACCTTCGTCATCAGCAGGTTGAGGCTGGAGCCTCCGTCGAGCAGCATCTTGGTGACCTTGAAGTTGTGGATGATGGGCGACACGATCAGGGGCAGTGTCCCTACCCCAAGGGTGCTGTCAGGGTGATCTTCCGGGTCAAAGGTGATGACCTGATTGGACCACTCCAGGGGCTTCGGCGGCGCCGAGGCGACCACGTTTAGCTCCCGGACGAGTCTTTTGCCAGCACTGTGGGAGGGAGGCAGGGAGGCTCGCCCGTGGATGCACCTGACGATGCCGTTGATCTCTTGGAATTGTCCGTTGTTGCCGCCTTGGGGAGCCGGAGCGTCCCCATTGTCGGCGAACTCTGGGTTGCTTGGCCCGCGTTCGCCTCGGCCTCCACGCCCTCCACCATGACCTCCGCGACCTCCACCTCGTTCCCAGCCCCGGCCGCCACCTTGGCGACCTGTGGGGCAGTCCCGGGAGTAGTGCCCGGAGAGTCCGCAGCTGTAGCAAGCGCCTGGGCCGACCCAGCCACCTTGACGTTGCGCACGCATGGCGAGGCCGTTCACTTGGCGACAGTCCTTGAGCAGGTGGTTGCCGTCGGGGTGGACGTGGCACCACGGACTTCCACGCCCTCTGAAGTTGAGGCCGGCTTGACCTTCTTAGGGAGAGGCTCGGTGACGAAGACGCGCTTGTCGAGACCGGAGTCCTTCTTCTTGCTCTTGGCGGGGGTGTGATGCATGTAAAATGCATACATGAACTTTGCATTATAATTCTCATATTTCAATCATATTTGCATCATATAAGGGTTATATCATTGTTTTATAATGACTTTGGGGATAATTCACAGTTTCCCCATTTATTTGGAATTAACCCTGCACCGGCAGAAAACCCTATTTTCTATATTTTGATGTTTCAGGGACCCAAACGACGTCCAAATGAGCTGAAAATTTACGAGGATCATTATTTTGGAAGGAGGAAGACCTAGGAGCGAAAGAAGCAAACGAACGGAGGCCGTAGGGCCAAAATAGGGGGCCCCACGCGGCTACAGTACTAGGCCGCGTGGGCCCACCTATTTCTGCCCTCGTGGCCCCGTTTGCGTCGATCCTTCGCCCTGAAGCATCCTCGTGACCTAAAAATGCCTATATAAAAGGTCCCCCGATGTTTTCCAGAGGGAGGCGGCGGAGAAACACAAAACCAGAAATAGAGAGGCAGAAGGCTGCCGCCGGAGAAGATCGGAGGGGGGCAAAGCCGCCGGAATCCACCTCCGGAGGGCTCCACCCCCTCTGGCGTGTTCATCATCAACATCTACAGCAAGATCATCTCCACCGTCTCCATGATGAGGAGGGAGTAGTCCTTCATCGGGGCTGAGGGCTCACGCCGGTAGCTATGTGGTTTATCTCTCTCTCCCATGGTGTGATCTTTATGTGATCATGAGCTTTGTAATCTAGTTGAATCCATAGATGTTACTCTTCATCATCTTATGAATTATGCTACTCAAGTGGTTTTATTGATGTGATTTCTGGAGTCACCTTTGTCCCATGGTGTGAAGTTGACAGTGTGTGCACCGTGTGTGGCTCTTAGGCTAAAGATTACATGAATACTTACCATGAGTTATTATTTGTGTTGGATGTCTCTATGAAATTGTGGTTTTTGTCTAGTACTATTTAGGGGGCTCAAGTTGACAGTGTGGGGTTCCCTAGATGTGGAATGCGACTTTAAGGTGTGCTTTTTGTAGCCCTACACAATGGATTGGTATTCGTTATCCAACTAGAAGATAGTTCGGGGTAGCATAGTGAAGAGGAAATATCTATGTATTAAATTATATTATTATTGTTGAGAGTGTCCACTAGTGAAAGTATGATCCCTAGGCCATATTTCCAAGCACCGTTTACACCTTTGTCTTGTCCTCTTGCATTGAAGAGGATTGGGACACTTTCACGCTCCTGTTTTGTTACATCAAACTTCCATCCATTAACTCAACCACCTTCTTGTATAAACTTGTTTAGTGCATAATCAACTAAAACTTGTGACACTTTAGTTGTAGGGAATAGATAACTTTTCCTTCTTGCTCTCGCGGATCGATACCTTACTTCCACATTGAGAGGTGCTACAGTGATCCCCTGCTTTTGGGGGTTATCAAGTACTTTTCTGGCGCCGTTGCCGGGGAGCGTAGCGCTTAAGTTTCTATTCTTGTTTGCACTAGATATTTATTTTCAGTTTTGCATATACTCTAGTTTACTTTCTTTGCATTTAGTTTAGTTTTACTTTCAGTTTTGCATTTATCAAAAAACCCAAAAAAAATTTAAAAAATGGAAAACTATTCTAAAAATTCCTGGAAAGTTGCTCGACTTAGAGAATCATATGAAGGGAAAAGATTGGGAATGTTCATGGGGGTTCTAGATATAATTGCTAGTAAACTGCTTAATTGTCATAAGGAAGAAACTTGTTGCTCTGAATACCGTAGACACTTTGAATTCCAATGCCCTTCCAATAAAGTTGAACCTGTTATTGCAACTTATCATACAGGAAATTATGCTCACTTAGAGATGAAAGAAGTAGAGCAATTCGTTCTTTTCACGGGGACATATGAATTAAACACCTTCATTGATGAACATGAAACCTGCCCTATAGCTTCTTAATGTAAAGTTACTATCACTAATCTCCTTAATAAATGCATAGATGAATTTGATGAAAATATCTATGTTGTTGACACAAGGAAGAGATATGCCCAAGGAATATCTAATGTTTTGCAGGAAGAAGATGACAAAAGCCTAAGCTTGGGGATGCCCATGCAGCCCCAAGGGGAGGACAATGAAGAGCAAGAAGATGCTGAACAACTAGAGACTGAAGAGAGGAAACATCCCCCTTCACCACCTATGGACGAGGGTAACACTCAAAATTTGGCTGATGATAAACTTTGCTTTTATGATTCTGATGATGCTTTTGAAGAGATAATTAAACCAATGGGAGTTTGTTCGCATAATAGTGATGGCAATGCTATTAGCATGAATTCTTTGAACACCATTATTCCTAATGCTATGGAAAAGTCTAAGCTTGGGGAAGCTAGTTTATATGAAAATGGTCTTTTTAGTTCCCCAGCTTTGGAGAAAAAAAATTACCTTGATAATACTTTGTCTCCTATATGTGATAATTCTAAGGATACTTGTGATATTCTAAAACCACCTACTGAAAGTATTCCTTTTGAAATATCTACAGAATATATTAAAATGGTTATGGATGAATGTTATGCAGGGGATGGAACAATCCATCCACATGATCACTTGTTGAAATTTACAGAACTTTGTGAGCTGTTTAAGGTTGCAGGTTTATCAAGGGAAGATTTCATGAGGAAATTATTTCCATTTTCACTTAAGGGCAAAGCAAAGAAGTGGTATAGGATGCTGGATGATCCCCTTCGAATTGGAAATAGCTTGAATCTCGCTTTTACTCTAAGTTTTATCCTCTTCATGAAGTGCATTTAGATAGGTGTTACATTTTCAATTTTTATTCTCATGATAGAGAAAGCATTGCTCAAGCTTGGGGAAGACTGAAAGCATTAATACTCAAATGTCCTAACCATGAGCTTCCTAAGGAAATAATTATTACTAATTTTTATGCAAGGCTTTCAGGTCATTATAAGGATCATCTGGATGCCTGTTTAGGAGGTTATTTCACAAGCAAGAAGGTTGAAGCTAAATGGGATATTCTTGAAACAATTCAACGCAATACTGAAGATTGGGATAATGACAAAGGTAAAGAATCAGGTATAAACTATAAGTATGATTGCATTGAGTCTTTCAGTAAAACTACTAGTTTCCATGAGCTCAGTGCTAAATTTGGTCTTGATTCTCAAATTATTGTTGATAGCTGTAAAACTTTTGCTTCTCATATTTATATTCCTAAAGAGAATTGGGACATGTATCATGAACCTTCTAAAGACACTTGCTTGGAAACCGAAACTGTTATTGATGATTGCAATAAACATGCTCAAACTTCTGAAAGTACTATTCCCTATAAGCATGTTAATTATTGTGGAGCACTTAGACCTTGTGAAAAGAATAAAATTGAAGAGGAATATTGTATTCATCATAGGAATGAAAAAACTACAACATGGTACAGAGCTCTAAGTGATCTTGCTAAAAAGGTTTGTGACACCTATCCTTTTATTTGTGAACTTTGCTATAAAGAGGGTCATTTCAAATTCCAATGCTCAGATTCTAATATAAGTACTACAAGAGACTTTTGTGATAACATGATCACTCCTAATCAGCATGATGAACTTACATTATTTTTGGGGTGTGAAGAGTTATCAAGAAAAACTTCTTCGTTAGATATGAGTGCTTTTGATATGAATAGCGTGTTGCATGGATGCTATCTCTATTGTGTTAATAATTGCCATGACAACACTTACATTCAAAATATTATAAAAGATGGAATGGCTTTACCAAAATATGAAAGGACTAATGTTTGTCTTACTATTATTAATGAAAAGGAGGAATCCCTTTCTTCTATTGTTTCTAACAATAAACCAAGGTATGTGGAGAAGCCTCCTTTCAAGCCTCTCCCTCCTGAGAAGGGAAAGAAGAAGAAGAGGAGGAGTAAAAGGATAGAGGAAACGGTATCTTCCCCTAAGCATGTTGCTCCTATTATAGTTGTTGCTAATGAGTCTGATTTCAATGATGATCCTATGCCTGTTACTTATAGTAGTGATCATGATTGGGAAAAGCATAATACTTTCGATATTGAAAATCACTTTGGTACTAATCCTGAAAATGATGATACTAATAATTACAATCATCCTCATGAAACTTGTCATAGTTTTGGAAGGATTACCCAAAACCATCCAATTAATATACAACTTGTCTATCATGTTCGAGTTCTTTACAATGATGCTACTCCCATTGCTATTAATAAGAAGAACTTTGCTTATGTGGAAAATATTGATACTTTTATGCATATGGATCATGATAAGAATGTTTCATGTGATAGCTATATTGTTGAGTTTATCAATGATGCCACTGAAAGATTTTATGAGAGAGGGAGACATGATTTCATTTATCTCAAAATATTAAGTCTTCTCTCTTTTTGTTGAAAATTTGGAAGTCGCACTCGCTTTGCCTTCCTATGCTAGTCACTTTGTGCTTTATTGATTTATTTTCTTACAAGATCCCAATGCATAGGAAGTGGGGTAGACTTAAATGTGTTTCGTATTTTTCTCTTGATGCTCTCTTTTGCATTTCAATTCTTATTCCTATGTGAGCATCATTAAAACTATTATGTCTAGTTAAAAGACTATAAAGAAAGCGCTTTACGGGAGGCAACCCGGTTGTTTTTATTTTCTTTGTGTCCTCTTGCTGTAACAAGAGATTGTTTTCTTAGCTTAGTTTCTGGGATTTTTAATAAAGTGCCAAGTTTACCCATTTTGGTTTGAAAAAGTTGCTATTTCTATTCGGAGATTTTATTCCTGCACGGAGTCTATGCACAGTTTGATTTTCATTCTTATTATGTAATTCCTAATGAGCTGATATTTTTACTGTAAGTGAAAATTTTCATCCTCTGTATGCCTGAATTTGTTCAGAATTTTTAGATGAGTTTAAGTAGGACAGAAAAATACGTTTTTCTGCTGCTGTTTTTCTGGACAGATTCTGTCCCGTATTGTTTTATGCTTGTTTTGAACTTTTAAGTTGAATCTTTTTTATCCAATTGAGTTTATGAGTAGGCATACAACATTATACACTTCTGGACATTCGTACGTATTTTAGTCCATGGATTATATGCAGCAAGAAACCTATTTATTTATCTCTACTAACGCCACCCCACAGAAAAGAAACGGGAGAAATAGTGTTTTGAAGTTTTTTTCACAGAGATTGGAGGAGATGCACCATGAGTTATCCAAGGATGGTGAAAACCATAATCTTGGGGATGTGGAGAACATCCCCACTGAACCAACACACTCTCGGTTTGCACACGTCTAACTTCTGTTTTTCTATCAATGCACTTTATCGCATAAACTTGGAGCGTCTTTTATTTGTTTGTTATGTTAGTCTAGATTTTTATTTTGTGAGACCACCACACTTTCATTTATATATGAGAAATCTACTGGAAATGTGGGTTGAAATATCTTGCATGCCTTTATTGTATTGGGAAAAGGGATGTCTAAGTTGATTTTTAATGACACATATAGTTGCATGATTCATGAGCTTCTTTATGAGTAATAATTTGCAAATGCTTTATCATGAGCTATCTTTTATTCATGTTTTTATGTTGTATGTTATTTTACCTTGTTTGACATGAATTAGTTAGTTCTATGGACACTCATGCATGCATCTAGATGGTCATCTTTCTCCCTTTTGCTAGCCCAAAAATTACAATAAGTAAAAACTTGTTTCCAACACCTTCAACAAAAGTTTTTCCAGTGAGTCCACCATATCTACCTATTAGCTTTATGCTATTCCAAGTATGTTTATCATGTTATTTGTGTTATCTATACCTCTAAATGAAAATGATTATGTTATTTATTATAATGGGAAAAGTTGGTTAAAAAGCTCTCACGAACTTGATGCACACTTTACTTTTATAGCATTTAATAAACATGAACTATTGTGATTAATATTATGATGATAGTGGCTTGATAAATGTTTAAGGTTGGGAGTTAGCCCATATGTGCTGTCACATGCAAAGCTTTCAACATGTTCCATCATTTATTTAGTTGATATCATGCACTTTTGTTTATGGATGCCTATCATAGTGAAATAATGTGGAAATAGAGTAAGTTTAAATGAGTTTGTATAAATGGTTAGAGAGAAACCTGGGCCGCTAATCTAAGCCATGCATCATTCATGGTGGAAATTTACTTACATGCTATTTTGAACTTTCTATGATACACCCCACAATAAAAAGCTATATCAAGTGGTAAATAAAGAGGCTGTTGAGGTTGTTCATTATGTTTGTTTGTCTTGTTGTTTTGATGTGGGCTTGATCCATATCATGGGACAAGAGGTACCCCAGTTGAGGCTCTTGATAATACCATTATTACTTACAATGATAGATAACTTATACTTGCTTGGTTTCCCAAGTTGAGTAATCATGGTGTAGGTACTTGTATTCAAGGGGCATGAGACATCTAACCTTTACTTTATCAAGGCCACTACTCATATTTGCTTTCACATTAAACTTTAATCATTCAAGATGCTATGATAGGGGAATGAGAGCTTGACACCAAGTATTACTATTGCAATCAATAACTTAAGTAGAATAGTTTGGAGGATAGATGAAACTTATGCATGTTTTACCACTACTCATTCATATATCATTTCCAAAGTGTCCACCTTTTATATTCAGATTTTCATCTTCATTCTATGACCTATGTAGGATGTTCTTACTTATCATATTGCATACCTGTGGCCCATATTACTATCTTTTATGTTACACTTTGTGAACTATCATTGAACATCCTTGCATTGAATAATTAATATCACTTTATAAACTGTTTGCATATTGCTACTTCTTTGAATAATGAATCATTTGACTTTATGTAGCAGTAGCAATCATCTTTTATATCCATGTTTTTATTATATTGCAAAGTTCATGTCAGTTTTATCACTTTCATACTCGAGGACGAGCATGAGTTAAGCTTGGGGATGTTGATGCATGTAAAATGCATACATGAACTTTGCATTATAATTCTCATATTTCAATCATATTTGCATCATATAAGGGTCATATCATTGTTTTATAATGATTTTGGGGATAATTCACAGTTTCCCCATTTATTTGGAATTAACCCTGCACTGGCAGAAAACCCTATTTTCTATATTTTGATGTTTGAGGGACCCAAACGACGTCCAAATGAGCTGAAAATTTACGGGGATCATTATTTTCGAAGGAGGAAGATCTAGGAGCGAATGAAGCAAACGAACAGAGGACATAGGGCCAAAATAGGGGGCCCCACGCGGCTACAGTACCAGGCTGCGTGGGCCCACCTATTTCTGCCCTCGTGGCCCCGTTTGCGTCGATCCTTCACCCAGAAGCATCCTCATGACCTAAAAACGCCTATATAAAAGGTCCCCCGACGTTTTCCAGAGGGAGGCGGCAGAGAAACACAAAACCAGAAATAGAGAGGCAGAAGGCTGCCGTCGGAGAAGATCGGAGGGGGGAAACGCCGCCGGAATCCACCCCCTCTGGCGTGTTCATCATCAACATCTACAGCAAGATCATCTCCACCGTCTCCATGATGAGGAGGGAGTAGTCCTTCATCGGGGCTGAGGGGTCACGCCGGTAGCTATGTGGTTTATCTCTCTCTCCCATGGTGTGATCTTTATGTCATCATGAGCTTTGTAATCTAGTGGAATCCATAGATGTTACTCTTCATCATCTTACTCTTCATCATCTTATGAATTATGCTACTCAGGTGCCTGGGTCCTCCTTTTACATGCTAAGGGGATCCCACAAGTGCACCTTTGGGGGGCAGAGGGCATCAACCATCATCCTAGTAACCGGCTTCCCATTGATATGTCCTCTGACGTACAAAGGTTTTAGGTGCTTAACCGGTCCCCTCAGGTTTCTCGAAGACGACATTCTTGCGTCCAAAATTGAGCTGTGCTACTTCGCCTTCTTCTACAGCACGAAATTCAGTAGGCAAATAATATACCATGTTAATATCCATACCTACGTGAGTTGGTGTGCTTTCATAGTCCAGCAAATCTTCCTCTAGCAAATTTTCCGACTCGTCCTTCATTGATTCCGGCAACTCTGTTTTGTCTTCTGGCGGCTCCCTGCTAGTCGAGTTCTCTGCCGAGTTCTCATCTACCGACTCGTTTATTGCCGACTCCAATGTTTCGGACTCGTCTTCTACCAGTTCCTCGCTCGCTGAATTCTCTGTCGAGACCCCATTTGCCGACTCGTTATCCGACTCGCCTTCTGTCGGCTTGTCCCCTACTTCCAAGTCTGCTGCTTCCACCTCATCTGCCCATGATGAATAAGTAATGGCCGATACGGAAACCGTCCCCGTCTCATTGCTTATAGGAGGACTCGGTGCAATCATCAAGGGAGTCATCACAGGAGTCGGCTTTGGTACCCATGCTTGAGCCGACACCATTGGTCTTTCAGCATTGAAGTCGGCATCTCTAGCTTGCTCAGCTTCTTTCTCTGCCTTCTCCCGGTTCCTTGCCCTCTGTAGCTTTCGCCTCTGCGTCTTTGTTATGCCTAGTGGGCACCACTTTGGCTGGGTATATTTTGGGTCCCAGGGTCTGGCTGATATGACTTGGCTAGATCCGGCTTCATGGTCACTGGACGTCACCTTGGGCCCAATCGCAAGTATCGGCTCATCATTTACCGGCTTGATGACCGGGTCCTTCAACTTCAACACATGCGTTCCAACGACCAATGAGTTATTTGGAATCAAGCCACCTCTGTAACACCCCGCCCACTTCCGGACCGGCGCCTGTTACGCCTGGCAGCTCTCTACGATCTCTAGACTAGCCCCACAGACCAACACTAGTCTTTTCTGCGCACTTTGTCCTCACTCGTGCACATCCGGGAAGAACTTCCCGGTCCGTCACCCATCCTCAAATTGCTCTGGGCCAAGCACGCTTAACCTCGGATTTCTTTGTGAATGAGCTTCGGGAAAAGAAGTTGCAACTTGTTGATGTGAGTATTCTATTTTTCCTATTAAGCCCTGAGCCAGGATCTCACATCCTTTCCCCCTTAGAAAACCGACGCCCTCGTCGCTCAACCCCAGTCCAGGAACGTCCCCTCTTGGCACCCGTCTGTGCGTCCAGTGCCGGCACATGCTCCACATGTCTGCGCATCTGACCCCCACACGCCCGAGTTACCGCAAAGGTCGGCTCTGATTCCAATTGTAACACCCCGACCCACCCCCGGGTCGGGCCTGTTATGCCTGGCAGCTCTCTAGGATCTCTAGACTAGCCCCACAGACCAATACTAGTCTTTTCTGCACACTTTGTCCTCACTCGTGCACACCCGGGAAGAACTTCCCGGTCAGTCACCCATCCTCAAATTGCTCCGGGCCAAGCACGCTTAACCTCGGAGTTCTTTGTGAATGTGCTTCCGGAAAAGAAGTTGCAACTTGCTGATATGAGTATTCTATTTTTCCTATTAAGCCCTGAGCCAGGATCTCACAATCTCCCAGGTCAGCTGCTTTAGTTCCTTGCGCCTTAACTCGCCAATACGAGGCACCACCAGGATACACGAGTCGGCTCTGCACAGTTTACCGGGTTGTTCGACGCTTGGACCCCCAGCCGACTCCTGATACTGGCAACTTTCGTCAATAGATGGTGACCTAGGCCGCTTCCCATGTTGTTGGTTCACCTTAGACCCCGCCTGGCGCACATACTTGTTCAGTAGCATGTCGAAAATCGGCTTGATCTTATTTGACTTGTATTCAACCTGATTCGTCTTCCATCTGCCGACTTCCGGGTTCCTGGGTTTCATGAACCTGGGTGGTGATTCTCTTGCTCGTGGTTGGTGCCCCCCGGGTGTGGAGTTCTTGATGGTTTCATGAACCTGGGTGGTGATTCTCTTGCTCGTGGTTGCTGGCTCAATGTGATCTGCCTCTTAGTTTCCTTGTTGCCGGCTTCTTTCCTAGGCTCACCAATAACCATGTTAGATTTGTTAGCGCCTTCGGCCACTTCTGGCCGAAGAAGAACTTTCTTTCCCTCCAAATCTAGCACGTTCATTGGGAATGGCTGTGTGTCAATGGCCATGCCAGCAAAGCTCAATCGTCCATCATTGAGGGCCGATTGAATCTGTCGACGAAAGACATTGCAATCATTAGTAGCATGAGAGAAAGAATTGTGATACTTGCAATAAGCTCGTCGCCTTAATTCATCAGGCGATGGTAAAATGTGATTAATTCGTATCACTTTGTCTTTTAACAAGGCATCAAATATTCTATCACATTTGCCTACATCAAAGCTACACTTCACCTCATCGTCCCGATTCTTACGAATCGGCTTTAGGTCATCACACATATAGGATTTGGCTTTACTAGGCCAAACAAACTCTTCTACGTACACATCGGCTTCATCACCGGAGTCGGCATTGTGTTCAATAGTGTCAAGCTGACTCCTGCTCATCCGATGCGAATCCTTAGACTCATTAACTCGGCTTTCATGAGCCAGAGCTCTTTCCTGGACTTGCCCGACAGAGGAGAACTCGTGTCCTTCTAGCTTCTCTTTTAGATACGTTCTCAACCCATTAAAAACTAAGTCGGCCATTTCTCTTTCAGTTATCGCCAAGCTATAGCACCGGTTCCTTGTGTTTCTAAATCTCTTTATTTAATCAGATACCGATTCATCATGTTTTTGCCTAACCGATGTAAGATGGGACAACTTTAATTCAATCTCTCCGGCATAGAAGTGCTCGTGAAACTTTTGCTCCAAGTGGAACCAAGTGTGTATAGAATTAGGAGCTAAAGCCAAAAACCAAGAAAAAGCAACTCCAGTCAACAACAAAGAGAACAAGCGAACCTTGATGTGATCAAGATTAGCCTCACCTAATTGAGCCAGATATTGACTAATATGCTCCCATGTCGACTTGTTATCCACCCCATTAAATTTAGAAAACTCAGGGACTCTATAGCCGGGTGGATAGGGTTGTAGATCAAAGTATTCGGGGTAGGGTTTAACGTAGGTTCTATGTTTAGGCATAACCCCGAATTTGTCATATGCTAACTGGTCCAATTTTTTCCTGAACTCGACCACCAAATCGTCCATGTTGGCCGATTGAGCCGGAACAGGAGAAGAATTGGCCACAGGGCCGGCTTGTATCCAAGGAGCCGAATCTGAATTCGGCATTGACCCGCGTCCCAGAAGCTGCACCGCTGATCCCGTTTGTCCTGTCGGTAGGATGAACTCTAGATCGGAGTCGGACAAGGTAATGCATTAACAAGCCGATTTTCCCTGTATGGGCTCATCGGTTGTGTGTCCGATGTCTGGCATTGGACGGTGTTTTTCTTAGCCTTTTCATGTTCCAACATAAGATCATAGACATTGTTTATACCTTGCGAAACATGAAACTGAATTTCGGCTAATTGCTCAGGAGAAAAGGTACTGTTACTTACAGCGGGTTTGTCGGTGTTGATGTTCAGAGGTACATATTCCGGCTCCTTGACCGGCGCGGTTATGCCTCGCCGATCTAGCTTGAAGCTGGCCAAGTACAACTCCTCATCTTCCTGCTCCCGCTTGAGCGGCAGCGTCTCGAACTACTCGTTTCTCTTCTTCTTCCACTCATCCAGGCCTTGGTGTTGTGCCTCCGGCAGATCTTTGAGAGTAGGCTTGCTGATGTTGTCGGTGGTGATGGTGGACAGATCTGTAGCCTTAGAACCAGTCATTGTTGCCCGATTTATGTTAAAAATATTTTCCCCTGCGGAGTCGCCAAACAGTGTGTTGCGCTAAAAACGCGTCACACGAACACGTCCTCATGTACCCACGGAGCCGGGGGAGATACTCTGCAACTCGCCCCGTGGGAGGCCGACTAGTAGCGCGATATGCAAGACAACAGGTCGGCGCTTTTTAGAACCAGACGCCCCAGCCCCTCGGGAGGGACCCCGTCAGAGGAAGCCGGCGATGATTGGCTGAGTTTAAGCCGGATTTGACCGCTCTCAACTCGATTGTTGGTACTCGATGAACTTACGCGAAGTCGCCGAATAACGGAAGCAGGAACAAGGGTTTGAGGGTAAAAAAGTAGGGTTTGTATAAATTGTCGATTGTTTGCTTAATTTCAATCTGCCATCAGCTCCTACATATATAGCGAGGCGGCTGGACTTCCCGTACAAGCATTGTACTTCTACAAGGATTGCAACTCGTGATATAAGTCGATTTCTATATCTAAATTAAGTAAAAGCTTTGGCCGCCTTCGTACTGGACCCGACTCCAAGCATCCTTTTCCGGCTTCTTTTGCAAAGTCGCCTTTTGTCCTTCCGTGTTGACCTTGAACTCGCTCTATCATCATCCGACTTCTATTTTGGGCTCTGCAAGCGTTAAGCAACCTCACGTCCTGTCGTGTCTTGGATCACGGACACCGGGAGTAAAGGATACCCTCTTTTTAGGTTCGGTATGGGGCGCGAAGGAGGCTGAGTGACGTCTTCCGCCTGGGGGCTTCATCCACGCTCGAGATCTACGTACTAGCAAGCATCACAGAGACACAAGGAGTTACCAAGGTTCAGGCCGCCCGGAGGCTAACAGCCCTACTCCTGCATGTCTGGATTGAGAGGTGTAACATGGTGTAGCTTTACAATGGTGGTTGCGGGTGAGAACCCGGGAGGTGTTGGCTAGAGGTTGAAGATGAGCAGATCCTGGCCCGGAGGAGATCACCTCTCGCCTAAGCTACTCTTGGACTTGTACACTACCTAGCCTAGCCTCCCCGAACTTGTCTTAGCTTTCCTTCCAACTTGTCCTCCCCTTGGGTGCCTTGGTCCTCCTTTTATAGGCTAAGGGGATACCACAGGTGCACCCTTGGGGCCGGAGGGGTTTTGGCGGGAAAACCCCTCCGGGTTCTCCATAGGAGGCGACGTGGCCTCCTCTCGTCCAAGTATTCTTCTCAGAGGGGGTAGGTGAGGCCGCCCACCTTTTCCAGAGAGGGCGGACAGAGGCTGACAGCTTTTCCGCCTCTGCCCCCTTTGGCGCCTCCGTCTTCTTGGCGCCCAAGTCTTCTAGGAGTTTCCAGCCAGGGCTGGCAAGCTTATCCTGTTTGCGCACTGGAGGTTGGTTCCTGGGGTGAGCCTGGCCTCCTGCCGGGCGTCGGGGTCCCAGGACCTCCATGCCTGCTTCCGGGTCGAGGGGGCCCCGGAGGGTCCCCGAGTCCTTTGCCTTGGTTGTCGATGCCACGCGCGCCAGGACGCCGTGGGGCAGATGGGGGGCCCATCTGCCAGTCTTGTGCCTTGGCCTTGAGTGCCTCCTTGGTGGGCCCATGTGTGATGGACCTACTTTGACCGCATCAGGGGAACCCCATGTTCTACTGTTGCGACAGTAGCCCCCCGGCATAGTCCCGGCGGCCACACCCTTCTGCCGCCGGGGCTATGACCAAAAAAGAGTCAAATTGGGTCCCCGGCGTCAGGCCTTGAACGTCTTGTCTTACCCATCACAGCCGCGCACTACGGAGGTGCGCGTCCCACGGGTCTTGGAGTTATCCATCTGGTGGAGTAATTGCGCCGGCCTCCTCGATTCTCGGAAATGGAGAAAGCGAGGCAACGGCCGCCGAAGGCGCGTTCGAGCCTTCTTAAAGGCAGGCATACCCCTTAGGATCTTCATTCGTCTTCACTCCTTCCTCAACCCCACTCTTCCTCAGAGGTGAGCGCGTCGATGGCGGGGGCTAAGAGAGGAGCTGGTCGCTCGCGCTTGTCGTCGGCGGGGGCAGGAGTGGCGTCCGGTAGTCGCAGAAGAGTTGCCCCCCGAGGTCGAGCGAGGCGCGGTCGCGGCGGCGGCCGCGGTCGTGGAAGCCGAGGTCGTGGAGGTCGCGGAGCAGGAGGTACGCCGAGCCCTCCCTCACGGAGGACGACCCACACCGGCTTCCCTCCGTTTGAGTTCGTCGTGGATCTGGACAGAAGACTGCGCAGCCGGCTTTATCTGCCAGACTCCTTCATGGAGGCGGTGGACACCGACGGCGACCGGCCCACCGGTTTCTGGCTGCAGATCGAGGGTTGTCCCAACGGCCCCTCCTGGGTCGAAGCGGAGTACACTATCGACGGCTCCTTGCTCCTGGGGAAGGGGTGGAAAGCGTTCGCGCGCTCCCACTGCCTTGCCCGGGGGCAATACCTGTCATTCGAGTATGACAGGGACGAGACACTCTCCGTGAAGATCTTCCATGCCGATGGAGGACGCGAGGATTGCTGCATGGAGAGCGACAACAGCAGTCGCAGCAGCAGCAGCTACGACGAGGGGGACGATGATGAAGATGAAGAGGACTCCCTCAACATCAAAGCCGAGAGGAGCCCGCTTCCCTGAAGATGCGGGGGCGGCACCGCGGCAGCGTCTCCCGAAGATGTCCTTGACCTCCTTCTTGGCGGCCTCGTCGACGTACTTCTGGAAGTAGCGCCTTCCGTGGTGCGGGGATGCTCCTTGCTTGTGTAGGAGCCAATCTTTCTTTGTAAAAAGTAGGCCCCATTGTAGACCTTTGGATGACGAAAAACTTGTACCCTTGTTGTCGCTTAGCCTTCAAGCTAAATACATGCGATCGAGAACGGTTTTCTGCAAAACTTGCTCTTGATTACGGCGTTAGCTGAACCGTCAGAGGGGGCAGTCGGGAACAGAGGGCCTATAAAAGGCTTCCTAGCCCCCAGCTCCTTGGCCACCCTTAGTCTTGCTTCCTCTTGATTCTTGCCCACCCTGCCCCTTCACAAACCACAAGGCAATGTCGGGGGAGGTAGGGATGTCCTTCTCAGGGACGTCGACTGCTGCGTCCGTGCACCGGGGCGCGGTGGAGGCTCCCAGCAGAACTGGGGCCCGTGCCGCTAGAGAAGAAGACGAGGTGATGTCGCGCCTGGCCCTCGCTATGGGCGTTTCACGCTTGGCGACGATCTCGGGTCCCGCAGCCCAGGAGGAGGCTCGGGTACGTGCGCTCCACAAGGCTCAGCTTTTGTCGGCCTTGAAGGAGAAGACCGCGGGGATCCCGGAGGCATCCCAGCTCTGGGAGGAGTTCGACGCCATCGAACATGTCAGTGTTGCGTTTTTTTCGGCCTCTCGCTCCTCTTCGGCCTGGTCTAGATCCTGACCGAGCTTATCCCCTGTCGCAGGCGGACGACAACGCCATGAGCGAGGTGGCGGCCGAGGTGATCTCCCTGCTCCACTTCCTGGCGCCAGGACGCACCAAACAGCCAAGAGACGCCTGAAAAAATCCTTCCGGGTTCCCCTCTCCTCCCAGGCGTCCCCGAGAATCGAGAGGTCCCCCGTTGGGTGCGAACAAGGCAAGGGCATACAGCAAGGAGCGCTAACTCCAAGCTGGACTTAGTAGCACAGGGTCTAGTAGTTGCACAACCGAATGTAAATTCAAGAATGTAATTCAGAATGTAAAATCGGATGTATGCAACCCTAGACTCAACTCCCGGGGTCATTTCTCAAATCTTCCTTTGCACTAACGCGCCGTCTGGTTTTCAGAGGAGGCCACTTAGGTGCAAGGCACTCTACCTCTGCACGATAGATGTACCCCCTAAGTCGGACTATACCTTCCGGGAGTCCTTCGCCACTGTCCACGGGTACTAGGCCAGAGGGAAACGGACCGTTCACCGGGGTGGTCACATACCCCCGCAAAGGCTCTCATCAACCGTCAAGCATGCGCAGGTCGATGGTATATTGACTCCGAGCGAGATGTTATGCCTAAATGCAGGATGCTGATGCAAGAACTTAGCTGTTTTCCTGTCGTGTCTCCAGCTCATCCAGTCCTTCCCGGGTGTCGAACTCCTTCTTTTTTTGTGTCCCGCCGCCCAATCCTGTCCCGGGAAGGAGCTACACACAACAAACTTTTAGTATGGAAAGAATTGACCCTCTTTCCTATCATGCTAGCGTGTTATCCGAAGCAAACCGCAAGCACAGTTGGTAGTACATTTCTGTGGTGAGGTGCGTTTCACCACAGCACTGCCCGATTCCCCTTTCCGCGGCAGCACGGCATGATCGGGCGGCGGTGCCTTTGCCTGCGAGGCCACTCGCGGCGCTTCTACCCGTCTGCCACCGGCACATACCAGCCCCCTGCTTACGGGTTGCTAAGGATAACACGCTTCCATGGAAGGATTGAGGCTCACAGGAATTGAAATAACTTATCTTTTATTCTCCTGGCGACGATTCTTACACCCTATTACAGAACACTAGCCCCTCATGCGTGCTTTAACGGATCCGACGTTTGCGATTCATGTTCGTAATCAGGGGTAGAATTTCCGAAGATTCTCGATGTTCCAGGCGTTGCCTTCCGACTGGCCTTGCTCGTCCTCCAGGTACACCGTTCCGGGTTTCAGGGTATGTGTCACCCGGAAGGGTCCTTCCCACTTTGATGACATTTTGTTCAGGCCTTGCATGTTTTGCCTCTTGCGGAGTACCATGTCCCCGGGTTGCAGCTCCCGCGAGTGAACATGACGACTGTGGTATCGGCGGAGTCCTTGTTGGTACCGAGCTGACCGTAAGGAGGCCCGGCACCTTCTCTCTTCCAGCAGGTTTACGTCATCGATCCTCTGCTCTTCTTGCGTGTTCTCATCGTATGCGAGCACCCGGGATGATCCGTACTTGAGCTCGGATGGCAGGCCAACTTCAGCTCCGTAAACGAGGAAGAAAGGTGTCTCTCCAGTGGCTCTGCTTGGTGTTGTTCTAAGTGACCACAGTACGCTCGGCAGGTGATTAATCCAATTTTTTCCCTTGTTCTCCAGCTTGTCAAAGGCTTTGGTATTCAATCCCTTGAGAACTTCTGCGTTTGCTCGCTCTACTTGCCCGTTGCTTCTTGGGTAGGACACCGAGGCAAAACACCCCTTGATGCCCATTTCTTCGCAGAAGTTGAGAAAGGCTTTGCTTGTGAACTGAGTGCCATTTTTGGTGATGATTCTATTCGGTACTCCAAACCGATAGACGATTCCCTCGATGAACTTGATGGCGGCCTGAGCCGTATGACGTGGAACTGGCATTGCTTCGACCCACTTCGTGAACTTGTCGATTGCCACGAACAGGTATTCGTGACCTCCCACAGACTTTGGTATCTTGCCGACGATGTCTAGCCCCCAGACCGCGAACGGCCAGGAGATTGGTATCGGCTGCAACGCTTGAGCTGGCTGATGCGTGTTCTTGGCGTAGTACTGGCAAGCTTCACAGGTCTTGACTAGCTGCTCCGCGTCGTGAAGTACCGCTGGCCAGTAGACCCCTTGGCGGAAAACCTTCCCCGCCAAAGATCTCGAAGCCACATGACTTGAGCATATCCCTTCGTTTATGTCCCTCAGTAGTTCTCGGCCTTGTTCTTGCGATATGCACCGCAGCTTGACTCCGTTTTCGCGCCGCCGGTAGAGCTCGCCGTCGATTAGGACGTAGAGCTTTGCCCGGCGGGCCACTTGCTCGGCTTCGTGGTCATACTCCGGGAGGGCGTGTTCCACCATGTACTTGATGATGTCCTGGTCCCAAGGTGGATGGGTCCGTTCCACCAGCAGTACCTCCTAGCTAGAAGGAAGCGGAGCTTCTTCAGCCGCTGGCACTGGCGGGTCTTGAGCTTCTTGGCTGGCTACCCGTGTTGTTGATGTATAAGGGTTGCCAGCCTCCTTTGTCGCTGAAGAACTTGGCTTCAGCCTCTCGGGAGAGACTGAAGGTCGCTTGAGCACCTCGATGTAGATCCTGGGAGGCACCGGTTCTCGCTTGGACACCAGTTGTGATAGCTCGTCAGCAGATGTGTTTTCTTCCCGTGGCACATAAGCAGCTCTGAAGCTACTGAAGCGCCGCTGGAGTTTCCACACTTCTTCGACGTACGGCGCCATCTGAGGGCGGGCGTACTCTTTGTTGACTTGCTTGATGACTAGCTGAGAGTCACCCTTGATGATGATCTTGCCGATGCCGAGGCCGATGGCAGCACGAAGTCCCGCGAGCAGACCCTCGTACTCCATCGTGTTGTTGGAGATGTTTCCTTGGTAGTGCATTTGGACGACGTACTTCAGGCGCTCACCGGTTGGTGAAGTGAGGACGACCCCGGCACCTCCTTGCCCCTTGGTGTAGGAGCCGTCGAAGTGCATGGTCCAGGTATCGGGATCCTCCTTCCCGGGAAGGCTCGTCTCCTCCTCCGGGTTGTCGATCATTGTCTCGGTCCACTCGGCTGTGAATTCAGCCAGTGCTTGGCTCTTGATGTTGTCCGTGTGCTCGAAATTGAGCCCGAAGCCCTGGAGTTCCATGGCCCACGCCGAGATGCGTCCGGTGGCCAGCGGGTTCTCCAGAGGACTCCTTAGGTTGTACTTGGACACCATCGTGATTGGGTGCCCCTCGAAGTATGGCCTCATCTTGCGGGAGGCGATAAGGATCGCTAGCAGCAGCTTCTGCATCATGGGATACCGCTCCCGAGCATCGCGCAGCACTGAGCTGACGAAGTAGACCGGGTGCTGCACCTTGCGGGTCACCGATCCTTTGGCGGGTTCGACCTTCTCCACGTCCTTGGCGCTCCGGGGTGTTGTTGGAGTAGCCCCCAGCTGCGTCGTCTTGGAGTGTATTCCTTCGTCCTCAACGCGTGGCTTGACGTTGACAGGAGGGGGGCGGGGTGCTGGGATCTTCGAACTCCTGAGCACCCGACCGCCCCTTCTTGCTTGGTTTCCCCAGGAACGGGTCCCCAGGACGCTTGCCCTTGCTTGGCTTCTTTGGAGATGCGTTGTGCTCGGCCAGCAGCACGGCGCTGACCACTTGGTTAGTGGCTGCGATGTACAGCAGTAGTGGCTCCTTCTCCATTGGGGCCACGAGGACGGGTGGCGAAGCGAGGTAGCTCTTGAGTGATTGGAGAGCTTCCTCAGCCTCGGGGCTCCACTCTACGGGGCCCGATTTCTTGAGCAACTTGAAGAACGGCAAAGCCCGCTCTCCAAGCCTTGAGATGAAGCGCCCGAGTGCAGTGATGCACCCGTTGAGGCGCTGCACGTCCTTGACTCGCCGGGGCTCTTCCATTCGTTCGATGGCCTTGATCTTGTCGGGGTTCGCCTCGATCCCCCGGTGGGAGATCAGGAAACCCAACAGCTTGCCGGATGGGACCACGAACACGCACTTGTCGGGGTTGAGCTTGAAGTTGGCCCGGCGGAGGTTGTCGAAAGTCTCATGCAGGTCCTGGACAAGGGAGTCATGGAACCTTGTCTTGACCACGATGTCGTCGATGTAGGCTTCAACATTGCGGCCTAGCTGGGTCCCAAGGCACGCTTGCATCGCGCGCTGGAAGGTAGCGCCAGCGTTCCGGAGGCCGAAAGGCATCCAGGGGTAGCAGTAGCAGCCCTTGGGGGTGATGAAGGCCGTCTTCTCCTGGTCCTCGACCGCCATCAGGATCTGGTGTTACCCGGAGAAGGCATCCAGGAAACACAGTGACTCGCAACTGGCTGTGGAGTCCACGATCTGATCGATGCGCGGTAGAGGGAACGGGTCCTTGGGGCAGGCCTTGTTCTGGTCTGTGAAGTCGACGTAGAGTCGCAGCTTGGAGGAGTTCGGCTTTGGCACCACCACCGGGTTGGCTACCCAGGTGGGATGAGGTACCACCTTAATGACACCAGCTTCCAGTAGCTTGTCGGTCTCAAAGACGATGAACTCCAACTTTTCCTTGCTCTGCTTCCGTAGAACTTGCTTCACGGGGCGGGCGTCCGTGTTCACCGCCAGCTTGTGCTCGATCACCTCCCTTGGTACACCGGGTAAACCCGACGCGTCCCATGCGAAGACGTCAGAATTTTTCCGAAGGAAGGCGACGAGCGAACTTTCCTATTTGTCGCTGAGGTGGGCACCGATGGTGATGGTGCGAGAGCCGTCACTCGTGAGTGCCACCATCTTGGTCATCTGCGGGTCGCCGCGAATTGGCGCCCTCTTGGAGGCCGCGGGTGCCGAGCTTCCGGGGTTCCCTCCGCCCCCGAGAGCAGCATCAGTGCCAGCATCTTGCATGTCTTGTCGGGTGTCTGCCGTTGCGGCCACCGTCTGGTTCAGTCTCTAGACGCAGTAGATGGCGTCGTCGATGTCAGCCTTGATCTTGATCACCCCCCAAGCCGCCGGGATTTTCATCATGTTGTAGGCGAAATGGGAGACGGCCATGAACTTGGTCAGCGCGGGTCGGCCGAGTATGCTGTTGTAGGGGAGCGGCGTGTCGGTGATGTTGAAGACGATCTCCTCGGTGCAGAAGTTCTCGGGGCCACCAAACGTGACCGGAAGAGAGATCTTCCCCAGAGGCCGTGTGATATTCCCGTTCACACCTTGGAACACGCCGGTGTCTTGCAGGCGAGAGAAAGGGATTTGCAAAGTGGCCAGGACCTTTGCCATCAGCAGGTTGAGGCTGGAGCCTCCGTCGACCAGCATCTTGGTGACCTTGAAGTTGTGGATGATGGGCGACACGACCAGGGGCAGTGTCCCTACCCCGACGGTGGTGTAAGGGTGATCTTTCGGGTCGATGGAGATGACCTGGTTAGACCACTCCAGGGGCTTTAACGGCGCTGGGGCAACCGCGTTCAGCTCCCGGACGAGTCTCTTGCCGGCGCTGTTGGAGGGAGGCAGGGAGGCTCCCCCGTGAATGCACCCGACGACGCCATTGACTTCTTGGAATTGTCCGTTGCCGCCGCCCTGAGGAGCCGGAGCGTCCCCGTTGTCAGCGAACTCCACATTGTTTGGCCCGCGCCCGCCTTGGCCACCGCGCCCTCCTCCGCGGCCTCCGCATCCTCCACCACGCCCCCATCCCCGGCCGTCACCGCCCTGACGACCTGTGGGACAGTTTCGGGAGTAGTGCCCGTGGAGTCCGCAACTGAAGCAGGCACCTGGGCCGGTTCCGCCTCCTTAACATTGCGCGCGCGCAGCGAGGCCGTTGACTTGGCGGCAGTCCTTGAGCGGTTGATTGCCGTCGGGGTGGACGTGGCACCATGGATCTTCATCGCCCTCAGAAGTTGAGGCTGGCTTGACCTTCTTGGGGAGAGGCTCGGTGATGAAGACGCGCTTGTCGGGACCGGAGTCCCGCTTCTTGGTCTTGGCGGGGGTGGCCTTGTCCTGGGATTCCTCCTCCCCGGGGACTCTGACCCCCTCTTCTGCACGGGCGCAACGGTCCGCGAGCTCCCATAGCTCGCGGTTAGTCTCGATGCGATGAGTGCTCAACTTCTCGCGCATCCGGGTGTGTCGAACGTTGGCGTGGAAGGACTGAATCACCAGCTCCTGCTTGATGCTTGGGATGGTGTTCATCTTCTGGGTGAAGCGTTGGATGAACTTGCGAAGGGTTTCACCCGGAAGCTGCTTGAAGTCGTGCAGGTCACTGGGAACTCCTGGGCGCTGGTAGCCACCCTGGAAAGCCCCCAGGAATGCCTCCTTTAGTGCCTCCCAGGATCGGATGAAGCACTTGGGGAGGTTGAGGAGCCATGACTGAGCGTCTCCCTTTAAGGCCAATGGGAACCAGTTGGCCATCATGACCTCGTCGGCCCCGGCAACCACCGCATCCAGCGAGTATAGCTGCAAGAAGTCCAGAGGGTTGGTAGTGCCATCGTAGCGGAGGACATCGATCTTGAACTTCTTGGGCCAGGTGGCCTGGCAAAACTCAGGGGAGAGGGCGAGACAGCCCTCGGCGATGTCGTCGTCTCGATCTTCCCGTCGATGGCACTCTCGACGTCGTTTGATGCGGGTGCGTGCATCCTCGTGGAGACGGTTGTTGAGGTCGTTGCGCAGATCCAGGTTGTGCGTGGAGGATGAACCAACGGAGATGGCCGGGCCGCCATTGCGGTTTGCCCGACACGCCGCGGGAGGGTTTGCTTGAGGAGGCACGGCTTCACCTGGGCGATCTCCCCGGGGAGGGTCCCGGGGTTCTCTCGCCTCTGCTCCCTTGGCTCCGGGGCTGTCGATGGTGGGGGCATGAACGGGCTCACACCTGGGACCGCCGTCGGCGAAGTGGAGGATTTCCTCCACACGGGTCCGCCACTCTTGGTAGACCTTGGGGTTGTCGGTGCTGGGTGGAAACTGGATCAGAGCCTTGGCGGTGACGAGGGCGTCGTGGCGGGCATGCGCGTCGTCCGAGAGGAGAGTGCAAGACTTGCTCTTGGTGCCCTGCTGACCCTTGCCAGTGCGGGCACCCTCGCTCTTTTCACCGATAGAGGGATCCTTGCCGGTGTTGCCGCCCATGCTCTTTTCCGCGCCACCATGTTCACCGCTCCGGGTTGGGCCGCCTGCCCCGCCTAGAGCGTCCTTCTCTAGGGATGGCAATGGGTACCCTGTACCCGCGTACCCTGCGGGTAAAAACCCTATTAGGGTAAGGGTTTGGGACTACAAAATACCCATGGGTATATAAATAGGAAAATCTTATGTCCCTCGGGCAGAGCGGGTACGGGCATGGTATTGCATAACCCATACCCGTGTGCCCTTGTACCCGTATAAATTATGTCAAGTGGGGGGCTTAGTTTAATTAAAGCTAACCTAACTTTCTAATCCCGCATAGTCACTAGGAAGGTCAACTCAAGGAGAGCCACGATCGATAGGATGGTAGGATGGTATACGTACAAGGTTCAACTCCGTCCCATAATCCCGTGACCTAAAGGAATAAATGACGCTAGAATAAATCCCTAGTAGTTAATCGTTGTCTGCCATACGCAGATACGATGCGTCGCTGCTACGCATCTCTCCATACGCGGATTGAGTTTATGAATTTAATAGTGTAGACTATGTGTTGTTGTTTATAACTACGTATGGTCACATTATCTCAGCTATTTTTTGACTCAATTTTTATGTGTTGAAAATGCGGGTATATTTACCCGCGGGTATCCCCTTTACCCTGTCAGGTGAAGGGTATGGGAAAAAATTGTACCCGCTTACGGGTATGGGTACAGGTGATGGGCAAGCTCGGGAGACATGGGTAAGGGTATGGGATGGATCCACCCGCACCCATACCCTGCGGGTGCCATCCCTATCCTTCTCCAGAGGTGGAGGAGGAGAAGCCCGGTTTGCCGCCACAGCGCGACGCTTGTCGGTAGCCTGAGAGCGCGCAGGGGAGGCCGCCTTGGACGCCTGGACGTCGGTCCTCTTCTTTGGCGCCATGGTCGACGAAGAACTTGACGCAGATCTCCTTGAAGATCTCGAAGCCGATGAAGAACTCGAGGAAGATCTCGACGAAGAACACGAAGCCGATGAAGAAGAAAACAGCGCTTGCGCCCCTACCTGGCGCGCCAGATGTCGTGTCTTGGATCACGGACACCGGGAGTAAAGGATACCCCTTTTTAGGTTCGGTATGGGGCGTGAAGGAGGCCGAGTGACGTCTTCCGCCTGGGGGCTTCGTCCACGCTCGAAATCTACGTACTAGCAAGCATCACAGAGACACAAGGAGTTTACCCAGGTTCAGGCCGCCCGGAGGCTAACAGCCCTACTCCTGCATGTCTGGATTGAGAGGTGTATCATGGTGTAGCTTTACAATGGTGGTTGCGGGTGAGAACCCGGGAGGTGTTGACTAGAGGTTTAAGACGAGCAGATCCTGGCCCGGAGGAGATCACCTCTCGCCTAAGCTACTCTTGGACCTGTGCACTACCTAGCCTAGCCTCCCCGAACTTGTCTTAGTTTTCCTTCCAACTTGTCCTCCCCTTGGGTGCCTTGGTCCTCCTTTTATAGGCTAAGGGGATACCACAAGTGCACCCTTGGGGCCGGAGGGGTTTTGGCGGGAAAACCCCTCCGGGTTCTCCTTAGAAGGCGACGTGGCCTCCTCTCATCCAAGTATTCTTCTTAGAGGGTGTAGGTGAGGACGCCCACCTTTTCCAGAGAGGGCGGACAGAGGCTGACAGCTTTTTCGCCTCTGCCCCCCTTTGGCGCCTCCGTCTTCTTGGCACCCAAGTCTTCTAGGAGCTTCCAGCTAGGGCTGGAAAGCTTATCCTCTTTGCGCACTGGAGGTTGGTTCCCGGGGTGAGCCTGGCCTCCTGCCGGGCGTCGGGGTCCCGGGACCTCCATGCCTGCTTCCGGGTCGAGGGGGCCCCGGAGGGTCCCCGAGTCCTTTGCCTTGGTTGTCGATGCCACGCGCGCCGGGACGCCATGTGGCAGATGGGGGGCCCATCTGCCAGTCTTGTGCCTTGGCCTTGAGTGCCTCCTTGGTGGGACCATGTGCGATGGACACACTTTGACCGCATCAGGGGAACTCCATGTTCCACTATTGCGACACGTCCGACTTCTCTGGTGCGGCTTCTAGAATCTTCAGGAAAACTCAAGTCTGGCCTGCACCGGGTTCAGGATAAGCCGGGTTGTCTCCTGTCGGGTCATCGCTTCAAATCCTCTCCGAGTCGGCAATTCTCCCCTGAATGAACCCGAATCTGTGACCTGCCAAAAACCGGTCCTGGTGTAACGCCCCCCGGTCGGTACTATGTAGATTTGAGTGCTACCACCAAATCCGCATAATAGCGATCCTAGGACGCCTACCAAGCATAACGTGCACGTCGCAACACACACGTTATGCGGGTGGAATTGTGATAACATTACAACAGTTCTCGATGGAACCCACGAATCAACATAGATACAACAACGACTCACCGAGTCAAGAACAAAAGGTACAATACAAAGATCCAAATAAAAAGGAAGCGAAATAGTATCCGACTATGGATAAGAATACAAATGTGGACTAAGAGTCCTAAAGATAAATGAAGGCACCATATCCCTGCCCAGGCCAAGCCAGAGGGATTCCCAAGCTAACGTCATCAGACTTCAAACCTATCGGCTGCATTGGAATAGCAGCCTCGAAGGGGTCAGTACTATAAAAAGTACTGGCAAGGAATACTCACAAGATATCAAAGTTTGAATTCCCGGGGGAAGACGGTTAGCGATTGAAGCAGCGGCAAGCAGCACTAACAACTTATAGAGACACGCTACAACTTTCGTCTAAAAGAGACAAGGTAAGAGAGCGCATAAGGAACCAACTATTCTAACACCAAACATAACCCAGTCGATTCCTTACCAGCCCGACTAAACCACGAGCAGCAAGCCCAAGGGCACTCACACAGTTGACAAATTTTATGAGTTATTTATTCATGTAATCTATCTTACTAGTCAATATAATCATTAGGTGCAAGTTGTTTATGATCTTTTTAGCCAGCGCATTTCACCAAGTCGTCCATAACTGCGGACATGACTTTTCAAAAAGATTTCACCCTGCAGGGATGCACCAATGAACCCACATGCATCGAAACACTCGCTTAGAGGTGTACCGGTGGAGCGTTCGACGCAACACTTCCCTTCTCTACGAACAAGTCCAGGGAGCCACCTAGCTAGGTCTGATCCACCTTAAAAGTCTGGGCGAAGCTCCGAGGTGGGCCTAACCGTTTGTGTCTACGTGACACAGACTACCATGAGAATGGTCACTTCGCATCATACCGCAAGCCCTACGTAAGTAACCACATATCCATCTTACCATATCATCCGCGCTTGTAACTATAGAAACACGCGAACTAAGTTGTGGCTCCTGGGCAAGTTTGAGGATCTGGTAAATAGGTTGCGGGGAGGCCCATAGAACTCCCACATGTGGTTAGTGCACTCAGTCTTGGATCAGCGAAAAATAACTCGGGTCCTAGGCGACACTAGCAGAACAAAACGCCATGATTGGCCTTTCGCCGGTGCCTTATCTTTATTATGTTATTCCCATCGCAACAGAAATTAAAGATTACCATTTTAGTTGAGCCTAGCTATCATATTATCAACAAGACTAGATAAAGAGATAACAGGACTCAAGCGAAGCACCTAAGCATGCACTACGACTCGCTAAGCTAACAAGGTAAACAAACAACAAGTTAATAGGATGTGGGGGTATGGATTATCATGGCTGCCAGGTAAACCTGCAAATAGGATCGAGACACAAGCATCGCAACATAATGCTAGCAAGGAACAAAAGATTGGAGGAGTAAGAGACAGAAAACAAGCAAGGATAGCAAGTGAGTAGTGCGTGCCTGCAATCCGGTAGAGGTAGCAGAACCTGTCGTTGCTCACATCAACTCAACATCCTATTCTCGAAGAAGCAACAAACACTGGAATAAAAGTTGCACCTTACTACTACGGCAAAAGAAGCGGCATGTTGATGACATGATGCATGAAAAATTAAATGCGATCCAATTTTATTTCCTAACACATGGCAAATCATTTGAAATGGGATTGGTGCACAATATAGATGCACCGGACAAACCCCATAACTAAATTTAGTTGATTTAATTCGACTAAATGGATAAAGATTTGATGTTAATTAAGCATGCATGATTTTAGATAAGATACACATATAGGGTATAAAGGGCTAGGGTTGGGGTCACACATCGGATTCGAGGAAACTTCGGATTCGCAGAGGAAGATGTCGACGTAGTCGACGTAGTTCAAGTAGTCGTTCCGTCTGGAGTAGAAGTAGTCGAGGTAGTCGATGTCGTGGAAGTTGTCGTACAAGGGGCTTCGTCGTGGCGGACCTTGGCATTCCGGTCTTCGGGGTCGACGGGTTTCATGATGTCGGGGATCGGGCAACGGACTTCACGGACGCGCACGAAGGCGGCCGACACAAACGGATGTTGAAGCGGAGACCTTGGCGTCGGGTTCACGAAGTCGTGTCGTCGTGCACGGAGTCAGGGAAGAAACACGGAGACGGTCGTCGGGAAACGAAAATAGAACGGCTTCACGACGGGAAACGTCGGGAACGGAAACACGGAGGACGGAAATGGAGACTCGGACACAACACGGAGCCGTCAGGGAAAACTCCACGACACGGAGACGGCATCACCAAACACTACACAGAGACATCAATGGAGCCGTCGGGGATGAACACGACGGGAACACGGGCACGACACCGGGGAGACGCGTACGGAGACTCGCAGAAGGGACACGATGGCCGCGCACGCGTGGGCAAGAGACGAACATCGGGCTGCAGCACGCACGGGACGGATACACGGGCTCGGCCATCAGAAACAGGAGCGGGAGCATGAACAGGCGCAGGAGGCAGAGCAGCACGGTGGCCGGCGGCGACCAGAGGCGGAGAGGAGGCCGCAGGAACTCTTGGGCCGAAGCAGAGGACAGCGGCGTCAGTCACGGGAGGTGCCGACGGAGAGGTAACCGACGATGGCGGAGCAGGCCGGGGACAAGGGCGGCGGTCGTGAGGGAGGAGCTCGCGCGGCGGGGCTGGCCGGTCTGGCACGGGGAAAGAGGCAGGGAGAGGGGCGCGGCTCGAGGACGGGCGAGCGGGTGCGGTCGGGGATGAGGAGGCGCGGGCCGGCATGGCCGGAGGCGCGACCGGGGAAGGGAAAGGGGAGGCGAGGAGGGGTGCGGGAGAGGAGGCCGGCACGGCGTTCTGGCGCTCGGGCGAGGTGGAGGAGAGAGGGAGGAGATCGAGTCGGGTGGGGGAGGTTGGAGGAGGCTCGGGTGCGGGAGGAAGGAGAAGGAAGGGAGAGGCTGAGAGGACAGGATAAGGTGAGGGGAAAGAAAAAAGAAAAGAAAAGAAAAAGGACCAGTCCACGAGGTGGAAGGACCTGATCGCGAAAACGCAAAAAGGGAGGAGGATGGCTGTAAGAGGCAGGGAGTGGGAAAGTAAAAGGCCAAGGGGAAACCCTTGGGTTTGAAGGTTAGGTAGGCTTGGGCCGATTTGGGCTACTCTCTCGCTCACTCGAAACCTTTTATTTATTTATTTTTTGCAAATTAATTTAGCAATTTAATTTTTTTAAACGGAGATGACTGTCTCGGTAAAAAATTTCCAACAATTTTAGAAAAATAAAATAGGTTTTTTATAAAAATAGTTTTCCACGGACAGAAATGCAAATGATTATGATGCATGATGTGTGATGATGCAAAAATAAAAACAAACAACATCTAAATTGGGAAAAACCCTGGGATGTTACAACCGACACCACTAACAAGGGATCTCGCTCCGAGATCCACGCTACCGTCGGGGGGGGGGGGAGAAAGCGAGGTTACACTATCGAATCTTCTCGCGCCATGTTGATCTTCTCGAAACCACTAACAAGAGGTTCTTGCTCACGTTGATGGCGATGACCGTCTGTCGAGACCTTTCCATAGATCAAACCTATTAGGTAAAAGACAGGAGATCGTCCAACCCACGTAGATGTTATGAGCAGAAAATAGATAAGAGAGAAAATTTAAATCATATAAAGTAAGAGGAGGAATAGAATAGAGGTAAGAAATAAACAAGAGATTTCGGCTTTCCATAGTTCTTCGACTAGAGTCATTACTCCTCCTTCCCAGGTGAGGCTCCCGAAGGCATAGAAAAATAATCGGCGAAAGTCGTAGGAAGGCTGTAGGGTCATCTTCTCGAAGAAATTGAGAACAAAACGAAGTAATATCATACGATGGGGGCAGGGCTGCCCAAGCATAATCAGATGCCACTACTATATACGTGCGCGATTCTTTCCTCTCTGAATAGGGCCCCCATCTGCTAACCTCTCCCTTCCGGAACAGCAAGATCAAGATTGAAATGAAATGGGATATGCTTGCTGATCTGTTTATGAAATTCGGTTCGGATGTCATAAGCACACGCATTTGTTATCCCATTCCCTTCATGTCTCTTACTGTTCAGCTCCGGATAGGTGTCGGTCCCTTCAAGGGCATCCTGCAGCTTTGGTTATTCTGCAGGAACCAACACACTAGTAGGAAAATGCTCATCACTAGCGAACAGAAAAAGGCTACTGCTGACGAATTGATGGTTCGCCAGTGCTCATATCGCCAGTGGTAACAGCTTACCGCTGGCGAACATCATGTTCGCCAGTGGTAAGTTAGTTACCACTAGCGAACCACTTCCTGGTTCGCCAGCGAGGTGCCACTTACCACTGGCGAACAGAGAGTTTGTTCGCCAGCGGTATACCCAGGGATTACCACTGGCGAACCAGGATCCTGTTCGCCAGTAATATGTATTTCTGCTTTTAAAATAAAAGCAGAAATGTATTACAGCAATATATACAGGTAAATACATATATATTGACAGAAACAGTATAATTGATAGAATTTAAATAGATATACAAATAGACAAGTGACCAAATTATTGGTTCATCATGCAGGCATTACAAGTCAAAATATACAAGTGAGACCCAATATTTTGCAAACATATGCATGAATACACACAAAAATCTCCAAAAGTCGATAGTTTAGGTCGCAAGTTTTCAAAAGCAAGTACTAATCTAAACTACAATCACATACAAGGGAATTGCAATGGCGGTGAAGAAGAAGAATATATATGCTTGTTCTTCCTCTCTTCCGCTCCGGCTCTACTTTACTCTTGTAGCTCTTGTAGTTGTAGCCCTCTCATCCCGCTTGCTTCGGACATCTTCATCTCTCTGTACACGAGGCAAAGATAAAAGTGTTAGGCAAAGAAAAGAAGAGCAAGAGTTTATACACAAATAAAATAATAGTTAAATGACTGCACCAAAATTGAAAATATGCCTCATATATAGGTTGGACACACAAATTATAGAGATGGTGCTAGCGAGCCAAGTAGGATGCTCAAGATGTGTGTACTCATGCATATCACAAGGCTCGCTAGACCATCCCTCTGTCACACGGTGTCACGACTTTTTAATCATCGGCATTCTACAAAAAGAGTACAAAACTAAACATCCGCATTCTCGGAGAAAGATGAAACAAAAACAAACATGATTTGGATTTGTGCCTCACACTTAATTATATTGGTCACATAAAAGTTACAGGGATGGTGCGAGTGAGCCAAGTAGGATGCACAAGATGTGTATTCGTGCATATCACAAGGGTCACTAGCGCCATCCCCGGGATCACACGATGTCACTTCATTTTAATCATCGGCATTCAGAGAGAAACAAAACAACTCTAATTAAATAGCATCGATCACACATGGAAGTTCAACGACTTTAGAAGCACAAGTTAATTTACGGATATAATTTACGAACACAAGTTCATCTATCGTACTAAGTAGACAACACATACCGTCGATCACTTCTTCTTCTTGCGCGGCTTCGGTGGGAACGGGAGAACACCATCTATAGTGAATGGCCGGTGATCACCCTGCAATATTAAGCGATGTTCGATCTCGTCGTTCGGTGGTACTGCCAAGCCGTTGAAGTACACCCCGGAGCAAGGCAAGACATCGTTGCAGATGATTCCCGCGATCACCTGCAAGATGCGACCGAACTCTAGTCTGATACGAGCATCACTGGCATCTGCCAAGCCATTGCACCATCTGTCGATAGCAGAAGGAAATTGAAGTTGTTTTTGATCCTTTACAAACTCCTGCATGTGATTGATGAGGTACCATGCCTCCATCTTACTGAGGGAAAATTGCCACGGAGCCAGAAGACCACGAGGGGGGGCCACCCAGGAGCAGGGGAGGGTCCCACCCGCGGGTGGGGCCCAGGCTGCGGTAGGGGGGCACCCCTGCCCCTGGAGCATCGCCTCTCGGCCTCCCTTCGCATATAAGACCCTTTTGACCTAAAAACGACGACCCCCCGATCACTTTTTCCAGAAACCTTACAGAGCTCTGCCGCCATCCCGAAACCTAAATTCGGGGTCCAGGATCGCTGTTCCGGCACCCTGCCGGAGTGGGGATCGTTGCGATCGTCACCGCCAACGCCTCTCCATCAACCATCCATGACATCCCCCACCATGTGTGACTAGTTCCCTGCTGTAGGCATGGGGATGGAAGGGATTGAATAAGATTGCTCATGTAATTCGATGCAAAATTGTTAGGGCATGATGCCTAGTATCCTCTATTTGTGTTAATCATCGTTGGTACAATTAGTTATGCTTAATGCTTGTCACTTTGGGACCGGGTGCCATGATTTCAGATCTGAACACTTTATGTTTTCATGAATATAATTGATGTTTTGGGTCTTATCTACTAACTGTATGCACTTGTTGTTAACCGGAACCGGAGACACCGAGTGACAGAAACGGGGACATCGATGGGAATGGTTGGTAACTCGAGGGTTACATGTATTCATTGTGTGTTAATGCTTTGCTCCGGTGTTCTATTAAAAGGAACACCTTAATTGCCATTTGTTCCTTAATTGTCCCGGCTGAAACCGGATGGCAGGACAAAAGATGCTGTGCAAGTTCTTATTGCAAGCACGTACGGCTAAATTAGGAATACATGCCTATGATTGTTTAATACTTGGATGCTATATTTATTTTGCTTCGTGCCTACGGTGTTTTTACATCCTGCTGTTTATAATCAATATTTCTGCTGTCACCATTGCTGCCTTTATTTTGTTATTGCTGTTATTGTTCTACTGCTGCCATCAAATTACTGTTACTGCTGATAAATTGCTTCGAGCGAAATCCTTTTCAGGTGTGGTTGAATTGACAACTCAACTGCTAAGGCTTATAAATATTCTTTGGCTCCCCTTATGTCAAATCAATAAATTAGGGTTATACTACCCGCGAAGACTGTTGCGATCCCCTACACTTGTGGGTCATCAAGACTATTTTCTGGCGCCGTTGCTGTAGCGCCCCGACCCCACAACTATACAATGAAGCGTTGTGCAACCGGTCATGCTACACAATCGAAGGTTACTGGGTTTACCAATTCCAGGCCAAAACTCATTGGCAGGTGTGCTCGGAATGGATCATCGGCACACAACACCTCGATCGTGCCATAAGCTCAGACATCGCTATCACGTATAGTAAAGAGGCCGAGACTTGTGGAACAACTGGCACATTGCAGACTCTACGACACAAAAGCATATAGCAACTCATATAAGAGAAGATACAAATATTACACACAAAAGGGATCACTGATCCAACAATTCATCAAGCGGAAACGGGTAGTGTTGTCTAACAACAAAATGCAAATATGGCCTAAGAGGCCTACATATAAACGAATCCCAGCCAGCTTGTTCCATGGTCCCAGGCTGCCACCTGGGAACCCCGGACTACTAGTCGACGTCCACGAAGAACCCACCTAGCCGCTCGGTGTCGTCCTCCTCTGAAATACAAATATAAAGGCAGCAAAGAGAGACTGAGTACGACGTACTCGCAAGTTTAGTAGGGCGCTATAGTCCCAATGTTGACGGAGGATCTAAAGCTATATATGTATTTCTTTTGCATAAAGCTAATTTTCATAAACCGAAACATAATTGACACATGGCATTCGTCTACTCAGAATAGTTTTTATAAAAGGGGTAAGAGAGTAATCTTTTCCTCTTCAGTTCTCGGCGAACCAACTTGTAGCCAAAATCAACCCTCATCTCCACCAAAGGCACTGCCTCGAATCACCCTCGAGGAAATGAACCTTTTACACACACGTTGAGTTGCAACCTTTAGCTGCCAAATTTTAATTCATTAGGTTATAGTTTTCTATGAGCTAATCCGCCTTTCCCAAGAGTTCGTCCATAACCGTGGACACGGCTTTTCAAAAAGATTAAACCCTGCAAGGGTGTACTATTTTACCCATTGGTACCGTCCGGCTCACCTGAGTGGCCCTCTTCCGGGGAAGGCCGGCGGCGGGCGCGGTTAAACCTTTACCTCGCATGAGACTATCCAAGAGTCATTTGTGGCCACAGGGCAAGTTTACCCAGCCTATTTCAGCCCCTGCCCCATCGCCACACCCTAAACACAAATTCTCATCAACATTTCCTTTTCCACTCACACGCAAATGGAAAAACGAACTAGAGGACCCTTGGATACGCCCGCACAAGTTATTCAGTTAGTAAGGCGCCCATACACCCACCAATGGCAGCACGCTCGGTTCTTGGTTCTAGCTAAAAGCACTCTCATCCTAGGCGGCAAGACACCATCCCCAATGGCAACTCATCCAAGTCTTTTAACAAATTAATTAAGTACCACACACATACTCCACATTGTCCGAATATTCCATCAATTGCATAAAATGGAAATAATTAACGGACAGCTAAGCATTTAACTGAGCATGGCTAAGCATTGCTAAGCATATAAAAACAATGATTATAATTGTCTCAGGCCAACACATCAACACTATGGTTCATAGGTAGGGATACATGTGATTGGCTCGGGGAAAAACATGCATTCATAGGATTCACTAATATTGTTCAAAACTTCTAATTGGAATCGCATGCAATATTATTTTGGATAAAATAAGTTTATAAAAATCATAGGATGCTAGATGCCAAGAAGGTTAGGTTATCTCTTGCCTTGCTACCGGGGCGTGTAGTATGGCTCGTCGGGGTAGGAGAGGGAACCCTCGACTCCGGAATCTATCGATACCCAAAATAATACAAAAGAACAAATAAAACACACGAACACAAGGTGCAATGCACAATCACATGATGACATGACAAATTTATGCAAAGATATCATCATATAATTTAATAGCAAAATTAAATGCGGAGCCAAATAACTAGGGCAACTATTTGGAAACACCCCATATTTAACTTAATGTCCAATTGTTCATAAATGATCACATTATTTAGAATTTGCTCAAATATGCATGAACATGACATTATTAAGAAGGTTTTGTTCTTCCGATCATTTTGGTACCTCATTTGTAATTTTCTGAGTACCGAAGAATAAATAGCGAATTAAATAATTAATTGAATTTAATTCCTTTAATCAAATTATGAATAACATCAAATAAATATTTGTGATCATGATGTCATATTAGCATGGTTTGATTGCATTTGAAGTATTGATCACATTGATATTTTATTCATAATTTTTTTGGGATCAATATTTAAATAGTTAAGATTTTTCCCAATTTGGTATTATTTAACCCATTTTAGGAATTCATATATGAACCGCAAGAAAATATAGTCAAGAGATGATTTCAGTTTCTCTAACAGCTGGAGTTTGTTTTCCTGAGCATTTTGGTATTTAATTTGCTATTTTTGAAACAATATTTAAAGAGATATGAATTATTCAAATTTATTTTGATTTAAAAAGGAAAGCAAAACTCCCAGACAGGCCGGCCTAATGCCGGCCAGGCCAGGCTGCAGGCCGGCTGGTTGCCCGAAGGCACCGGCCTTTGGCCGGCCCAGTCCGGGCGTGCGAGGCCAGGAGGGTGGCCGAAAGGTCCGGCCCAGTGCCGGCCCAGGCCGGGCGCTCAGGCCGGGCACTAGCCCGGGGCCTCCGGCCTCAGGCCGGCCCAAGCAGCGGCCATGCCGGGCATCCGACGCATGCGGTGACCGACGGTGACGTCGCCGGCAACCGAGATCCAGCGGCGGGAGAGAGGAAAGAGGGGCGCGGGAAAAGGCTAACAAGAAGCGGAGCTCACCCTGAGCTCGTATGCGTGGACGACGGCGCGGAGGGCGGAAATCGCCGGAATCGTCCCGGCGAATGGCACGGCCGAGGTGGGGAAGGCGATGATGCGGCCGTCGATTCCTGGAGACCCGGCTCGATTCCTCACACCAGGAGGGAGAGGACATCGACGCGGAGCACGTTGTGCTGCTCGATCTGCTCGGGGATGACTCCAGACGATGGCACGGTGCGCGGCGGACGGCGGCAACAGAGGAGGCACGGGAGAGCAAGGGAGTGAGGCGGGGGAGCAGGTGAGAGGGGAAATGGGGGTAGGAGCAAGTGAGGGTCCTCGTGGTGTGCGCTTGGCCACGGGGGCGACGTCCATGGGTGGGGGCACGGCGGCATGGCCGGCGGCACTGTGGAGGAAGAAACAGAAATTCCAGAGACCCCCCTGGAAACTTTTGAATAAATTGCAAAAAGGTCCTAAGGCAGTTTAGTGGATTTTATTTAGGACCTAAACCATTTTTAGAAATTCCACAAAAATTCATGTGGGCTCCACTTAACCTTTAGGTGCTCCACAAAAATTGGTGAGACAAAATAAAATGTTTTGACCAACCTTTGTTCACAGTTTTTAATATAGTCATTTCTGACAATTTCCAATTTGTGTTTAATTGAAGCACTTAAACATTTCAAAAATAATGAAAATATTCATGGAGGCTCTAACAATAACATTGAAGCTCCCCATGATTTTATTTTGAATTTTTGGAAAGTTTAACTGGTTTCAAAAAATAGAAGTTGAAGAGCCAATTTGAATCCTCATATTTATTTCTTAATTGGCAAAATTTGGAAATTGAGAATTGGGGATAAAAAGCAAATTTGGAACTTCCTAAACAATTTGGAAGTCCAATAATGAGTTGGTTGACAAGTTGAGAAATTGTATTTGGTTTGGATGCTTGGGAAGTTTGCCTCCCCCATTTTAGTTGCTTGCATATGTTGGTAGTTTAGATATAGCAATTTCCATATGCATGCCATGATGCAAACAAGGATGCAAAAAGTGGAAAAATTCTTCGTATTTTTCATTCCCAAGTTGGGGTTGTTACAATTCTACCCCCCCTTACAGGAATCTCGTCCCGAGATTCTAGGATTGAGTGAAGAAGGCGGGGTATTCCTGACGAAGGCTAGTTGATAGTTGAACTTTTAGGAACTTGATAGTCTTGTTGCGGGTTTTCCTCTCCGCTTCATCCAAGATGCGGATAGGATGCTCGCGATAGGTCAAATCCTCCTGAATGTCCAACGCCTCATGATCAACCCCACGGATTGGATCCTTGAAGCAACGACGGAGTTGGGAGACATGGAACACATGATGTACATCCGGGAAGTTGGAGGGTAGCTCGAGTTGATAGGAGAGATCTCCTCGCTTGGCTAGGACGGTGAAAGGGCCAACATAGCGAGGTGCCAATTTGCCCTTGATTCCGAAGCGACGAATGCCTCGGAGAGGAGAGACTCGAAGATAGGCCTTATCACCAATTTCATAGTGAACCTCTTGATGGTGCTTGTCATAGTAACTTTTCTGCCGGGATTGAGCAGCCTTGAGATTATCCCGGATGATACGGACTTTCTCCTCGGCCTCATTGATCACATCCGGACCGAAGAGTGGCCTCTCTCCGGTTTCAGACCAATTGAGAGGAGTTCGGCATTTTCTCCCATAAAGGACCTCAAAGGGAGCCATTTGCAAACTGGCTTGGTAGCTATTGTTGTAGGAGAACTCGGCGAGAGGGAGGTACTTTTCCCAACTCTTGCCGAAGGAGATAACACAAGCCCGAAGCATATCCTCAAGAACTTGGTTCACCCTCTCTATTTGACCGTCGGTTTGAGGATGATAGGCGGTGCTGAAGTTGAGGCGGGTTCCGAGAGCCTTTTGGAAGCTTTCCCAAAATTTGGACACAAACAGGCTTCCACGGTCTGAAATGATCCTCAAGGGAATCGAATGCAAGGGAACAATCCGGGCCATATACAGCTCCGCCAATTTAACGGAGTTGATATCCTCTCGAAACGGAAGGAAATGGGCGACTTTGGATAGACGGTCAATGACTACCCAAATAGCATTGTTACCCTTTTGTGATCTTGGAAAACCGGTGATGAAATCCATACCCACTTCATCCCACTTCCACTCGGGAATGGCTATGGGGCGAAGGGTACCAGCTGGCCTTTGATGTCCAGCCTTCACACGGCGACAGACGTCGCATTCAGCAACATACTCGGCGATCTCGCGCTTCATGCAAGACCACCAGAATTGAGGGCGCTGATCTTGATACATTTTTGTGCTACCCGGATGAATAGAGATGGGTGACTCGTGAGCTTCAGAGAGGATCAATTCTTTTATGTTCCCACTCTTGGGCACCACTAAACGGTCACCGAAATAGACAACACCATTGTCATCAACCGAGAAACAATTGGCCTTCCCATTAGCTATCTTCTCTTTGATCTCGAGGATTTCAGCATCATTTTGCTGGGCGGCCTTGATATCATCCTCGAGAGTGGATTTGATCTCGAGGTTAGCTAGATATCTGGAGGGAACGATCTCCAGATTTAACCGAGCAAATTCCTCGTGGAGAGCCGGTTGTGCCTTTTCAACCATCACGGTGTTACAATAGGCCTTGCGACTCAAAGCATCAGCCACGACATTGGCCTTGCTGGGCTGATAGTTGAGGGTCACATCATAGTCTTTTATTAATTCCAACCATCTTCTCTGCCTCAAGTTCAAATCTGGCTGGGTGAAGAGATATTTTAGACTTTGATGGTCTGAGTAGATCTCGCAATGGTTGCCCAATAGGTAGGGCCTCCATTGCTTCAGAGCATGTACCATGGCAGCAAGCTCTAGATCATGAGTTGGATAATTTTGCTCATGTGGTTTGCGTTGACGAGAGGTATAGGCGACAACATGGCCTTCTTGCATCAAAACACAGCCCAAGCCTTGGAGTGATGCATCACAATAGACGACAAAGTCTTTGTCGGTGTCGGGAAGGACAAGCACCGGAGTGGTGGTGAGCTTGACCTTGAGAGTTTGGAAACTTTCTTCCGCCTTGTCTGACCACACAAATTGTTTGCTTTTCTTGAGGAGGTCAGTCAGTGCCTTGGCTATCTTGGAGAAGTCCTCGATGAATCGGCAGTAATAACCCGCCAATCCAAGGAAACTTCGGATATCTTTGGCGGACTTGGGAGTTGGCCAATCCAGGATTGCCTGAATTTTGTCTGGTATCACCGCTACTCCAGCAGCTGACACCACGTGACAGAGAAAAATGAGCTCCTTTAGCCAAAACTCACACTTGGAGAACTTGGCATAGAGGCGGTGATCTCGAAGCTTGGTCAAGACTAGTCGAAGATGCTCAGTATGTTCTTCTTCGGTTTTGGAGTAGACAAGGATGTCATCAATGTAAATGATGACAAACTTGTCGAGGTACTCGTGGAAGATGGAGTTCATCAGCCTCATGAATGTAGCCGGACCATTTGTGAGGCCGAAGGACATGATGGTGTACTCATATAGGCCATAGCGAGTAGTGAAAGCTGTCTTCGGAATATCCTCCTTTCGGATTTTAATTTGATGGTAGCCTGACCTCAGATCCATCTTCGAGAATACCGTTGCACCAGCTAGTTGATCGAACAAGTCGAATATTCGGGGAATTGGATACTTGTTCTTGATGGTCACCGCATTCAGAGGGCGGTAATCAAAAACTAGACGAGGAACATTTGTATCCCTCTTCTTGACAAAGATGACCGGGCAGCCCCAAGGTGAGCTACTCGGCCGGATGATTTTTTTTCTAGCAGCTCATCAAGTTGCTTCTTTAGTTCAGTTAGCTCTTCCGTGGGCATGCGGTAGGGCCTTTTCGAAACTGGGGCGGTTCCCAGAACCAACTCGATCACAAACTCCATGCTGCGATCCGGTGGCATGCCAGGCAATTCCTCTGGAAACACATTGGGGAAATCACACACACCACAACAACTTCATGCATTTCGGGCGGAGTGGTTCCTTCCAGGAAGCATAAGCTGATCTCCGGTGAGAGAGGAGTGGTTGCAGATGGAGCTGCAGATGAAGGTGACCAATAACTCACCAGTCCGACGGTTGGGTGGATCATGGTGACAGACTTGGCAGCACAGTCCAGGTTGGCCTTATATTTGACTAGCCAATCCATCCCGAGAATTACATCTAGTCCATCTGACTTCAGTGCTATCAGTTGGAACGGAAAGGACCAATAGCCTATGGTAATCTGGACTTCCGGAGCAACCCATTTTGTGTGCCAACTAGAGCCAGGGGTCTTGACCACTAACAGGGAGTCCATGTTCACAAATGGAATTTGATGTTTGTGTGCAAAAGCTATTGATATGAATGAATGCGATGCTCCAGAATCAAACAAGACTGAAGCAGGGTAATCATTGATTCGAAGCGTATCCATGAGAACTCTGGGGTCCTCCTCAACTCCTTCAGCCGAGATGTGGTTCAGGCGACCTCGGCTGACGGTTGTGGCCTTGGCGGCTGGGGTAGAGGGTGATGGAGCAGGTGCTGCGGTAGCCGGTGCCTTCTGGGGACACTCCCTGGAGTAGTGCCCCGGCTGGCCACAAGCGAAGCAAGTGAGCCCCGGTGGTGCAGGCAGCCGAGGTCAAAAACCGCCTCCAGCCACACCCAAGGTCGAAGTAGCTGGGCGAGGCGGAGGTGGCAAGTACCCGGTGGGCTTCGGCGCGGAAGGAGCGCGTGGCACAGCGCTGAAAGGCACGAAGACCCTGCGCTTCTTGCCCTCAGAGGAGGAGGAGCTCTGGTGGTCAGCTGGAGCTGGCCTCTTAGAAGCCTCCAGCTCCTTCCTACCCTGCTCCATGGTGAGAGCCTGGTTATAGAGCTCCTGGTAGGAGGTGAACTTCAAGGGTAGGAGCTCGTATTGGAGACGAGGTGCGAGCCCCTTGCGGAAGAGGTATTGCTTGTTCTCATCATTCGTCACGTCCCGAGGGGCATAACGGGAGAGGTGGTTGAACTCCCGCCCATAGGCTTGGACTTCCATGCATCCCTGGGTCAAGTCCAGGAACTCCCTCCTCTTGAGGTCCATGATGGGCTTGGGGATGTACGCCGCACGGAAAGCGGCGCGGAAATCCTCCCAAGTGAAGACATGGCCCGCGGCAAACATTGCCACGTGGCTCTCCCACCAAGAGCCGGCGGCTCCATTCAGCAGATAGGTGGCGAAATTGACCTGTTCCGCCACCGGAACGTGAAGAGCGGGAAACTTGCGCTCTAGAGCCCGAAGCCAATCATCCGCATCAAGCGGCTCCTTAGCTTCAGAGAAGGTGGGAGGTTGGGAGCGCAAGAACTCCGTGAGAGTGTTGCAGTCCGTGTTCCTCCTGGCCCCTTGCTGCACCAGCTGCTCGAGCAGATGCTCATTTCGCAGCCGGTTTTCCTCAATGGCCATCAGGACCTCCGCCATTGAGGGTGGCGGCGGTGCATCAGGATTGCTTGATTCCCCATGACGGGTAGGAGCCATTCTGAAGAATTGGAACAATGACATAGTTAGTAAACACCTTCGACAGATAGGATAGATCATTAGGGTGCTTCCAGATATAGATATTGAAGATGACAAACACTAAGACAGATTTAGGCAACCACGGTGACATCACGTCATCGCGGCGATAACAAACGGATGCAACGGACTCGAGACGACTCTAGACGGTAGAAACCCAACCCCAAGAACCTAAACATCGACACCAAGCTTTAACAAATAGAGATAAGAATCAGAGTAGAGCGAGTTGGAATGAGGAGTAAAAAGAATCCTAAGAAGGTTTTCACAACTCATTTTTAGGTTATAAATAATTTTCAACTAGACTCGACATCGACCAATAGAAAGGGTTTCCTACAGGCAGTCCTGCTCTGATACCAACTTGTAGCGCCCCGACCCCAGAACTATACAGTGAAGCTTTGTGCAACCGGTCATGCTACACAATTAAAGGTTACTGGGTTTACCAATCCCAGGCCAAAACTCATTGGCAGGTGTGCTTGGAATGGATCATCGGCACACAACACCTCGATCATGCCATAAGCTCAGACATCGCTATCACGTATAGTAAAGAGGCCGAGACTTGTGGAACAACTGGCACATTGCATACTCTATGACACAAAAGCATATAGAACCTCATATAAGAGAAGATACAAATATTACACACAAAAGGGATCACTGATCCAACAATTCATCAAGCGGAAACGGGTAGTGTTGTCTAACAACAAAATGCAAATATGGCCTAAGAGGCATACATATAAACGAATCCCAGCCAGCTTGTTCCACGGTCCCAAGCTGCCACCTAGGACCCCCGGACTACTAGTCGACGTCCACGAAGAACCCACCTAGCTGCTCGGTGTCGTCCTCCTCTGAAATACAAATATAAAGGCAGCAAAGAGAGAATGAGTACGACGTACTCGCAAGTTTAGTAGGGCGATATAGTCCCAATGCTGACGGAGGCTCTAAAGCTATATATGTATTTCTTTTGCATAAAGCTAATTTTCATAAACCGAAACATAATTGACACATGGCATTCGTCTACTCAGAATAGTTTTTATAAAGGGGGTAAGAGAGTAATCTTTTCCTCTTCGGTTCTCGGCGAACCAACTTGTAGCCAAAATCAACCCTCATCTCCACCAAAGGCACTCCCTCGAATCACCCTCGAGGAAATGAACCTTTTACACACACGTTGAGTTGCAACCTTTAGCCGCCAAGTTTTAATTCATTAGGTTATACTTTTCTATGAGCTAATCCGCCTTTCCCAAGAGTTCGTCCATAACCATGGACACGGCTTTTTGAAAAGATTAAACCCTGCAGGGGTGTACTATTTTACCCATTGGTACCGTCCGGCTCACCTGAGTGGCCCTCTTCCGGGGAAGGCACGCGAGCGGACGCGGTTAAACCTTTACCTCGCATGAGACTATCCAAGAGTCATCTGTGGCCACAGGGCAAGTTTACCCAGCCTATTTCAGCCCCTGCCCCATCGCCACACCCTAAACACAAATCCTCATCAACATTTCCTTTTCCACTCACACGCAAATGGAAAACCGAACTAGAGGACCCTTGGATAAGCCCGCACAAGTTATTCAGTTAGTAAGGAGCCCATACACCCACCAATGGCAGCACGCTCGGTACTTGGTTCTAGGTAAAAGCACTCTCATCCTAGGCGGCAAGAATGAGGCAAAACACCATCCCCGATGGCAACTCATCCAAGTCTTTTAACAAATTAATTAAGTACCACACACATACTCCACATTGTCTGAATATTCCATCAATTGCATAAAATGGAAATAATTAACGGACAGCTAAGCATTTAACTAAGCATGGCTACGCATTGCTAAGCATATAAAAATAGCGATTATAATTCTCTCAGGCTAACACATCAACACTACGGTTCATAGGTAGGGATACATGTGATTGGCTCGGGGAAAAACATGCATTCATAGGATTCACCAATATTGTTCAAAACTTGTAATTGGAATCGCATGCAATATTATGGTGGATAAAATAAGTTTATAAAAATCATAGGATGCTAGATGCCAAGAAGGTTAGGGTATCTCTTGTCTTGCTGCCGGGGCGTGTAGTATGGCTCGTCGGGGTAGGACAGGGAACCCTCGACTCCGGAATCTATCGATACCCAAAATAATACAAAAGAACAAATAAAACACACGAACACAAGGTGCAATGCACAATCACATGATGACATGACAAATTTATGCAAAGATATCATCATATAGTTTAATAGCAAAATTAAATGGGGAGCCAAATAACTAGGGAAACTATTTGGAAAAACCCCATATTTAACTTAATATCCAATTGTTCGTAAATGATCACATTATTTAGAATTTTCTCAAATATGCATGAACATGACATGATTAAGAAGGTTTTGTTCTTCCAATCATTTTGGTACCTCATTTGTAATTTTCTGAGTACCGAAAAATAAATAGCGAATTAAATAATTATTTGAATTTAATTCTTTTAATCAAATTATGAATAACATCAAATAAATATTTGTGATCATGATGTGATATTAGCATGGTTTGATTGCATTTGAAGTATTGATCACATTGATATTTTATTCATAATTTTTTTGGGATCAATATTTAAATAGTTACGATTTTCCCAATTTGGTATTATTTAACCCATTTTAGGAATTCATATATGAACCGCAAGAAAATATACTCAAGAGATGATTTCAGTTTCTCTAACAGTTAGAGTTTGTTTTCCTGAGCATTTTGGTATTTAATTTTCTATTTTTGAAACAATATTTAAAGACATGAATTATTCAAATTTATTTTGATTTAAAAAGGAAAACAAAACTCCTAGACAGGCCGGCCTAATGCCGGCCAGGCCGGGCTGCAGGCTGGGTGGTTGCCCGAAGGCACCGGCCTTTGGCCGGCCCAGTCCGGGCGTGCGAGGCCGGGAGGGTGGCCGAAAGGTCCGGCCCAGTGCCGGCCTAGGCCGGGCGCTCAGGCCGGGCACCAGCCTGAGGCCTCCGACCTCAGGCCGGCCCAAGCAGCGGCCAGGCCGGGCGTGCGGCGCCTGCGGTGACCGACGGTGACGTCGCCGGCGACCGAGATCCGGCGGCGGGAGAGAGGGAAGAGGGGCGCGGGAAAAGGCTAACAAGAAGCGGAGCTCACCCTGAGCTCATATGCGTGGACGGCGACGGCGCGGAGGGCGGAAATCGCCGGAATCGTCCCGGCGAACGGCGCGGCCGAGGCGGGGAAGTCGATGATGCGGCCGTCGATTCCCGGAGACCCGGCTCAATTCCTCACACCAGGAGGGAGAGGACGTCGATGCGGAGCTCGTGGTGCTCCTCGATCTGCTCGGGGACGACTCTAGACGACGGCACGGTGCGCGGCGGACGGCGGCAACGGAGGAGGCTCGGGAGAGCAAGGGAGTAAGGCGGGGGAGCAGGTGAGAGGGGAAATGGGGGCAGGAGCAGGTGAGGGTCCTCGTGGTGGGCACTTGGCCACGGGGGCGACGTCCACGGGTGGGGGCACGGCGGCATGGCGCCAGTGCCGCCGGCACTATGGAGGAAGAAATGGAAATTCCAGAGACCCCCTGGAAACTTTTGAATAAATTGCAAAAAGGTCCTGAGGCAGTTTAGTGGATTTTATTTAGGACCTAAATCATTTTTAGAAATTCCAAAAAAATTCATGTGGGCTCCAATTAAACTTTAGGTGCTCCACAAAAATTGGTGAGACAAAATAAAATGTTTTGACCAACCTTTGTTCACAGTTTTTAATATAGTTATTTTTGACAATTTCAAATTTGTATTTAATTGAAGCACTTAAACATTTCCAAAAATAATGAAAATACTCATGGAGGCTCTAACAATAACATTGAAGCTCCCCATGATTTTAGTTTGAATTTCTGGAAAGTTTAACTTGGTTTCAAAAATAGAAGTTGAATTGAGCCAATTTGAATCCTCATATTTATTTCTTAATTGGCAAATTTTGGAAATTGAGAATTGGGGATAAAAAGCAAATTCGGAACTTCCTAAACAATTTGTAAGTCCAATAATGAGTTGGTTGACAAGTTGAGCAATTGTATTTGGTTTGGATGCTTGGGAAGTTTCCCTCCCCATTTTAGTTGCTTGCAGATGTTGGTAGTTTAGAGATAGCAATTTCCATATGCATGCCATGATGCAAACAAGGATGCAAAAAGTGGAAAAATGTTTCGTATTTTTCATTCCCAAGTTGGGGCTGTTACAGTTGCCGGGGAGCATAGCTCTATTTATAAGTTCACCTGGGAGTTTTTCTGTCTGCTATAATTTATTTTTCACTATGAAGGGTAAGCGTGATCCCAAGTTTCCGATACTACCGTCGACAACAAGGAAAGGTACTGCTCTGAACTCTAAAGCTACTCTTGATTCACCTACTATTTTAAGTCGACTTGTTACACCACCTGCAATTGGTCCTACTGTTGATGCGTCACTTTCTAAGTCTGCTACTGTTTCTAATGAGTTTGATGATGCTTCTATTATGCTTGATGATTCTGGCTCTTTAGGTCCTTTTCTAGATACTCTTATTTCTAATCATGAGAAAATTACAAATCTTGATGAAAGACTTATTACACCTGCTAGCACTCCCGAGTTATATAATTATGAGAGTAGGTATCCTGATGATTCTTATATTGATGTTAATGATGAATTTATTAGACAATATATGAATTGTGAAGCCTCAAGAGATCCGGATGCTTTAAAGAAATTGCTTGAAAAACAGGTTGTTAAAAATCATTTTACACCTGATCCTGAATTTGCTACTTCTCCTATATGCATTAAAGGTGATGATTTTGATTTCTCTGTTGATCTCTCACTTATATCAAATGTCGAATCTGATCCTTTTCGTGGAACTGAGAATGATGATGCTATAGAACACATGAATAAATTAGCTTCCCTTAGCTTACTAATTTCTGATGACAAGAAGATACATCGCTACTATTTAGTAAAGTTGTTTCCTTTTTCATTAAAAGGTGATGCTAAAGTGTGGTATAATGCTTTACCTTATGGTTCCATTAAAATTCCTCATGAATTGCTTGATGTTTTCTTTGCAAAATATTTTCCTGCTCATATGCAGCATGAGGCTTTGCAGAGAATTTTCAATTTCAGACAACTGGAGGATGAGCATCTTCCTAAAGCTTGGGGGAGATTTGGCTCATTACTCAGGGCTCGGTCAGGGCATGATATACCGAAGAATGAACTTCTTGATATATTTTATAATGGACTAACTAACGAATCTAGGACATACCTAGATAGCTGTGCTGGTTGTGTTTTCAGGAAAAGGAATGTAGCTGAAGCTGAAGAATTAATGGCTAAGATAGCCCAAAATCATGATGAATGGAGTGATCCTGAGCCTCCTCCTTTACCAACCCCGAAGAAAAGGGGATTGCTTTTCTTAAACCCAGAAGACATGCAAGAAGCCAAGAAATCTATAAAGGAGAAATGTATTAGAGCTGAAGATGTGAAGAATTTACCTTCAATTGAAACTTTATGTGAGCCTACCACTCACCCACCTATGGTAGAGGTACATTCCCTTTATGATTTTACTGTCAATGATATTCCCTATAGCAAGCCTCCTAGTCAGTGTTTGGATGAATTTGATAACTTTATTGTTAAACAAACTCATTTTAATATGCAAATTCAAGAACAATTAAATGATAACACTCTGGTTATTAAAAATTTGTATTCTGTCTTGGAGAAAACTGCTAATGATGTTAAAGGTCTTGTTAAGCATTTTCACATGGTTCAAACTCAATTTGAACAAATAACTAAAGTACAAAAAGATTTGCTTGCTGGTATTCCTATACAAAGTAATAAACAAGCTTATGGTGTTTCAACTAGAGGTGGTATCACTACTCAAGACCCTTTTTATCCTGAAGGACATCCTAAAAGAATTGAACAAGAGTCTCAATTGGCTAAAAACAATATTACTAGCTCCCCTAAAAGGAAAAAGAAAAAGAAGAAACATAAAGAATTAGGAGAAACTAGTAATATTGAACTTGATAAAGAACCAGTAGTTAATAATCCTAATGATGTTTCTATTTCTGATGCTGAAACTGAAAGTGGTAATAAGCATGAGGATGATATCAATAAATCTAAAGAACAGGAGGAGGAGACTGCACCTCCTGTTGCTAAAAAGCATGGTAGGGAAAGAGAGCCATGGGTGCAAAAGCCCATGCCTTTTCCATCAAAATCTCATAAAACCAAAGAGGAGGAACACTATAATAAATTCTGTGAATGGATGAAGCCTCTCTTTTTGCAAATTCCTTTGACTGATGCTATTAAATTACCTCCTTATTCAAAATATATGAAAGATATTGTTTCTAATAAGAGAAAAATCCCTAATGAAGAGATTTCTACTATGCTTGCTAATTACTCTTTCAATGGAAAGATCCCTAAAAAGTTGGTGACCCAGGTATACCTACTATTCCTTGCTCCATTGAAAATAATTATTTTAGAACTGCTTTATGTGATCTTGGTGCAGGAGTTAGTGTTATGCCTTTCTCTCTTTGTAAGAGACTTTTATTAGACACGCTTATTCCTACTGATATTTCCCTACAAATGGCTGATAAATCTACTGTTGTGCCTATTGGTATATGTGAGGATGTTCCCGTTAAAGTTGCTAATTGTTTAATCTTAACTGATTTTGGGGTGTTGGAATGCCTGAAGATGATAATATGTCTATTATCCTTGGAAGACCTTTTCTTAATACTGCAGGGGCTGTTATTGATTGCAATAAAGGAAAAGTTACTTTTAATGTTGATAATAAAGAGCACACGGTATATTTACCAAAGAAGATTAATACTAAGATTGGTTTGAATTCCATTGAAAATATTGAAGCCATCAAGGTTGGAGCTATTGATTGTCCTATTCTTATGCATCATAGAAAATATGAAACTCTTATGATTGGGACAATTTCTATACAATATGAGGTAACATAATTGTCATTTGGAAATTGAATTCTTTATGTCAAATAAATTTGGTGTGGTAGCAAGACTTGATAAACCTTGCTAACAAATCAATTTTAGCAACATAAAGACTTTAATAACCATTAGTTTTTTCTCTGATAATTATCTTTTACTTTTCTGCAATTTTTATTCCTTGTTTAGTTTATCCCTTTTTAATTATCAATATCCTGTTTTATTAGCTTATTTTAATCTCATTTAAGTTCTTCGGGAAAAGTTGTCGAAAAATTCTAGAAAAATTCCACAATTTTTACTTTTTCAAAAGAGCCACAGAAGTGGCTGAGGCTGACCTGGGAGACCCCCCAAGGCCAGAGGCGGGTCCCACCCACGGGTGAGGCCCAGGCCGCGGCCAAGGGCCGCCTCTGCCCTGTGGAGGGTCCCACCAGGTGAGCTTCCTCCCACTCCCTCTCTCTCTCTCTCTCTCTCTCTCTCTCTCTCTCTCTCTCTCTCTCTCTCGAAAAATCACTCCACCATTGTTCAAACCCGAGTTATTGCTCTTGAGTGCTGGGATTTTCGATCTCTTTATTCAGCCGATCAATCTTGCTGAAATTTGGTGCAAATCTTCTCCGGTATGTGACTCCTTCACCCCTCCAATTAGAATCTTGAATGGTTTTGTGTAAGTTGAGTATTTTTCTACTGTATAAGTCCCTTAATATGAGCTTGCATGCTTGATTTGCAATTCGTTAGATGGTTTTGATGCATGTATTCGTTGGTATTAAGTTATGAGAGTAGTTTAATGCACTTCCTATATTTTATTTTCAAGTCTTATGTGGTTTGTTGAAAAATTGCAGAAAAGGAAGAATACTCCTAAGTTCAATTTAGGTGGGATCTTTAAGAAGAAGGAGCCCTCTTCTCGTCGGGATCTTTAGAGGGGCAAGTTATAGTGCACCCATGAGGCCCTCATACAATTAAGAATTGGATCCACTTGGTGTTATTGTGCTTGCCCGTGAGACGGACGTGCGTTCATCTTTATACCCATGTTATGAATTTCTACAAGCCGCAGGTATACGCAATGAATTTACTAGACTTGTTACTAATCGTCTTAGCACTAATAAAGTTAAAGGAACTATTTATGGAGGTATCATTGCCTCAATCATGCTTACTACTGCCATGCTTCCTCCTAGAGAGGATGATTTAGAGCTGGACTTTATTAGGCTTGATCTTGATGCAATGAGATCTCATAATTTTGTCACTTATGATTCCACTCTGGAGAACTTGCAGTATAGATTGTTATTTGGTTTTTATTTAGATAACCGTCGCTTTGTGAGATTGCCTGCTCCTGTTTTGTTTAACACTATTGCTAGGGACGGATACTCGTTTTCTGAGGAGGTGCTGGATGAGTATCTCGCTTCACTAGTCCCTGAGGAGGAGCCACAGGAGGAGCCACTGGACTTGCAGTGGCAGCCACAGCCGGGAGCCAACTGGGGCGTGCCGCCACCGTGGTAGATGAATCCCACTTAGGAAAAAAGCCTAAGCTTGGGTGAGTACGTATCTCTTACCGACATCTTTTTATTTTGTTCACTCAATTATTATATGTCGTTGTGTTCATTATTTCTTTGTATATTCATTGCTTTCTTTTTGTTCTTTTCATTTTGCTCGGTCGCTTTTGTTGCTCTTTTTGTTTACTACTTAAAAACCCAAAAAGATTTTCTCTTTGTTTGCTTTTCTTTCTTATAATCAAAAAGACCAAAAATATTTTCTTTTGTTTCTTATTCAGTCGTTCTCTCTCTCATTTTAAGTTGCTTCCTTCCAAAACTGAAAACAACAAAAAGATTTATCTTTTAGCTTTTGCATTTTTCCCTTTTCACTATTTGAAAAAACACAAAATATTTTCTCTTCTTCTTTATGTTGTATAGTTGTTTTAGATTTCGACCCGTGTTGGTGATGACACTTGCACAGTTTTATTATAATCTCTATATCTTTCGGATGTGTAAGTGTCTATGCAATAATGACGATATTTGGCAGCACGGATATGATGAGGAAAGTTGGTATGAACTCTATTTGCTTTCATTTTTGTACAGATGTTTATCCTCGTGCTCATGTTTTAGTTTGCTATGATAGGATGTTGTGTAGATAATATTGCTTAGCTCTTATGGATTCTTATGCTTGGCCTCAACTTGTTAAGAGTTAATAATTTGTCATGTAGACATGAGCATGTTTTGCATTGTTTATAACATGGTATGGTGAAGTGAGATCCTTCTCCAAAAATACGGTATGTTATGCCTTGACGGTTTATTGTGCTTAGAATTGTAGTATCACTCATATCCTCTATTCATTGATTAATTTTGTCGCAAATCATGACTATGACAGTAGTGCTCTCGATTGGTGGAATTCTGCTCGTGCATCCAACTCCCTGAGCCAAAAAGTATTCCATGAGAGTCCACTATATCTTCCTATATGTGGTATTTCCTTGCCTCTCCAAGTAAATTTGTCCTGTGCTACTTTTAAATTATTCAAAATGCTCCATTTTGTGTCTCTCTTTTTAGCTCATGAGGAAGCAGTAGAGAGCTAGATATAACTTTTGACAAGCAAGGTCATTTCCTCCCTTTCACCCGGTGTTGATGGATTACGTCCTCACCTGAATCAACCCGAGAGCGGCTTAAGCAAAATATAAATATAACTCACCATTCTCCTCTGCACAATGAAAATCTGAGAAATCAGCTCTAAACATTGGACAGTGGTGAAACCAAGGAGAAACAGGAATGTACTCGTTCCTCTAAAACCAGCCGCTCTCACAAGTCTAAAAGCCTTGCTTGTTATGGGGTACTAGGTAGCTTCTCTGTTGTGAAATCGTTGACGAAAGCATGCATCTTTTAAAATCGTTTTACTCCTATCTTATAAAAAACAAAAGCTCTAGCACATGACTAATCCTTGCTTCCCTCTGCGAAGGGCCTTTCTTTTACATTTATGTTGAGTCGTCACCCTTCTTTGAGCACCAACTTATAGAGCATTGCTGTCATTCTGAGTATAATGTGCTTTGTCCCAAAGTTTTAATGATTGGAGCATGTTTGAGATGCTCTCTCAGTTGTGAAAACTTTACATCTAGTCTCCGTTAATATCTCAAGAGGTGCCCGGCATATATGTTTTTCCCTACAAAAAGGGCAAGCGAGAGATCACTATACCATGCCTAGTTATATGCATTGCATCGGTGCTATTGGTTGCATGTTTAAATCATTACTTGTTAGCATTTTGTGTGTTTCGCATGAGTCTCCTTGATTGCTCAAGTCCTATTGTTTTTGCAGCCTCTTTTGTATGCTTATTAAAATACTGATCATGGTTTAAACTTCAATGCTTAAAATGATGCAAATGTGTTTGTCAAACTTTCTTTTATCGCATCCAGTATGTCAACTGAATTGCTTGAGGACAAGCAATAAGCTAAGCTTGGGGGAGTTGATACGTTGCAAACGTATCTACTTTTCCAAACACTTTGCTATTGTTTTGCCACTGATTTTTAATGAATTGTTTGGAACTAACCCGAACTGACGTTGTTTTCACCAGAATTGCATTTGGTGTCTTTCTTTCGTGCAGGGTTGAAAAGTTCGCGGAAAATTCCAGAAAAAATACAAAAAGGATTTTTGAGGGGAAATAGCAACGGAGCCAGAAGACCACAAGGGGGGGGGGCACCCGAGGAGCAGGGGCGGGTCCCACCCGCGGGTGGGGCCCAGGCCGCGGCAGGGGGCCGCCCCTGCCCCTGGAGCATCGCCTCTCGGCCTCCCTTCGCATATAAGACCCCTCTGACCTAAAAACGACGACCCCCAGATCACTTTTTCCAGAAACCTTACGGAGCTCCGCCGCCATCCCAAAACCTAAATTCGGGGTCCAGGATCGCTGTTCCGGCACCCTGCCGGAGTGGAGATCGTCGCCATCGTCACCGCCAACGCCTCTCCATCAACCATCCATGACATCCCCCACCATGTGTGAGTAGTTCCCTGTTGTAGGCAAGGGGATGGAAGGGATTGAATGAGATTGCTCATGTAATTCGATGCCAAATTGTTAGGGCATGATGCCTAGTATCCTCTATTTGTGTTAATCATCGTTGGTACAATTAGTTATGCTTAATGCTTGTCACTTTGGGCCCGGGTGCCATGATTTCAGATCTGAATACTTTATGTTTTCATGAATATAATTAATGTTTTGGGTCTTATCTACTAATTGTATGCACTTGTTGTTAACCGGAGCCGGAGACCCCGAGTGACAGAAACGGGGACATCGATTGGAACGGTTGGTAACTCGAGGGTTACATGTATTCATTGTGTGTTAATGCTTTGCTCCAGTGTTCTATTAAAAGGAACACCTTAATTGCCATTTGTTCCTTAATTGGCCCGGCTGAAACCGGATGGCAGGACAAAAAATGCCGTGCAAGTTCTTATTGCAAGCACGTACGGCTAAATTAGGAATACATGCCTATGATCGTTTAATACTTGGATGCTATATTTATTTTTCTTCGTGCCTAGTTATGTTTATTTCATGAGCTATCTTATTCATGCAACGCCCGTCTATCTATCCCTATGCCTACGGTGTTTTTACATCCTGCTGTTTACAATCAATATTTCTGCTGTCACCATTGCTGCCTTTATTTTGCTATTGATGTTATTGTTCTACTGCTACCGTCAAATTACTGTTACTGCTAATAAATTGCTTCGAGAGAAATCTTTTTCAGGTGTGGTTGAATTGACAACTCAACTGCTAAGGCTTATAAATATTCTTTAGCTCGCCATGTGTCGAATCAATAAATTATGGTTATCCTACCTGCGAAGACTGTTGCGATCCCCTACACTTGTAGGTCATCAAGATTCTTCTAAAGATCGAATCTATTAGTTAAAGGGCAAGAGATCGTCCACCCACGAAGATGCTATAACCGGAAGATAGATAAAAAAGAAGATTTAAATCATATAAGGTAAGGAATAAACAAGAGTCCTATTGAGATCTTTCCAAATTACTTTTAGTAAAATAGTTTGGACACTCTACAACCAACGACCATTAGCTAGGGTATCCTAATGGCAGAGCGGACCCACGGGGTATCGAAGAACCTGAGCTCTGATAGCCAAATCCGCATAATAACGATCCTAGCACGCCCACCAAGCATAACGTGCACGTCGTAACACACACGTTATGCGGGTGGAATTGTGATGATCATTACAATAGTTTTTGATGGAACCCACAAAAGAACATATATACAACAATGACTCACCGAGTCAAGAGCAAAGGGTACAATACAAAGATCCAAATAACATCGGAAGCGAAATAGTATCCGGCTACAGATAAGAATACAAATGTGGACTAAGAGTGGACCATATCCCTGCCTAGGCCAAGCCGGAGGGATTCCCAAGCTAATGTCATCAGACTTCAAACCTATCGGCTGCATTGGAATAGCAGCCCCAAAGTGGTCAGTACTATAAACAGTACTGGTAAGTAATACTCACAAGATATCAAAGCTGGAATTCCGGGGGAAGAGGGTTAGCGATTGAAGCGGCGGCAAGCGGCACTAACAACTTATAGAGACATGTTACAACTTTCGTCTAAAAGAGACAAGGTAAGAGAGTGCATAAGGAACCAACTATTCTAACACCAAACATAACCCAGCTGATTCCTTTCCAGCCCGATGAAACCACGAGCAACAAGCCCAAAGGCACTCACACAGTTGACAAATTATATGAGTTATTTATTCACGTAATCTATCTTACTAGTCAATATAATCGTTAGGTGCAAGTTGTCTATGATCTTTTTAGCCAGCGCATTTCACCAAGTCATCCATAATCGCGGACACGGCTTTTCGAAAAGATTTCACCCTGCAGGGATGCACCAATGAACCCACACGCATCGAAACACTCGCTTAGAGGTGTACCGGTGGAGCGTTCGACACAACACTTCCCTTCTCTACGAACAAGTCTAGGGAGCCACCTAGCTAGGTCTGATCTACCATGAAAGTCCGGCCGAAGCTCCGAGGTGGGCCTAACCGTTTGCATCTACGTGCGAGGTAACACAGACTACCATGAGAATGTTCACTTCGCATCATACCGCAAGCCCTACGTAAGTAACCACGTATCCATCTTACCATATCATCCGCGCGTGTAACCGTAGAAACACCCGAACTAAGTTGTGGCTCCTGGACAAGTTTGAGGATTGTCACAACAGTGGAACATGGGGTTCCCCTGATGCGGTCAAAGTGGGTCCACTTCCTGTGGGCCCACTAGGAAGGCGACCAAGGCCAAGGTTCAAGACTGGTAGATGGGCCCCCCATCTGCCCCTCGGCGACGATACAAGCACGGCATCGACAACCACGGCTAAGGGCCAGGGGACCCCCCGGGGCCCCCTTCAACCCGGAAGACGATGCGGAGGTCCCGGGACCCCTATGCCCGGTAGGAGGCCAGCCCCCCCCCCCCCCCGGAATACAAATAAGGTACCGAAACGATCAGAAGAACAAAACCTATTTAATCATATCATGTTCATGCATATTCAAGCCACTTCCTTAGTAATGTAGTAATTTATAAACAATGTGGCCATTAAGTTAAATATGGGGTTGTTTCCAAATAATTGCACTAATTATTTGGCACTCCATTTAATATTGCTAGTTAAATGCTATGGGTATATAATTGCATGAATTGGACATGTCATCATGTTTGTGCATTGCACTTGGCTTCGTGTGATTTATTTTGTTCTTCTATTCTTGCTTGGGTATCGATAGATTCCGGAGTCGAGGTTAACCCTACCCACTCCGACGAGCCGTACTACACGCCCCGGTAGCAAGGCAAGAGATAACCTAACCTTCTTGGCATCAAGCATCCTACTGTTTTATAAACTTATTTTATCCACCACAATATTGCATTCGATTCTATGTCAACTTTTGGTCAATACTAGAGTATCCTATGAATGCATGTTTTTCCCGAACTAATACATGTTTCCCTACCTATGAACCATAGGCTTGATGTGTTGGCCCGAGACAAAGATATAACTGTTGTATTATATGCTTAGCTATGTTTAGCCATGCTTAGTCGAATGTTATAATGTCCGTTGTTTAAATTCCATAATTATGTTGTTGATGGAATGTTTCGGACATGGTGGTGAAGGGTGGTACTTAATTAAAATGCTAAGAAGGCTTGGATGAGTTGCCATCGGGGATGGTGTTTTGTCTCATTCTTGCCCTTAGGTGCGAGTTCTTGTCTCTACACTCAAGATCGAGCGTGCTGCCATTGGTGGGAGTATGGGCTCCTTACTAACCGAATAACTTGTGCCGGCGTATCCAAGGATCCTCTAGATTTGCGCTTTCCATTTGCGAGTGAGTTGCAGGTGGACGAAGGCGCGATGAAGAGGGTGTGTTTGGTGTTAGGGCGTGGCGATGGGGGAAGGGGCTGAAATAGGCTGGGTAAACTTGCCCTGTCGCTACAGATGATTCTTGGATAGTGTCACGCGAGGTAAAGATTTAACCGCGCCCACTTGCTAGCTTTCCCCAAAAGAGAGCTAACTAGGCGAGCCGGATGGTACCAATGGGTAAAGTAGTACACCCCTGCAGGGTTTAATCTTTTCGAAAAGCCGTGTCCGCGGTTATGGATGACTTGGGAACGGATATACGAGACCATAGAGAATCTTAACCTAATTTAAAATTTGGCAGCTAAAGGTTGCAACTCAACGTGTGGTAAAAGGTTCATTTCCTCGAGGGTGATTCGAGGGAGTGCCTTGGCGGAAAAGAGAGGTGGATTCTTGGTACTATTGGTTCGATGAGAACCGAATGAAATAGTTACTCTCTTACCCCTTTTATGAAAATCTTCCGAGTAGACGACGCCTTGGGTCTTTTATGTCTTTTTAAATGAAAACTAGCTTGATGCAAAATAGCTACTATACAGCTTTAGAGCCTCCGTCATCATTGGGCCTATATCGCCCTACTAAACTTGCGAGTACGTCGTAATCAGTCTCTCTTTGCTGCTTTTATAATTTGTTTCAGAGGAGGATGACACCGAGCAGCCAGGTGGTTTCTTCTTGGACATCGACGAGTAGTTCGAGGTTCCCAGGTGGCAGCTTGGGACCGTGGAACAAGCTGGCTGGGATTGTTTATCTGTAGGCCTCTTAAGCCATATTTTGGATCTTGTTGTTAGACAATACTACTTCGCTTCCGCATGATGAATTGTTGGGTCTGTGACCTTTTGTTTGTAATATTTGTATCTTTCTCATATATGAGTTGCTATATGATCTCTTTGTGTCATAGAGTCTGTGATGTGCCAGTTGTTCCATAGTCTTGATCTCTCTACTATACATGATAGCTATGTCTGAGCTTATGGCATGATCGAAGTGTTGCATTGCCGATGATCCATTCCGAGCACGCCTGCCAAAGGTTTTGGCCTGGGATTGGTAACCCCAGTAACCTTCGATTGTGTAGCATGACCGGTTGCACAAAGCTTCATTGTATAGTTCTGGGGTCGGGCCGCTACAATTACCATAGACCTTAAAACATTTTGTTAAAATATTTCTAATGTTTATATAGCCCAAAGTAAAATGGTTATTTGTATTTAAATGGATTTACCAAACTCTATTTTATAAAATATTTTAGACCAAATTATTTTATTATGAAAAATGAGTAATTATTTTTGAATGATACTACTCATACTATTTTATGGTTTTTATTGGAAACAAAAGGAGTTCATAAATCTTATTCTTGTAAAGCTATCAAATATGACTTTATAAATTATTTAAATTCCACAAATATTTTAGAAAAGGGTTTCAAAGTATTTAAAAGGATTTTGTCAAAACTTTTTTAAATTATAAAAATTGATTTCACTATATTCTATCATGAAAATTGATATTATTTCTTCCCTTGGTTTTATTTAAAGCCATTTTGGCAAAATATTTCAATTTGGATAAAATCCATGATTTAAAATGAGTAAAATGTTTTCAAAGGTTTTAGCAAACTATTGTTCTAATAAAAATGTTCGTACTAAAGTATTTTATCAAGAAAATGATATTTATTGAATTTTAATTTTTGTTGTAAAAAGAGGATTTTAAAACCCTATTTATTAAAATGACATAAAACATGTCAATTATGCATTTATGCAGTATTTGTTTTTATTTCAAAATAAAATATTTTGGAAAAGGTTGCCAAATGTCCCAAATGATTATTCTGAATTTTACAAATTTATTTCACTTGTTTTGGTGCATTATTTCAAAAGTTATAAAAGAAAACATAGAAAAGAAAAAGGAAAAAGCTTTGGACAAAAAAAAGAAAAGGGCCAGCCGCCCAAGCCAGCCCAGGACCAGCCCAGCACCCCCGCACCGGCCTCCCTTCTCTCTTTCCTTCTTTCTCTCGTTTCTCTCTCCCCGACGCCGTGCTCGTCACGAACTCCTCCAAATCCTAACGATTTTGACCAAATCCATTGCCCTCTCTAGCGTCTACTTAAGGCCCTCAAACCCCTCTCTTCTTCGCCCCTGAAAAGCCTAATTTTAGCGCCGCCAGGCTGCCGCTATCGACCTCATCGCTCCGCCGCTGTCGCCGGTAGAGTTCTGAGCTCCGACCGCCGTACGATGAGCCCCAGCTCCTCTCCTCCCTCCCATTCTCCTTGATTTTCCTCTGCGCACCTATTTGACAAGGTTACGTCCGCTTTTGATCGCAAAATCGACGCCAACATCCGCGCCCATTGCCAACTTCCGCATGCAGCAACTCCGGCGAACAATCACTGGAGAAGGAGAGGTCTCCGAGCACCGCCACCTTGCCACCGAGTTCGCACCGTCGTTCCGATCGTCAAGGTAGAAGTCGCACATTCGTGGAGCCTGTAGATCGCCGGGAACGCGCACGCTGCCCCGTCGCCGCCGTCTGCCGCCGCTCGCCGAAACCCTAGCACCGCCGACACGTTTGGATCCGTCATGGTCCGTTGGATTTCGATCCAACGGTCGTGTTTTATTTCTTTAACCGAACCGGTACCGGCCAGTCACGTTGTGCCGCGTGGTAGCCGCGTCAGCTGCACAGTCAGTGCCGCATCAGATCCAGTCAGTGCCCAGTCAGATTCACGTGGCCAGGGATTTTCCGTGATTTTCCCGAATAGTTTTTATTTGGCTGTTTTGTAGAAAAGCCCCTATAACTTAGATCTATTATATCTTCTTATTGGTTTGGCCAAATTCAAATATTTTTATATATTTGAAACCCCTAGAATCTGTAGAATATTTCTGATATTTTAGTTTCCTGTTTTGAGTTAGTTTAATTTATTCAAATTTCAAATGTGTGATTTGAGTAATTTTAACATAACTTTATTTCTATAAGTACAAAAATTGCAAGACAAATATTTTTAGAAACCTTAAAATATGTGCAAAATAGTTCCTCTATTCTATAATATTTTTGAGCATTATTTTGATGATCTAAAAATCAGAGAACTCAATTTGAGTACTTTTGTCATAACTTTAAATCTATAAATTATTTTAAATTGGTTTCTTCTGGAAAATGACTTAAATTTATGTCCTCTGTCCAGTAGAACCAAAACCTAATTTTGTTAGAACCATTCCACCATAGGAATGTTGATTTTGGTTTAAAACCTATTTATAACTTGTTTTGCAAACCTTAACTAGTTTGTAATAAACTCTTTTGACCAAAATTCAATATGTAGATCATATTGATACCTTTGGAGCACCACTCCAATCTATTTAAATTTGAGATATTAAAATTTGATTCTTGACCACCCCTTGACCTTAAATGGAAAGCCTCAACCTAAATGCAAATGCTTCTTTTTGCATATTGAATCATGTATTAAAAACCTGGACCATCAACCTACTTACCCTTGTGTTCTATCCATGTTTTCTCTTATGTTTGTTTTAATTGATTGTTGTATTGTTTGTTGATTGCTATGTGTTTGTACTGTATAGATTATACGGAGGGATACGACTTACGTTGAAAAGAGTGTGTGAGCAACGACAACTTTCAAAAGGCAAGTGATACTCCAGCATAAATGACCTACTATTTTACAATGTTGCATTGTAGACTATTTTCCAGTAGCATGCATGATAGGTTGTTCTTATTAAAAATTATATGCTATGCAAACCTGTTAGGCTAGCCACATGATTTAGCTGACTAGTGACCTATATTAATTTAGTAGATTGGCTTGCTACAAAAATGAATTGTTTTGTTGTATATGAGTTAAGGAAATCTACTAAATTAATGAAATCGCCTGGGTGGATTTTGGAGTTGCTCTATTGGTGGTTTATAGTTGAGTGGCTGCTCAGGCCCAGTTCTGCGGGTACCTGAGTACGTGCACTTGTGCTCGCCACCCAGGGTCTCGATATTTCATGTCACTTCGTGTCTAGCTTACTTCCAGTGCAACCACTAGTCATATGGGCTCTGTCTTGATTAAGTATGTTGAGTGGACCAGACCGGACGAACAAGCAGATGTAGGGGATGTAGGTGGGCATTGTTCGGACGTGTGTATGGGAAAGCTCTTCTGAAAGATCTCGTCTCGACTCTCTCCTTTCCTTTTCACTAAATTAGTGATATGGAAGTTTGGGTTAGTTGAGTCTAGTGGGGAAAGTGTCACAAACTCTCGAGAGTAATTAAAACTAAGATCTTAGCCGTGTCCCCGGTTATGGACAATTTGAGTAACTAAACAAGGTGGTCGCATGAATAGCTGGTTTTAAAACTAAAATCTCATTCATTCCAATTTCAGAATAAAATATGATGGGTGAATAAGGGTAGAAGAGATAATGGTTTTCATGCCATGTTTATCTCATGAATAGCTGGTTTTAAAATAATTGTTTTACAAGTGTACAACAAATATTGCTTTGCGCAAGAGCCTTTCAACTCCACCAGCCAGATATGCATGTAGATGTTAGAAGTTTGCCTTTATGAGTCCATAAGTATCATTTTCCAGATCCATTCAAATGGTTCTGACCAATTTTTGGCTGCAACGTTTTTTACCATTGCAGGTTCGTCTGACGATGAGTAAGGAACGCAATAGGTTTCGAGTCTGCAACCAACATGTCTGCCTATGGCACATGAAGATGATGAGGGCTCCATGCTACTTATGTTTTTCCGCTGCAGAACTTTCTAATATGCTAGCCTTGTGCTATGCAAGCTTGTAATGTTTTACTTTTCTGGATCTTCGATGTAATAGATATATGGCGCATTTGCATGATATTACATCTTGAACTGTGGTGCTAGCTATTCAATCCAGGGACTAGCATAGAACACAGGCATCTTGGCCATTTTTAAAAGGCAGGGTCGCTACAGATGGTATCAGAGCATTGTGTTGCCTGCAGGTTCGAAACCCTTAGGTTTGGTTAGTAATACTAGGTTTAACCCTTATTGCTAAACTTGAAGCTCACTTATTTAATTAAAATTCTATTTAGGCTATTTAATTTGTCTCGTAAATTCTTACCATGTTCATTTGAATCTACTAATTATGTTCACTTCAAATGATAGATGGGAGAATACACCAAGATTTCCTATGTTGGTATGATGTCCGAGCATGCCTTTGGGAGACAGCTATTTGAGCTCGTGGAGCAATTGCAGCTTCCACTGCCTTACTTCAGGGGGAGAGTGGTGAACACCAACGTGCCCGGCGTAGAACGATGGGAAGTTCGCACCATCATGAGGGCTGATCTTACTACACTGGACTTCGAGGCTGTGGATTACACCCAGACTTATCCAACTTGGGAGGAAGGAATCAATACAGCGATGCTGGACCTCTTGTCCCATTTGTGCTACACTCTCTTCGAGGACATCCCAGAGGAATCCTCTTTTTACAACTTTGGAAAGAGGGATGAGAATGGAATTCCTATGAAGACTAATGGATATAGGCCGAACATCCCCACAATTGAGAAGCACATAGAGTATATGGATTACTATGCCTTCGATATGGAGAAAAGAGTTCACATGGAGATGACGCTACATGACCAAGCCAAGGCGGTCATTGAGACGCAGACCCAGGAACTCCAGGAACTGCATACTCTCACCAGGCATATGGAAGAAAACATCCATAACTTGCAGCAGCAAAACATGGAGAAGGATAACCAGATAGAAGCACTTCAGGCGCAGCTCAACCCACCTCCACCGCCACCACCTGCTGATGATGATAGTGATGATAATGATGATGATGAAGGTGGTGACGATAATGCTGGAAATGGAGATGCACAGGCACATGTGCAAGAGGAAGAAGAGGTGATCCAGGACATCTCGAGCGATGAGGAGGACACACCTGCAATGAACACTCGCAAGAAGAAGCGCAAGTGCTCGAACTCGCGGGAATACATCAAGCGCTTCAAGATGTGATTAGAGAGACCACAAGTTATCTTAGTACCGTTATGTGAGATTTGTTTAGTATCGTTATTGTTGAAAGTTTTGACCTATCAAAATGTGGTATGGCAGTACTAGTGCGTTTGTTTTTAGACGATATATCGTATTAACTAAGCTTTCAAAACCTTAAAATACGTTTATTATAAAAGGTTTGCTTGTTCTTATTGGTTGATTGGTTGTTGTTTGTTTGTATTTGAACCCTGTTGCTTGATGCTTGCTAGTTGTTGTTTGTAAGATGAATGGCCTTGATCTGCTGTGTTTGGGTAGGATTACTTCTCTTAGATTTTTTTATCTCTACTCATCTCTGCTAAACCAAACTAGATGTCACACCCACATGCCAATGATGACAAAAATGTTAGCCACCTCAAGATGCCTTATACAATCCAGTTGCTAGCAGAGGCTCATGCCCAGTTGCCTCAAGGTATGAAACAAAGTCAAGACAACAACCCCAATCTGATATGCACAATATTGAAGACTGCCATGAGCTCAGAAAGCACCCTAGAAGCGGGGAATGCTACACCTGTGTTGAACTCAGTCACCTCAGCAGAGATTGTCCTCTCAACCCGAGACCTAGGAAAGCCCTGAAGAAGAAATCACCAAGAACCGTCATCGACGCCTCCACCCAGACTGACAATCTAGACGAATCCAGCTCACCTCCAGCAGCGCAAGGAATACAAGAAAGTCAGCTAATGACCATCACCGGCTGGGATCAAGATTTCTTCCGCAAAGACCAACCTGGAAAAGAATGGGATCTGCCGGGTCACATTGTGGAAATACACCCGGGACCAAGTGGACCTCCTTAAAAGTATCGGATTGCAAAATTGTTGGCCTCCGGGCGACAAGGATAAAAAGCCAGGAAGGGTCTCCGGACCGGCACCGCGAGGGTGTCAGCAAGGCGGATGTGCACACGGGTGGCGACGGGAATAAAACGTGGACGGCCTCCGGGCGTCAAGGATAAAGAGCCAGATGGGGTCTCCGGACCGGCACCATAAGAGTGTCAGCCAGGCGGACGTGCCCTCAAGCAGCATTGGGAACACAAGGGTCTCCGGACCGAGGTCATTAAAGGTCCTGTGCCAGTGGAGATGGCTGGGCAGGCGGCTATTTCAGCACGAGTCCCTGACCCTACGGGTAACCGCAGTCAGGGCAGAGTTATGTCTTAAAAAGGGCATAGAAGAGCCGCCTTGGCGGCAACGTGACGAAACAATTGTTGAAATAGCCAAAAGGAGGTAGACATTGAGCTAAGTATAAACGTGCTTGCACGGGCTTTCCCTTTTTGCACTTATTTTATGCATTTTGGCTAGGACGAAAGCGGGCAATTTTTTGGGGTGGCGCCACCGCGACGAAGCTGTCAGTTTCCCTCGGGCAGTGGAATCGTGGGCTGAGGTCCGTGCGGTCAAAAAACGATGGGTTCTTGGGGGGATGCGCCCTGTGTCGGTGACTCGGATCCATCTAAGTACCCACGGCTGGTTAGCTCTCACGCCCATTAACCCTTCCCGAGAGCGTTAAGCCTCCACGAGTGCAATAAAACGGATAAAACTAGGGAAAAGTTTATTTACATTACGGAAAATACAAGTTTACAAGACGCAGTTCATGTTTCCTGGTATTGCCTCGTTTTGCTGTCAGGATCGCTTGTTGTCCTCGCGGGAGAGATGCTTCATGATCTCGTCCACCTGGCGGGTCACCTCGGGATCAGTCAACATCTCGGGGGTGAGGCTTTCCAGGTCGGGTGGAGAAGGAGGTTGCTGGTGCCGCCTTTGGAGGGCCGCGACGAACTGGGTGGCCAACTGCCGGGCTGCAACTCTCCCTTCCTAGAGGGTGGCCCTGCTCACGCTTCCTCTGAGGCCGCTGATGCATGAGGCCACGAGCTTCAGGAACGAAGGAAAACACCAGGAGGGAGTAGGAGTGCTCCTTCGAGAGGGCGGGCAAGCCGTCCACCTTCAGTGCCACCAGCGCATCCACGATCTTCGAAGACCAGGCGTGCATTTGGAGCAGAATCTCGTCGTTGCCCCGCGCGGTGACTACGGAAGTTGCTCTCCTCTTTGGCCTACGCCTCTTTGGCCTTTGCCAGGTCACTCTGCACCGCTTTGAGCTGTTCGGACATCTTCTCATGGCTGTCCCAGGCAATCTGAGCCTCCGACTTGCTCGCTTCCATGGCCGCCAACCTCTCGGCGTGCTCCTTGGCTTCGGTCTGACGCACGATGGTCATGCGTTTGGCGGCCTCATCTCGAAACTTCACCGCCGCCTTCTAGATTCCGGATCTTCTCCTCTAGCGCGAGCCGGTGGGTGCCCGCGTTGTTCCTGAACCCTTCAGCCTCAGTCAGGGCCGCTTTTTGCGCATCAATGGTGGCTACCAGAGATGCGATCCTCACCGCGAGCTTATCCCGCTCACCTCGGACCCGCCGGAAGTCATCACGAGCTTGTTCCCGGCGTTTCTCCTCGTGGGCAAGGTCTTCCTTCAGTCTGGAGATTTTCTGGCCTCTCGACTTGATGGCCTCGTCCTTCACCCGGATGGTCTCTTTCACCTCCGCCTCCACTTCGATGCGATTCCACTCCTCCATGTTCAGCATCCCTTGCTCCAGGCGTTCCTCCTCGAGGTTCGCCCCGGCCTGGAACATCTCCTCCACCTCGAGGAAAGTCTTCTCCTGAGCTTCGAACCTGCGGAGACACTGCTGCAGCTCTTCGTGCTGGCGGGACAGCCTAAGCTCTCGGGCGTTAAGTAACTCTTCATTCGCTGTCACCCGCTCCTTGCGGACGCGCAATTCCTCCTCCCAGGAGGAGGAAGAGGGCTCCTGCCGCACAACCTCGGCCTTCGCGAAGGCCAAGAACTCCCTAACGCTGGGGAACGTCCTCGTGAACCCTGGTGCCGGGTTCGTTGTCCGCGTGTCAGGCTGGGGGCTCGCGGGTCTCGATGCGTAGGTGTCACCAAAGGCCTGCTCGGCCTCGGCACCAGGCTCGGGGCGGGCCGTTGGGGGCTCAACGTCGTCCACGCCCCCGGCGTCGTCCTCCGCCCCTCCGGCTCCAAGATCGGGGCGGGCGGCTGGGGGCTCAACGTCGCCATCGCCCCCGGCGCGGTCTCCTGCCTCGAGATCTGCATCAACAACAAAGTGTCAGCCTCTGGGGATGCTTCCGGTCACCCGGGGTGACGGTGTCGTCTCCGGGTGGAGTTACCTGGGGGCGGCGCCAAGGCTGCCGGGTCCCGACCCGGGGCCGCTCACTCCAGCCCGCGAAGGGGCTTCGACTGGGCCGCCATTGATGGTGACCCTTTGGCTCCTCCCTCCGGGGATCCGGCCCTCGGAGGGGTCCTGCTGGGAGACGGGAGTTTTCCAGCAACCGCCGCGGAGCTCTCGACGGCTTCTCCCGCTTCTTCATCTTCATCTGCTCGGGCGTGTTTCCGAGGGCTTCCGGGCCCGGAGGATCTGCAAGCGCACAATGACGGTCAGGACTGTCGTAGTCCCTGGCAAGCTCGGAAGGATCAGGGTGGGAGTCGGGCTTACCTCTGGGCCCATTTGGCGCCGGAGAAGCCCCTATAGTTTCCCCACCAAGTCTCCAAAGAGATCCGGCACCGACACGTTCTCGTCGTCTCCATCGTCTGCAAGAATCGGGGGTGAGAGGGCCTCGGACTCTCCGTCTGAGTCCCACCCGACCGGCGAGTTCGGAGGTGCTGGCTGCTCGGGGGGCAGATCTACCCCCGTGCCTCCCCCACTCACGGGTACCTCTCCTTTGCCTCGGGGAGGTGCGGGGGGAGAGGAACGGCCCTGCACTTTCGGGGTCGCCCCTTCTTCGTCTTCATCGTCAAGGGCTCCAGACTCATCCGGGGAAAAGTCCCCATAGGGCGGTCCCACCACCATCCAACACCTCCCGCGTGCCGTCGTCTTGGGCACCGGAGGTGGATCCAGGAACTCGGTACCCTGGAGCCCGTAAGCGTTGCACCGCGGCATGGGAAGCGCGACGTCTCTGCCCTTGGGGCAGTCGAGCAATGAATGAACTCCCAGTGGAAGGTCGTACGGCACCCTCAGGAGCAGGAAGAGCATCTTCCCCTTCAAAATCCCTGGCGATACCCAGGACCCCATCTCCTGGCGGGTCTCCCACATCGGTTGGGACCTGCGCTACAGAGGAGCAATTCCCCGCCGGACGAAATCACCAGTGATCATAGCGCCGCTCACCTGACAGTTGCGGAGCTCCACAAACCTCCTAATGATAGGGAGGAGGGCCTCGTCCTGAGAACTTACATCCCTGGAGTTGGCTAAGCTCTCAGCCGGGGCAGTCGGCACAAGAAGGTGGGGGATGAGACTGTCTGCCTGGATGAGGTACCAGTTCCACCTTCCCATCCCTCCAGTCAGCTTGGATCTTCATCTCTGAATATTGGCGCGCATTCTCCTGCTTGAGGCAGAAGGACACTCCGCCCGCTATCCACCTTGATCTCCCCATTCGGGGCATGAAGAAATGTCGGAACAATGCCACGGAGGGCATCACACCGACCAACGGTTTGCAAGCGTGTGCAAAGGTTGCCAGGATCAGCACCGCGTTCGGGTGCAGATGGAGCATATGCAGCCCGAACGCCTCCAGGATCGCCATGAAGAAATCAGAAAAAAGGGGAAGCAATCCCATCACAGAGAAGTCATGGAAGGTCACTACTTCGCCATCTTGCTGGGGACCTGTGTCCGGCCGAATCTTCAGCTGGTCTCCTCAAATGAATTCCGTGGCTAGTACGCCGCGGGCGCGGGCAATCCTCTCCTTGCTTGCGAATATGCTTGGAGAGAACAAGGCTTGTGTAACCCTCGGTGGGTGATGAGGGGCGGCCCGAGCGGGGCTCGGTGTTGCATGTCTTTTTCTTCCCGGCGGTCTGCTTCACTTTCCTCACTAGTCTTTTCTCCCTCCGGGGCACCATGGGCGGGGGAAGGGGCGGAGCTCGCGTCGCGCGGCAAGGCGGAGGAAGACGAAGTGCAATTGGACGGCGGCTTGGGATTTCTGCGATTCGGGAGAAGTAACGGCTACAGTTCTCCGGAACCGTGGCTTATAAGGCACACCACACGTCTCGTCGTGGCCCCGCCGCTCCGGCTGGTGCGGGGATCGAGGAGGCGTTCCGTCCGGCGCGCTTCCTCCCGTTGGATTCAAGATGAGCGCTGGCGATCCGCGTGGACCGCAACGTTCACCAAGGCAAAGAAGACCCGCGAGGCGCGCGCCTCCGTGAAGCGCGGCCCCGACGGATGGGACAAGACAGTCAAGACCTGACGCCAGGGACCCATTTTGACTCTTTTTTGGTCATAGCCCCGGCGGCAGAAGGGCGTAGCCGCCGGGACTATGCTCGGGTGCTACTGTCGCAACAGTGGAACATGGAGTTCCCCTGATGCGGTCAAAGTGGGTCCACCACCTGTGGGCTCACCAGGAAGGCGAGCAAGGCCAAGGTTCAAGACTGGCAGATGGGCCCCCCATCTGCCCCACGGCAACGAGACAAGCACGGCGTCGACAACTACGGCTAAGGACCAGGGAACCCCCCGGGGCCCCCCTTCAACCCGGAAGACGGCGCGGAGGTCCTGGGGACCCCGATGCCCGGTAGGAGGCCAGGCTCACACCCGGGAACCAACCTCCGCACGCGCGAAGAGGATAGGCTTGCCAGCCCTGGCTGGAAGCTCCTAGAAGACTTGCGCGCCAAGAAGACGAAGGCGTCGAAGGGGGACATGGACGGAAAAGGTGTCAGCCCCTGTCCACCCGCCTAGGGAAAGGTGGGCGACTGCACCTAACCCTCTCAGAAGAATACTTGGACGAGAAGAAGCCACGTCACCCCCAAAGGAGAACCCCGAGGGGTTTTCCCGCCAAAACCCCTCCGCCCCCAAAGGTGCACCTGTGGGATCCCCTTAGCCTATAAAAGGAGGACCAAAGCACCTGAGGGAAGGAACCAGACATGATTTCGGATGGATGCCCAGAGTCAGAGACTAGGCTAGGTAGCGCAAAAGGCAGAGAGTAGCATAGGCGAGAGGTGATCTCCTCCAGTCAGGATCTACTCGTCTTCAACCTCTAGCCGACACCTCCCGGGTTCGTACCCGCAACCACCTCTGTAAGCTCCACCATGATATACCACTCAATCGAGACATGCGGGAGTAGGGCTGTTAGCCTCCGGTCGGCCTGAACCTGGTTAAACTCCTTGTGTCTCTGCGGTGCATGCTTGTACATAGATCTCGGGCCTAGACGAAGTCTCCCCGGCGGAAGACATTTCCCGGCCTCCTTCGCACCCCATACCGAACCTAAAAAGGGGGTATCCTTTACTCCCGGTGTCCGTGATCCAAGACACGACAGCAACGGTGGCCTGAACCTGGGTAAACCACCGTGTCCTTTGCTCGTTTTGCCGGTCGTCGAAGTGTCGAAGATTCTGTAGCTATCCCCACGGACGAACTAAGAGACAGCCGGATCCCGCAAATCCGACAGAAGGCTTTGGCGATGATTGCCCATGACGATGCATGGTGATTGCATTCCCCTTGGTGGATATCGTTATGGATTTGGATTCCTTCGTCTTGGCTCACGCAATGTTGGAAGATGCCAGAAATGCTTCGTTTGTACAGTTCGTTGTTGATGATGGTGTATGCGCTGGCTCGACGCTTCACTTGTCTGGCGGCGAGCTCATCCGCCGGAAGCTCGTCGTTGGCGAGGTAGGTGAGGAAGGGTTGCGTCCATGACAGAGCCGCCTCGATGACGAGGACGTCGACAATCTCTAGCCGGCTGGATGTTGGGGAGCCGGCAGTCGGCTCGGCCGACTTCTTGCCTTCGGGCATTCGGATGGACTCTGAGCTGGGGCATGGCGTGATGGACGGCTTGTACAACTTCTCGAGGGCGACGTCGGGTGGGATTTGTTGTCTGAGGGAGCCGATGTTCGCCAGCGTGTCTGCCGGGTTCATTGTTAGTGCGGGGAATATGATGGAATTCACATCCGTCGAAGTACCCAGCGAGTTGCTGGACGAAGAAGCGGTAGGCGGCCATGTTGGCGTCCTTGGCGTCCCAGTGTCCGGTGGTCTGCTGGACCACCAGGTACGAGTCTCCATAGCAAAGGATCCGTTTGATGCCCATTGCCTTGGCGAGCTTGAGGCCGTGTGCGAGTGCTTCGTACTCGGCCACGTTGTTGGATGCCGTGAAGTGAATTAGTAGTATGTACTCGAGTTTGCATCCCTTGGGAGAAGTGAGGACGAATCCAGCTCTGAGCACCCAATATCTTTTGGAGCCATCGAAGTGCATGAGCCAGTGGAGGCCGGAGTCGGGAGGCGGCGGTATGTGCTCCATCTCCGTCTAGTCGATGAAGAAGTCGGCGAGCACTTGCGATTTGATTGCGGTTCTCTTGTCGTAGTCGATACCGTGTGCCGCCAAGTAGATGGACCACTTGGCGACTCTGCCGATTGCGTATTTGTTGCATATGATTTCCGTGAGTGAAGCTTCGCTCACAACCTTAATTCGATGCTCTTGAAAATAGTGCGTCAGCTTTTTTGCCGCCATGTACACGTCGTAGAAGAGCTTCTGGTAGTGCGGGTAATTTTGTTTTGATTGCGAAAGCATCTCGATGAGGTAGTAAACGGGCCGCTGTACCGGTTGCTGCCCACCGGCTTCTACTCGCTCCACCACGAGGACGACGCTGACGACTCGGTTCGAGGCGGCGATGTACAGGAGCATGGGCTCCTTCAGGGTTGGTGGCGCTAGGACTGGGGAGGTGATGAGTGCACCCTTGAGGTCGATGAAGGCGGCGTCGGCGGCTTCATTCCAGATGAACCTGTCCGTTTTTCTTCAGTAAGTGATATAGTGGGAGAGCCTTCTCTCCAAGCCGACAGACGAACCGACTCAAGGATGCCAGGCAGCCGGCAAACTTTTGGATGTCTTTGAAGCTTCTGGGCCGCTGCATGTTGTTGATGGCGATGATCTTCTCCGGGTTGGCCTCGCTTCCCCTTGCTGAAATGAGGAAAGCGAGTAGTTGGCCAGCCAGTACACCGAACACGCATTTCTCTGGGTTGAGCTTCATTTGAAAATGGCGTAGGTTGTCAAACATTTCCTTGAGGTCGCCGAGTAGAGTGCGCTTCTCCTTGGTCTTGATGACAATGTCATCGACGTATGCATGGACATTCCGGTCGATTTGGTTGTGCAGGCATTTCTACATGCACCTTTGGTATGTCGCTCCTGCATTCTTCAAGCCGAATGGCATGGTTGTCTAGCAGTATGCTCCGTAGGGGGTGATGAAGGCGGTCTTGATCTGATCGGCCGGGTTCTGCTGTATCTGGTGATAGCCAGAGTAGGCATCAAGGAAGGAAAGGAGGTCGCAGCCGGCTGTCGAGTCGATCACTTGGTCGATGCGTGGCAAGGAGAACGGGTCTTTGGGGCAGGCCTTGTTTAGACTGGTGTAATCGATACACATTCGCCACTTCCCATCTTCTGCGAAGCGACGTAGAGACTGCTTAACCGGCTTGGCGTCTGGCTGGACATGTAAGTAGTGCTCGGCGAATTCCCTCGGTACACCCGGCATGTCTTTGGGAGACCAAGGGAAGATGTCCCGGTTCTCACGGAGGAATTCGACGAGCTCACTTTCCTATTTGGGGTCGAGGTTGGCCCCTACAGTGACGAACTTGGAGCGATCGTTGTCATCGAAGTAGAGCTTCTTTGTGTCGCGCGCCAACTGGAAGCTGGCTTCTCCGGCCGGCTTTGCCCACTCAGGGACAGCCGGCTGCTCCTCGCTGACTTTGCGCTTGAATTGCCGCATTTCCTCGTTGCACACAAGGGTCTCGGCCACCTTCCTGCTGTCCGTGGCGCAGGCGATGGAGCGCTTGTAATCCTCGTAGACGGTGATGATCCTGTGCGGGCCAGGCATCTTCATTTTGAGGTAAGCGTAGTGAGGCACCGCCATGAACTTGGCGAGCGCCGGCCGCCCGAGAATGGCGTGGTAGGCGCTGGCGTGGTTGACAACCTCGAACGCGGCGATGGTTTTCCTTGGTGCCAACAAGATGTCTAGCCGGACCAGCCCCACGGAGGAGCCGGCGTGGCCCGAGACTATGTCGTGGAAGACTATCCGGCTTGGCATCAGGCTGGATTCGACGATGCCCAGCTTCTCCAAGGTGTCACGGTAGAGTATGTTGATTCTACTGCCCCCGTCGATGAGGACGCACGAGAAAGTGCATGCTCGCTTGGGGGAGATGAACATGGGCTCCAAGACTAGAGCATAGCCGCCTGGGTTGGGCATCACCTTCTGGTGGTCGCTGCTATCCTAGGTGATCGCGTCCTCCAACCAGTCGAGGTACCGGGGAACTGGGGAATTACCGCGTTCACCTCCTTGTACCGCTCGCACGGACTGTGCTTGTCGTCGCACTCGCTAATGAAAATGACGTAGGCGGCATCTGGATTCGGGTAGTCGTCTCGGTCTCTAGCCGGTGGAGGCGGCAGGCAGCGCTGGTCCTCGCGTTGCCGGTCGTGCGGTTCCTATCTTCGCGACACCTGTCATCGCGCCTCCGGTCGTCACGTCCGGCTTCGACTGCCGGAAGGGGAGGTGGAGGATGTAGAGCTTGCCGTTCGTATTGCGTTGGTGCTCATGGGCGGCCAAGGTGGCATCCCCTGACGGTGTGGCTGGCCGGCTGGTCACCATGGTTCCTGCATGGCCGGTCAAGCAGGGACTCGTAGTTGTTCCTTGTCCTCGTCCAGCGCATGTCGCTGCTTGTCCTCATGCGGCGACTGTCGAAGCCGCCTCCTAGTCTTTCTTCGGTGGTGGCGACAACCTTGGACTCGTTCCGATCGTCGGCGTAGCACTTGCGCTTGCCGGAAGCATGGGGGTCGCGCCTTGTCCATCTTCCCCCATCTTGTGTTTCTGTCCGGCTCTCGCGCGTAGTCGGCTGATCTGTGATGACCCTGCCGACTGCATCGAGTTGGATCGGCTGCGACATCCCCGCATCAGCTGTGGCGTACTCGTCGGCGATGGCCATCAATTCTGCCATGGTCTTCAGGGTTTTCCTCAAGAGCTTGTGCCGAAGCAATGTCCAATCGCGGCAAACTTGGGCGAAGTACTGGACGTCTTGGGACTCCAGGATTCCTTCGCACGAGTTATGCAAGCTGGTCCACCGGGTGAGGTAAGCGCGGTCCGACTCGCCATCTTTTTGCTTCCACAAAGCGAGCAGTTGTGCGTTGTCTGGCCGTAGGTAAGTGCCGGTGAAGTTACGGTTAAAGACTTCCTCGAAGTCCAGCCAGCTGTTGATGCTCTCGGGAGGGAGGCTGTTCAACCAGGTCCGAGCCGATCCTTGGAGCATGAGTGGCACGTAGCGCACAGCCACTCGCTAGTTGCCGCCTGTGATGCCGGCAGTAGTGACGTGGTCGGCTAGCCAGTCCTCCGGCTTGGCGGAGCCGTTGTACTTGGGGGTGTCCCTTGGGAGCGTGAAACCTTTCGGAAACTACTCGGTCCAGATGCGAGGTCTGAAGCAGCTGTGCGTGGCTACATCCTCCTCTTCGATGACGCTTGAGGCCTTGAGTGACTTGATGCGTTGGCGAGCGTCATTGTCGGCTGTGGGCCCCAGTGCCCCCAGATGTTGGTCGATGGTGACCTTGGTGCTGAGGCCGGCATGGGGGTCGGCGTCATCGCTGTCATCGTGTCGCCTAGTCGGACCTTTGCCGTGGGCTCGCGGGTGCGAGCTCACGCTCTTCTCGCGATGACCTCATGGCTACTTGTTCTTTTGCTTGCCGTGGTTTGCGGAAGACGCCTCGCAGCCCTGGTTGGACTTGCCATCTGCATCATAGCCGGGAGGTGGGTCGTGGAGCGCTAAGACTCTACTCCCGGCCGCCTCGGTCTCCTGCTGCATCCGGTTGGCCGTGGCGATGAGCTCCTGGACCCGGCGCACTTGTTGGTGCAGCTCTTCGCCTTGAAGGTGAGGAAGTTCAGCAGCTACCACCTCTATAGCCTTCATGTTCTAAACTGGGCAGCTGTATTCCGGCTGGACGAGGTTGGGACGCTCGAGCGGTTGCTTGGCACGGTCCATGGCGCCGCCTAGGTCCCCTCCTCTGCGCCTGATCTCATTTAGCTTGTCTGTCTTGCCTCTGGTCGGCTCAAAGCCATGGACGGTGTTGTACTCGCGCATCGTCGCGTTGAATCGGCGCTGCGTCGAGGCGAGGTCGAGCGCCTTGTCAAACATGTAATGCCCGCCGGATCGGTACTATGTAGACTTGAGCGATTCCCGCCAAATCCGCATAATAACCATCCTAGGACGCCCACCAGGCATAAAGTGCACGTCGCAACACACACGTTATGCGGGAGAATTGTGATGATCATTACAACAGTTATCGATGGAACCCACAAAAGAACATATATACAGCAACGACTCACCGAGTCAAGAACAACAAAAGGATACAATACAAAGATCCAAATAACAACGGAAGCGAAATAGTATCCAGCTATGGATAAGAATACAAATGTGGACTAAGAGTCCTGAAGATAAACGAATGCACCATATCCCTGCTCAGGCCAAGCTGGAGGGATTCCCAAGCTAACATCATCAGACTTCAAACCTATTGGCTTTATTGGAATAGCAGCCCCGAAGGGGTCAGTACTATAAACAGTACTGGCAAGTAATACTCACAAGATATCAAAGCTGGAATTCCGGGGAAGAGGCTTAGCGATTGAAGTGGCGGCAAGCACCACTAACAACTTATAGAGACACGCTAAAACTTTCGTCTAAAAGAGACAAGGTAAGAGAGCGTATAAGGAACCAACTATACTAACACCAAACATAACCCAGCTGGTTCCTTACCAGCCCGTTTAAACCACGAGCAGCAAGCCCAAAGGCACTCACACAGTTGACAATTTTATGAGTTATTATTCAAGTGATCTATCTTACTAGTCAAGTTATAATCATCATAATGTGCAAGTTGTCTATGATCTTTTTAGCCAGCGCATTTCACCAAGTCGTCCATAACCGCGGACATGGCTTTTCGAAAAGATTTCACCCTGCAGGGATACACCAATGAACCTGTAACAGCCCCAGTTTGGAACATGAAAATATGAATAATGTTTCCACTTTTTGCATCTCATGTTTGCATCATGGCATATGTCTAAATTGCTAAAGTTTGACAAACAACACTTGGAAACATTTAAAAAGGGGAAGCCAAACCTTCCCAACCTCCAAACCATGAAATGCAATCAATGGGACAAACCATATCATGGCAGTGCAAATATTTGTCCAAGAAGTTCCCTAAGTTCAAAACAATGCATAAGGAACCAAATGGCATGGCCTCCAAATTGTTTCCAAATTTCAAAACTTCAAATGTGGTTCAAATCAACTCCATTTTTGAAACCATGTTAACCGATTCAAAAATTCAAAAGAAAAATATAGGGAGTTTCCTTATCTTATTGTGAGCATCCCTGAAATTTTCTGTAATTTTTGGACTTGTTTAAAGTGCCCAAATAAAATAGCAAGCTCCTGTTTTGAAAGCGTTCGCCGGTACTACCGGCCAAAGCTCCTGTGGCGACAGTGGCGAGCACTGTCACCATGCCACCAGCTCCCCGCACGCTGCTGTGCCCACCTAGGGTTAAGGAGGCCCCCACGACGCCAACTGCTCTCTCTCTCCCCGCTCCTTTCCTCCTCGTTTCCTTTCGGTTGGCAACCCTAACCCTAGTTCCCCGCACGCCACCCTGGAGTCGTCGCCGTCGCCGCCGCATCGCCGCCATTAGGAGCTTCCCCGAGCAGATCGATGCCGGCCATTTCCTCCGCCTCGTCGCCCTCGTCGTCCTCATCCAAGGAATCGTGAAGAGGAGCCCGGGATCCCCGCCATCGAGCTTGTCTCCTTGGATGCTGGCCGCCGCGCCTCGAGCACCATTGTCGCCATTCCCGAGCTCCCCGCCCCTCTCCGGCCTGCCTTTCGGGCTTCTGGTTAGCACACGGTCCTCCGGGACCATCTCTCCTCCTTTTCCCCCACCCTACTTTGTCGGCCGCCGTAGCTCGCTCGAGAGCTACTACCCTCTAGCTCGCCGTACTTCAGGGCGCCGATTGCGAGCATCCAGCACGTTCCCGCACACACCCATCGACGGATGCGTGCGCGACACCGCCGTGGTCACCGCGCGCGCTCGCTGCGGACGTGCTCAAAACACTTGACCGGAAGTAGTGCCGGAAGTAGAACCGGTAGTACCGGTTAATAGTTTTCGGTACTGGATACCTCGCATTATAACCGGAAGTAGCTCCGACAGTAGCACCGGAAGTACCGGTTAACAAGTTTCGGTTCTGGATACCCCGCATTATAACCGGAAGTAGCACCGGAAGTACCGCTAAACCGGTACTACTGGGCACTTCACCGGAAGTACCGACCAAGCTAATAAAAACTTGTTAAAATCATAACTTATTTTTATTAATTCAAATCTTGCACATGATATATCAAATTGATCAGCAATTCAAATGCTATCTAACCATGCTAATATCACTTCATGACAACAACTTTTACTTTGATGTTAATCTTTATATGGTTAAAGGAATTAAATTCAAATAATCATTTAAGTCACTAATTAATCATCAATAATTGGAAAATCACAAACGAGGTACCGAAACGATCAAAAGAACAATACCTATATTTTCATGTCATGTTCATGCATACTTAAGCCACTTTCTAGTGATGTAATAATTTATAAACAATGTGGTCACTAAGTTAAATATGGGGTTGCTTCCAAATAATTGCACCAATTATTTGGCACTCCATTTAAATTGTTAGATAAATTAAATGATGATATCTTTGCATAAACTTGTCATGTCATCATGTGTTCGCGCATTGCACTTCAATATGTGTTGATTGCCTTGTTTCTTTTTGGTGTTTTCTTCTTCTCGTTAGAACACGAATCGAGATCGAGACGAGCCCGAAGTGGAGAGCTACAACACCGATGGCCGACAATGGAGTATGGAGCGACAAGTCAACGACCCTGTTTTCCCTAAGCCCTATATCTTTATATTGCCAACCAAGGCAAGAGATAACCTAACCTTCTTGGCATATAACATCCTATTGTTTTATACAATTATTTTCTCCAACATAATATTGCATTCGATTCCAATGCCAACTTTTGGTCAATGCTAGAGTATACTATGAAATGCATGTTCCCTAAACCATTACCTGTTTACTCACCTATTAACAATAGGTTTGATGTGTTGGCCTGGGTTATTTCATATCTACTGAATATATGCTTAGCTATGCTTAGTCGCATGCTTAGTCGTCCGATGATTTATTTCCATGTTTATTAAAATGATGGAATGTTCGGACAATGGGGAGACTTGTGGTACTTAATTAAAATGCTAAAAGGCTTGGATGAGTTGCCATCAGGGGATGGTGTTTTGCCTCATCCTTGCCGCCTAGGCTGAGAGTGATTTTAGCTAGAACCTAGAACCGAGCGTGCTTCCATTGGTGGGAGTATGGGCTCCTTACTAACTGAATAACTTGTGCGGGCGTATCCAAGACTCTTCTAGTTTGCGCTTTCCATTTGCGTGTGCGTTGGAGGTGGACGATGGCGCGAAGAGGGTGTGGTGGTGTTTAGGATGTGGCGATGGGGGCAGGGGCTGAAATAGGCTGGATAAACTTGTCCTGTTGCCACAGATGATCGTTGGATAGTCTCACGCGAGGTAAAGGTTTAACCGCGCCCACTTGCCAGCGTTCCCCGGAAGAGAGCTAATCAGGTGAGCCGGACGGTACCAATGGGTAAGTTAGTACACCCCTGCAGGGTTTAATCTTTTCGAAAAGCCGTGTCCACGGTTATGGACAAATCTTGGGAAAGGCGGATTAGCTCATAGAAAAACATAAATCTTAATTAAAATTTGGCAACTAGAGGTTGCAACTCAACGTGTGTTAAAAGGTTCATTTCCTCGAGGGTGATTCGAGGGAGTGCCTTGGCGGAGATGAGTGGTGGTTTCTGGTTACTATTGGTTCAATGAGAACCGAAGATAAAGGTTTACTATCTTATCCCCTTTCGAAAAACCTTCTGAGTAGTCGATGCCATGAGTCATGTTTTAAAAAGGAAAATTAGCTTTATGCAAATTAACTACTATACATCTTTAGAGCCTTGTCATCATTGGGCCTATATCGCCCTACTAAGCTTGCGAGTACATCGTAGTCAGTCTCTCTTTGTTGATTATTAATTGTTTCAGAGGAGGACGTCACCGAGCAGGCAGGTGGGTTCTTCGTTGACATCGACGAGTAGTCTGGGGTTCCCAGGTGGCAGCTTGGGACGTCGTGGAACAAGCTGGCTGGGAGGTTTATCTGTAGGCCTCTTAGGCCATATTTTGGATCTTATTGTTTAGACAACATATTTGGCTTCCGCTTGTTGTACTAATGGGTCTGTGACCTTCGTGTGTAATTTGTATCTTTCTCGTTATATGAGTTGCTATATGATCTCTTTGTGTCGTAGAGTCTGTGATGTGCCAGTTGTTCCACAAGTCTTGATCTCTTTATTATACATTGATAGCTATGCCAGTGTTTATGGCATGATCGAGGTGTTGCGTGGGAGCGGTAAACTCATGCCCTTTGATTGTGTAGCATAGCATGTGGGTTACATAGCCTCTCTGTATAATTCCAGGGTCGGGGCGCTACAGAACCCACACGCTTCGAAACACTCGCTTAGAGGTGTACCGGTGGAGCGTTCGACGCAACACTTCCCTTCTCTACAAACGAGTCTAGGGAGCCACCTAGCTAGGTTGGAACCGCCTTGAAAGTCCGGCCGAAGCTCCGAGGTGGGCCTAACCCTTGCGTGAACGGTGTCGGGAGGCACACTCATACGATTGCCCTCCTTTCACATGCGGTAAACGCTCATCCCGCAAGCCCTACCGTAAAGTAACCACGTAATCATCATCATCTTACCTGCTCATCAACATCATCGTTGTACGTGCGCAAATGGCAACACCCAAACTAAGTTGTAGCTCCTAGACAAGTTTGATGATACGGTAAATAAGTTGCGAGGAGGCCCATAGAATTCCCACATGTGGTTAGTGTGCTTAGTCTTGGATCAGCGGAAAAGAACTCGGGTCCTAGGCGACACTAGCAGAACAAAACAGCACGATTGGCCTTCCGCCGGTGCCTTATCTTGATTATATTATTCCCATCGCAACAGAAATTAAAGATTACCATGTGAGTTGAGCCTAGCTATCATATTAAAAACAAGACTAGATAAAGAGATAATAGGACTCAAGCAAAGCACCTAAGCATGCACTAGGACTCGCAAGGCCAACAAGGTAAACAAACAACAGGGTAATCGGAGGTGGGGGTGTGGCTTATCATGGCTGCAAGGTAAACATGTAAATAGGATCGAGACACAAGCATCGTAACCTAAGGCTAGCAAGGAACAAAAGATAGGAGGAGTAAGAGACAAAAAACAAGCAAAGATAGCAAGTGAGTAGTCCTTGCCTGCAATCCGGTAGAGGTAGCAAAACCTGTCGTTACTCACATCGACTCAACGTCCTATTCGCGAAGAAGCAACGAACAATGGGCAACGGAAAAGATGCATTTTACTCTACGGCAAAAGAACCGGCATGTGGATGACATGTATGCACGACAAATTAAATGTGATCCAAATTTTAGCCCTAACACATGGCAAATCATTTTAAATGGGATCGATGCACAATATAAATGCACCGGACAAACCCTATAATTAAATTTAGTTGATTTAATTCGACTAAATGGTTAAAGGTTCGATGCTAATTATTTATTCATGATTTTATAAGATACACATATATGGTATATAGGGTTTAGGGTTGGGGTCACACATCAGTTTGAGGGATCTTCGGGTTGGAAGCCAACGTCTTCAGACCGAAGAGGTAGTTGTCCGTCCGGAGTCGAAGTAGTCGAGGTAGTCGACGTCGTGGAAGTAGTCGTACTCGGGGCGTCATCGTAGCGGATCTTGGCGTTCCGGTCTTCGGGGTCGAAGCAATTCATGGTGTCGGGGTACTCGTTGGCTCGGGTCTTCAGGGTTCACGGCGCGCACGAAGGCGGCCGACACACAACTCGAATCAGAGAACTTGGCGTGTCGTAGTTCATGGTCACCGGGTCACGGACATGCATCGGGTCCACGGATTCGAAAACGAAGACCTTGACGGGTCCACGAACGGAGGCACGACGGGGAACACGGGAGCACTAAGCACAGAGAGGAACTTGTCACGAGAAGCAGCAGCACGGCACATCACGGAAGCATGGCACACATGGGCAGGAGACTGGACTGGCGGCAGGGAGGCTCCGGGCAGCAGCAGCTCGCGTAGGTGGACGAGCTGGTCGGCGTGACGAGGAGGAGCCGGGCCGACGCGACAGCCTACATGGACAAGCTCACGAACGACCGGGGAAGGGAGGCTGGGCCGAGGAGAGCTTGGGCACGCGGTGGCCGACGGAGGAGGAGGCGGTCGAGGTGGAGGGAGGCCGTGCGGAGGAGGGGCGGCCTCGTTGGGGGCGCGCGCATGAGGGAGGAGCGGCACGGCCGGAGCGGCTCGGGCCGGGGGAAGGTGTTAGCACCCGTTTTTGGCAGGTCACTGGTTCAGGATCACTCAGGAGGAGATGGCGGCTTGGAGAGAACCTGGAGTGATGGCCCGGCAGGAGCCAACCCCGCTTAGCCAGAACCCGGTGCAGGCCAGACTCGAGTTTCCTGAAGATTATAGAAACCGCGCCAGGGAAGCCGTACTTGAGGTTGTTTGACGCTTGTGTAGCCCAGAAACACAAGTCGGCTGCCGTACAATAGAACAAGTTCGAGGTCAACACGGAAGGGCAAAAGGCGACTTTCCAAAAGAAGCCGGAGAAGGATGCTTGGAGTCCGGGTCCAGTACGAAGCCGGCCAATGCTTTTAACTAATTTAGATATAGAAAATGACTTATACCATGAGTTGTAATCCTTGTAGAAGTACGATGCTTGTACGGAAAGTCCAGCCTCCTCATTATATATGTAAGAGTTGACGGCCGATTGAAAGCAAGCAAACAATCGACAATCAATACAAACCCTACTTTTGACCCTCAAACCCTTGTTCCTACTTCCGTTATTCGGCGACTTCGAGTGAGTTCATCGAATATCGACAACCGAGCTAAGAGCGGTCAAAACCGGCTTAGTTCAGCCAATCGTCGCCGACTTCCTCTGACAGGGTCCCTCCCAAGGGACTGGGGCGTCTGGTTCTAAAAGCGCTAGCTTGCTGTCTTGCGTATCGCGCTGTAAGTCGGCCTCCCACGGGGCGAGTTGCGGATTATCTCCCTCGGCACCGCGGGTACATGAGGACATGTTCATGTGATGCGTTTCTAGCGCAACACACTTTTTGGCGACTCCACTAGGGACAATTTCAAACCTAAATCGGTCAACAATGACCGGTTCTAAGGCTACAGATTTGTCTGCCATCACCACCGACAACATCACCAAAACCTACTCTCAAGGATCTGTCGGAAGCGCAACGCCAAGGCTTGGATGAATAGAATAAGAAGAGAAACGAGGAGTTCGAGGCACTACGACTCAAGCGGGAGCAGGAAGACGAGGAGTTGTACTTGGCCAGCTTCAAGTTAGATCGGCAAGGCGTAACCGCGCCGATCAAGGAGCAGGAATATGTACCTCTGAGCATCAACACCGACAAACCCGTTGTAACTAACAGTACCTTTTATCCTGAGCAATTAGCCAAAATTCAGTTTCATGTTTCGCAAGATACGAACAATGTTTATGATCTTATGTTGGAACATGAAAAGGCTAAGAAAAACACCGTCCAAGGCCAGACATCGGACACACAACCGATGAGCCCGTACAGCGAAAACCGGCTTGTTAATGCACTGCCTTGTCCGACTCCGATCCAGAGTTCAACCTACCCGACAGGACAGACGGGACCAGCGGTGCGACTTCTGGGACGCGGGTCAATGCCAAATTCAGATTCGGCTCCTTGGATGCAAGTCGGCCCTTTGGCCAATTCTTCTCTTGTTCCGACTCAACCGGCCAGCATGGACGATTTGGTGGTCGAGTTCAGGAAAAAATTGGACCAGTTAGCATATGATAAATTTGGGGTTATGCCTAAGCATAGAACCTATGTTAAGCCCTACCCCGAATATTTTGATCTACAACCCTATCCACCTGGATATAGAGTCCCCGAGTTTTCTAAATTTAATGGGGTCGATAACAAGTCACCATGGGAGCATATTAGTCAATATTTGGCTCAATTAGGCGAAGCTAGTCCTGATCACATCAAAGTTTGCTTATTCTCTTTGTCGTTAACTGGGGTTGCTTTTTCTTGGTTTTCGGCTTTAGCTCCTAATTCTATCACACTTGGTTTCATGAGCACTTCTTTGCCGGAGAAATTGAATTAAAGTTGTCCCATCTCACATCAGTTAAACAAAAGCATGACGAATCGGTATCCGATTATATCAAGAGATTTAGAAACACAAGAAATCGATACTATAGCTTGGCGATAACTGAAAGAGATATGGCCGACTTAGTTTTTAACGGGTTGAGAACGTATCTAAAAGAGAAGCCAGAAGGACACGAGTTCTCCTCTATCGGGCAAGTCCAGTAGAGAGCTCTGGCTCATGAAAGCCGAGTTAACGAGTCCAAAGATTCGCATCGGATAAGCAGGAGCCGGCTTAATGTTGTTGAACACAATGCTGACTCCGGTGATGAAGCCGATGTTTACACAGCCGAGTAAGTTTGGCCTAGTAAGAATCGGGACGATGAGGTGAAGTGTAGCTTTGATGTAGGCAAATGCGATAAAATATTTGATGCCTTGTTAAAAGATAAAGTGATACAGATTAGCCACATTATACCATCACCTGATGAATTAAGGCGACGTGCTTATTGCAATTATCACAATTCTTTCTCTCATGCTACTAATGATTGCAATGTATTTCGTCGATAGATTCAATCGGCCCTCAACGATGGACGATTGAGCTTTGCTGGCATGGCCATTGACAAACAGCCGTTCCTAATGAACGTGCTTGATTTGGAGGGAAAGAAAGTTCTTCTTCGGCCAGAGGCGGCCGAAGGCGCTAAAAAATCTAATGTGGTTATTGGTGAGCCCAGGAAAAGCCAGCAACAAGGAAGCAAGGAGGCAGATCACATTGATCCGGCAACCCGATGGACAAGAGGTTATCGAGATCACCATCAAAAACTCCGCACTCGGGGGGCAACAACCACGAGCAAGAGAATCACCACCCAGGTTCATGAAGCCCAGGAACCCAGAAGTCGGCAAGTGGAAAATGAATCAGATTGAGTACAAGCCGAAGAGAATCAAGCCGACTTTCGACATGCTGCTAAACAAGTATGTGCGCCAGGCTGGGTCAAAGTTGGACCAGCACCATGGGAAGCGGCCTAGGTCACCATCTGTCGAAGGGAGTGGCCAATATCAGAAATCAGCTGGGGAGTCTCAGCGTCAAGCAACTCGGCAAACTGTGCAAAGCCGACTTGTGTATCCTGGTGACTCCTCATACTGGCGAGTTAAGGCGCAAGGAGCTAAAGCAGCTGACCTGGGAGGTGGGTTGGTCCAAAATAACTCATTGGTCATTGGAACGCTTGTGCTAAAATTGAAGGACCCGGCCATCGAGCCGGGAAATGATGAGCCGGTACTTGCTATCATGCCCAAGGTGACATCCAGTGACCATGAAGCCGGATCCAGCCAAGCCGTAGCAGCTAAACCCCGGGAACCAAAATATACCCAGCCAAAGTGGTGCCCACCAGGTATAACGAAGACGCAGAGGCGGAAGCTGCAGAGGGCAAGAAACCGGGAAAAGGCGGAAGGAGAAGCTGAGCGAGTTAGAGACGTTAAATTCAACGCTGAAAAACCAATGGTGTCGTCTCAAGTTTGGGTACCCAAGCCGACTCCTGCGATGACTCCTTTGATGATTGCACCGGTTTCCGTACCGGCCATTACTTATTCATCATGAGCAGATGAGGTAGAAGAAGCATATTTGGAGGCAAGAGATAAGCCGGATGAAGACGAGTCGGCACATGAAGGCCCAGTAGAGGACTCGCCCAGCAAGGAGCCGGCAGAAGGCGAAACAGAGTTGTCGGAATCAATAACGGATGAGTCGGAAAATTTGCTAGAGGAAGACTTGCTGGATTATGAGAGTACACCGACTCAGGTTGGCATGGACATTAAAATGGTATATTATTTGCCTGCTGAATTCCGAGCTGTTGAAGAGGAAAGCGAGGTAGCGTAACTCGACTTTGGACCCAAGAATGCCGTCTTCGAGAAACATGAGGGTCCGGTTAAGCACCTTAAGCCTTTGTACATCAGAGGACATATCAATGAAAAGCCGGTTACCAGGATGATGGTTGACGGAGGTGTTGTGGTAAACTTGATGCCGTATTCCGTTTTCAAGAAGTTACAGCTAGAGCATGATGATTTAATGAAGACAAACATGGTCCTAAACGGGTTCGAAGGAGGATAAGGAATAGAGGCCAAAGGAGTTATTAGTTTAGAGCTCACAATGGGAAGCAAGACTTTGGCTACTGCGTTCTTCGTTACTGAGGTGCAGGGAAATTACAATGTGCTACTTGGACGGGATTGGCTCCATGCAAATCAGTGTGTGCCATCCATCATGCAGCAGCAACTTGTATAATGGATCGATGACGAGATTGAAGTCGTTTATGCTGATAACTCGGCATGTATTGCTTTAGCCGAGTCCATTGTTGATTGGCAACATTCAAATGTTACATGTCTTTCGGGACATGATTTATCCGGGTTCGATTTCCTGAGTGCTAGCAGGGACGGATTCGTGCCAGTATACTTAAAGCCGATTGGTGGTAATCGGCTGCTACTCAAATAAATGGATCCCAATGATGAGTGGTTGCAAAAGCGTTTGGACAAGTATCGGGCCGAGAGGAACGATATGTATGAAGCAATTGATGAACCAGACGACATGGATAAGTTGGGACAGGGTTTTACGTCAGCCGACCCGCTTGAGGAAGTAGATATTGGGGATGGCACTATTCCTAGGCCGACGTTTGTAAGCAAGAATCTAGAAGCCGGTTTATAAATCCGATTTAATCGCGCTCATAAAGGAATACGTGGATTGCTTTGCTTCGGAATATCACGAGATTGCCGGGTTAAGCCGAGAGCTTGTCGAGCATCGGTTATCGATAAAAGCCGGCTTTAGGCCACATAAGCAGCCAGCTCGCAAGTTCAACCCGGCAATTTATGATCATATCAAAGAAGAGATTGGTCGGCTTCTGAAAGCTAACTTCATCCGGCCTTGCAAATATGCCGACTGGATTTCCATCATTGTACCAGTCGAGAAGAAAGGATCCGGCAAGATCAGGGCATGTATAGACTTCAGAGATCTAAATCGAGTTACGCCCAAAGATGAATATCCTGTGCCAATAGCCGACATGCTTATCAACGATGCCTCAGGACACAAAGTCATCATCTTTCTAGACGGGAACGCGGGGTATAATCAAATATTCATGGCCAAAGAAGATTCGGCTAAAACAGCGTTTCGCTGCCCCGGGTTCGTTGGTTTATTCGAGTGGACAGTAATGACCTTTGGGTTGAAGAATGCTGGTGCCACGTATCAGAGAGTGATGAACTTGATTTTTCATGATCTTCTTGGAGTTGTATTGGAAGTATACATTGATGACGTAGTTGTCAAGTCGGACGGCGAGTTAAATCATTTGGCCGACCTGCGTTTGAAAGAATGAGGAAGTACAGGCTCAAGATGAATCCTTTTAAGTGTGCCTTTGCCGTGTCGGCTGGAAAGTTCCTTGGTTTTATCATACATGAAGCTAGCATAGAGATCGACCTGGCAAAGATTGAAGCTATCCAGAAAGTGCAGCCACCGACTTGCAAAAAGGACATGCAGAAATTCCTAGGCAAGGTAAATTATTTGAGAAGGTTTATTACTAACTTGTCTAGGAAAGTTGATGCATTCACACAGATCCTTCGGCTCAAGAATGATGACGAGTTCACTTGGGGGGCAAGGCAGCAAGAGGCATTTGATAGAATAAAGGCCTGCTCGTCTAAACCTCCAGTTTTGAGGAAGCCGGCTCGTGGTCTACCGTTCCGGCTTTACATTGCTGCCGAGAAAAAGGTAATTGGAGCAGCCTTGACTCAAGAAGCCGAAGGACAGGAGTACGCTATCACATACTTAAGTCAACGACTGCTAGGTGCGGAGTCTAGGTACGACTTTGTGGAGAGGTTGTGCCTGTCTCTTTATTTTTCTTGCACCAAATTGCGCCATTACCTCTTATCTGGCGAGTGCAAAGTTCTTAGTCAGACCGATGTCATCAAACACATGATACATAGGCCGATTCTTAGTGGACGAATCGGCAAATGGGCGTATGGGTTGATTAAATTTGATTTGGCCTATGAACCTCTCAAATCTATGAAAGGCCAGATTGTAGCCGACTTCATCGTCGAACATCGGATTGACCTGGAGTAAGAAGCCGACTTGAATGTCGTGTCAGCTATACCATGGAAACTTTATTTTGACGGCTCAATTTGCAGTAGTGGGCAAGGAGTCGGTATTGTGTATATTTCGCCCCACGGTACTATCTTTGAGGCCACTTGTCGTCTTGATTATTTTTGCACTAACAATGAAGCCGAATACGAAGCTTTTCTATTCGGACTGGAAATTTTAATGGACGCAGGGGTAACTCATGTAAAGGCATATGGTGACTCGCTACTTATCGTCCAGCAAGTGGCCAAGATCTTTCAGTGCAACAGTGGATCGCTCAACATATACCTTGACAGATGCTTGGACATCATATCGACTCTGGATTACTTTTCTATATCTCATGTGTCCAGGCAGGACAACTGGATTGCCAACGAGTTGGCACAGTAGGCATCAGGACACTATTAAAAATCTGGAGATCAGCGACATTTTTGAGGCGACGTTCCAATATCGTCGCATCATTCCGTTGCAGATGATTGGAAAGTCGATTTTGCTCTCGACGTTTTGGTTTTTTCACTCAAGGGCCGGTTCCGCGCGACGTTTCGCACATTTTACATAGGGAATTTTCGTCCCCGGCCCATAAGGCCCGTTTGAGCCCAGTTTCCTTCGACGAAACTTTCTTGGTCACATAGAACGTCGCAAATTTTTGTCGCACGACACTTTTTGTCAGTTATATTCGTTTGAATAGGAACGACCGCGCCGTTGGTGCCGGGCCCCACCTTAATGTCGTATGCACCATTATGTTCCGTTTGTGGTAGAAATGAAACACGCGACCTCGCCCACTGGCACTGCCAACGCCGTGTGCAAACTAGTACTCCGTCCGTTTGGGATTAATTGTACGAAGATATTTTTCATATATTTCGAAATCATATTTTCCCGTGTTAATTAATTTTGATAGACCAATGCATGCGAGCCTCCTTGGCTCTTGTAAGTGGCCACAATTTTTTTCTCACCCTACATAATTTCGGTAGACCAATGCATGCAACACGTACACACAAAATAAGGAATTTATTCTTTCTTAATCCACGCAAATTGTTCATCCACACCGTCTAGCCGTTGACAACAAATAGAAGAAAATCGCACACACAAGAAAGAAACTCCAGAAAGTCAGTTCAAAAAGAGCATGCACACAAATGCATATATTTTTTGTATCATAATATAAGATGTTATAGCTATTTGCATACAGACTACGACATTGCTATTCGCATGCAGAATACATGGGGAGCAAAATTAGTGAATCTTAACAATAATTGCGTCTAGATACATCATATGTCATAGTCCGTATGCAAATAGCTAAAACATCTTATATCTAGAAACGGAGAGTAAAAAAGCTACACCCTTGCTTTCCATGGAGTAGCGCCAGACTCCGAGGCTTTTCCAATGCATTGCTTGAGCTAATCCTAACATATGTCTATGGCAGAGGAGGCCAGCGACAAGCTCACCGGCCATCCACGCCATGCACTGCTAGAGCTGCTTCTCAAAGATGCATATATCTCTTGTCAAGGAGGCAATTTTTGGGAAATCAAGGGGCCGTGTTTCAGGCTACTTTGATATCAATGAACGACGTAGCCAGTGGAGAAAGCTTTCCTTGACCTGAATCCTGAAAGCTCTTGTTCTGGCAGGGAATCGATATCAATGACCGGCGCAGGTTGGTGTCGGAAGAGGTTCATCCTCGTCGGACACATGCTCGGGCGGCTCGTGGTCGGTGCCGGTGGTGGAGAAGCTCGTGGTCGGTCGCTGGTGGAGGTGGATCCGGTGGAGGTTGCGGCGCTGCAGCCCGGGCTGCCACAATCCGGAGCCCCTGGACGCGGCGTATCTCGTTGTGGCGTTGGCAGCGCAGCAAGGAAGCCGCGTCAAGGCGGCGGCGTTGCTCGAGGTCCTCCTCCGTCGGCCGGACACCGGGTCCGCAGCAGTGCATCGTGTCTGTGCGAGTGGAAGGGGAGAGGGATGGTGGTGGAGTGTGTGAGATGAGAGGGCCGGTGGTGGCATTTTAAAGTCGGTCACGAAGGAGTGGGCCTGGCTTCGTCATTAAAGCCAGGACTTACAGCATGCATGCCGCCGCGTAGGCTCTGCGGCGCTGCTATGAGGTGACGCTTCACTGCGCCGCCCACCTAGCCACTGAAACGATGCGCCGCCTGACGGCCCGTGCAACGATGCGACGACTCGCCACTGAAACGATGCAGCGCCTGCATCGCTGAATCACTGTCGGGTGCCTGCGCATTGACGCGTCACTTCGTGTGTAGGCCGGGCGGGCCAGACAGTGTCCGGCACCGTGAAGCCAGCCCCCAAAGTTGGTGGCATCGCTTTGACAGGCGGGTCATACCTAATAAGTTCAACACCAGCATGCACATAGCACACGGACATCGGTTTTCAACACAAACAAGCAAAGTTCAACACTACCATGCACACAGCGCATGGACATCGTCAGTTCAACACATACGTCAGTTCAACACATACGTCAGTTCAACACATACATCAGTTCAACACGAACATCAGTTCAACACCAACATGCACAAAGCGCATGGACATCATCAGTTCAACACAAACATCAGTTCAACACATACATCAGTTCAACATGAACATTAGTTCAACACCAACATGCACAAAGCGCATGGACATCAGCTCAAGACAAAGCATGCAACACTAGTCTACATCGCTATCATCTGCTGGTGCTTCAACCTTGTCACTGTCATACTCCCCTAATGTGTCGTCTGCTTCATTGTCATTTTCTTCACTACTAGGGAAAAGCTTAGCCGTGGCGCACCAGATTGGGCTACCCGTGGCGCAGGCGCCTGCGCCACGAATTGCTACGCCACGGGTAAGCAATTAGCCGTGGCGCAGGACCCTTTGTGCGCCACGAGTAGTTAGCCATGGCGCAGGCTAGTATGTGCGCCATGGCTAAGGGGAAATACCCATGGGGCACTGGTGGACTGTGCGCCACGGCTGTGGTGCGCCACAGCTACCCTTTGACATGCGCCACGGCTATGATTTTCTATATTTTTTATATACAGAAAATACAGTATTTATACAGATGTTAATATAGGTATTTATATAGACATATATTCTATAATACACATTCCAGAACAATACACAAAATACATAGATCACATATGCATTATAACCGAAAATAGATCACGGATCATCATATACATCACATCGATCGGAATCGAGTAGCAAGTTCGAACATCACATTACAAACTAAAGGAAGTTTAATTACAACACGAATTTCATCGACTGTTTGAACATAAGCTACATAGGTAGATAAGCTAGGCGTCGACGGTCTTCGGGGCCGGGAAGGGGCGGACGCCTTCTTCCGTCGTGAAGGCCCGAATGTCGCCTTGTGACTTTATACGCCGTTCCACCTCCGAATTATCGAGTGGAGCGCCGTCGTAGTAGAACATGCCTCCAAAGGCACAGACATCATGTAGTATGATCCGCGCGAAAGTCTCCTGGATGCGATAGAATTCTTGTCGAAGATCACGATCCTGGATAGTTGCCAAGTTTTTGGCCCAGCGTTGGAGTTGATCTGGCAACTTGAGTTTCTCTTCATCCCGTACGAAGGCACGGATCTGATGAATGGCATAGTAGGCATCCATCTCGCTGTTCTTTGGTTGCGAGACGCACGCGAAGTTGATAATGTGGTGGAATGCTGGCACACCTACTCTTCCAGGTCTCTTCCTTTTGAAGACGCCTCCCCTCATACTGAAGCCAACTAGAGCATTATCCAAAGCCTTCTTGAGGTTGGTGTAGTCTTTCGGTTTGTCCTTCCTACCCGAGTCCAAATATGTGACTACAGAATATTTCGGGCAAAGAACAAGCAGGACACAATACTTGTCTCTGGGCAAAACAATTTAGACAGAGTGTTAGAAATATAATGATAGAAATCTAATGAAGCATCTTCATTATGGCGTAGAGAATGACTACTTACTCGGGATAGTAAGGCAAGAGAATGTAATCCTTCCACTTATTCTCCACCATGATTTCTTCGAGGTGTCTCGACATAAATTGCCAGCCTTCATGGCTTCTGAAGTTGGTCTCGATCATGTAGTAGGGGTCCGCTATCACGACGCCCCCGATCTTCTCTTTTAGGACCTGGTGGGCCGTACTGAGACAGAATAAGCGGACTAAATGAGGATGGAGCCACTTCAAGTTAAACATCTTGAAGATGTCATAAAATCGCATGAACAGCAAATCCGCCGGCTCTTGTTTGCAAAAGCCATCAACTGCCTCTGGCACCTTGGTTGGTGTTAGTGGCGCAGCACCAAGCGGTGCGCCACGCATACTTAGCCATGGCGCACCACCCTGACAGTGCGCCATGGCTACTTGGTTTACCTATAAGCCTTTTCCTACTAGTGCTTCTACTTCATCTTCGTCCTCCTGTAATCTGGGAACTATTAATTTTCCCAAACTATCCAGAGGCACATTTTTTCGATTCCCGGTTAAAGCCCAAAGCTCTTCTACAGAGACCACGTGGGGAGTGCTGTCAGCGAGGTCCAGAGTAGGCGGAGGCGGAGCATGAGGTACCAAGTCAGCAGGTTCATCCTCATTGCCAGAGACTGTGACATCTTGATGTGCCATACCACTAGGCCCTTCCTCCTTATCAAGGTCCTGCTCGTTCTTATCATGTTCGGACACGTTAAAGGTCCGCCTATGCTCAAATCTTTGAACTATCCGCCAATCTGGTCCCAATTTTGTGTCTAGGGTATAAAACACTTTTCTTGCCTGGGTTGACAAGATATACTTATCATCCATGTACCATAAACAGGAAATGTTGATGCTCCTGAACCGTTTATCATACGTTTCCAGTTTAGTCCTGCGGACTCCTTCAAGACAATACCAGTCATAGCCGAACAGAACAACTGTCCGTTTATATTTCTCCTTAGAGTTATAAGTCAGCAGTTTGATTTCCTTTAGGACACCATAAAACACTCTCTCCACCCACTCGTGATCTTCGTTAGTCATGACTCCACTGTTTTGTGTTTTCTTGCCCTTTTCACGGTCAGCGGTGACAAGCCGAACACAGTTCACAACACAGAATTAAAAAGTATGAACTTTGCTATGTGGGTCACATGCCAATGCAAAGAGCTCTTGATCCAAATCTTCTGGTTCCTCCCATGCCTTGCGCATCATCTGTGTACCACAGGAAAAAAGGAAAATAATATGGTCAAAATCATGCAATGAAATGCTATATATATAAGGACAGAGAGAAATGCAAAAGCAAACTTACATGCTCCTTGAACCATCTTGGAAATTCCTGTTGAATCCTAACTTCGACATCGTCGGGCACCCCATCTCTCTCCAGCAGTGATCTGAAGTCACTGCAAACCAGAGAGTGCAATTCTGTCACACAGCTACAGTGGGTATGGTAACATAAAATTCATAAGTAGGGAAGTGAGAACATACTCGATATATGGCCTAGCCTCGTCGCAATTGTTTAGGACATACCAAGCCAAGCTACGAAGGTCTGTTCTCAGGGCCTCATTGCCATCATGATGGGTCATAGTGAATGCTCCAAATAAACGCACACCATGGCCAAACACAGCACAAGATGACGCATGTTCTTCAACTTCATATCTCCATGGCCGGTTGTGCCTTGTCTCAATATCATGAAGGTATCTAGAGCAAAATGTCAAGCACTCGGAGGCAATGTAGGCCTCTACAACTGAACCTTCTGGATGTGCCATATTCCTCACATATCTCTACATAGTACACAACAACCTCTCAATTGGATACATCCACCCATAGTTCATAGGGCCTCGGAGCATCGCCTCCTCAGGTAAATGCACAGCCAAGTGCATCAAAACATCAAAGAACGCCAGCGGGAAGATGTTTTCAAGCCTGCACAGAATTACTGGGATTTCATCTTTCAGCCGGAGCAGAACATCACGTTCCAAAGTTTTACTGCACAAGGACTTCAAAAATTTCCCTAAGTCAGCAATCACCTCATAGATATCAGAGCCCACAAGTCCTCGCAGGCCAGCAGGTAATTTCCTTTGCAACAGGATGTGGCAGTCATGCGTTTTAAGTCCCGAGAATTTCTGTGTTTGTAAGTTCACACATTTGGAGATGCTGGCACAAAAACCATCTGGATATGTACAGTCAGATAGATATTGGCATAACTGTTTCTTGCCATCTTTTGTCAAACAATACTGTGCACATGCACACGTATATTTTTTGGTTTCCTTGTCCAGCTTCATGTGCAAACTTTTTCTAATACCTATTTTTTCCAAATCAAACCTGTTTTTGAAGGTGTCCTTATTCCACCCGTCGAGTTCAAGGAGTGTGCCAAGGATGTTGTCTAAGATGTTCTTTTTGATGTCATCACGTCCAGATTATGCCGAAGTTTCAACTTTGGCCAGTCAGGTAAGTCCCAGAAACCATACCTACACTACGAGATCGGTGTAGGATCTGTTCGCTTCCTCTTTTTGCTATGAGAAACACCTTCAATTCCTTGTTTTATATGTCTAACCTTGTCCAGCTCAGCTTCTAACTCAGCTAGAGTAAACGATTATGGCTGATGCTGCTTTTCTTCATGAATGTTGCGAAGGTCTGACTTGGTCTGCCAGAGGTGGTCCGGGGGTAGGAAACGATGGTGCCCAATGTGGCACAATTTGTGCTTTATGGGATAGGACAAAGGATCTTTGTCACAATGCAAGCATGCAGCATAGCCTTGAGTGGTACGCCCAAACATAGTGCTACAAGCTGGGTAATCATGTATGCACCAAAGTTCCACAGCATGAAGATCAAATGTTCTGTTTTCAAATGCATCAAACGCCCGCACGCCCTTCCAAAGCTCATGCAAATCATCAAGCAACGTGTCGATGGTTTAGATCAACAGTGAAGATACGGGACTATGTACACGTGGGCATCATTGATGTGGGTTAGTAGACGAACGACACGGGAGAGAAGATTTATACAGCTTCGGGACCCGGGAAACATCATCCGGTAATATCCCTACGTGCTGTTTTGTGGCTAGGTTGTATTCCTTATGCTCTTGGTGGAAGTCGCCGATGAGGCAGCTCCTCTATGTTTTGTATCGTGTGTCTAGGTCTATCGGGCTCTGTCCCGTCTGTCTTGGTTGTGTTGGGTCTGTCGGGTCTGTCTTCTTGGTGTGCCTTGCCCCTCCTTATAAAGGTGGAGGAGGCCGGCTTACACGTCGAGTCCTTTTAGGACACTGCTAATCTAATACAAGTCGGTAAGGTGAGTCCTTTTCCTATTCTGACTAGAGTCGGCCTGCTGGGCTTCCTCCTGATGGGCCACGTTAGTACTCCTTACGGGTACCCGTGTCCCATATCCACGACACAACGGCTCAATGAAAATATCAAAGTCCTTTCCAGGACTTGATTTGCCAGGGATTATCAAGCAAAGCATGTAGTATGATGGATCAATGCACTCCCGTGGTGAATGGTTGTACGGCACGACAAACATGGGCCACATATGTAACAACCCCAGCTTGGTAATGAAAAATACGAAGAATTTTTCCACTTTTTGCATCCTTGTTTGCATCATGGCATGCATATGAACCTTGCTATTTCTAAACTACCAACATATGCAAGCAACTAAAATGGGGAGGCAAACTTCCCAAGCAATCCAAACCAAGTACAATTGCTCAACATGTCAACAAATTAAATGAACTTCCAAATTGTTTAGGAAGTTCCAATTTTGCTTTCTATCACAATTTCTCAATTTCCAAATATTTGTCAAATAAGAAATGAACATGAGATTTCAAATTGGCTTAATTCAATTCCTACTTTAGAAACCAAATTGAACTTTCCAAAAATTCAAACTAAAATCATGGGGAGCTTCAATATTATTGTGAGGGCCTCCATGAATATTTTCATTATTTTTGGAAATTTTTAAATACTCCAAATAAATGAATATTAGAAATTGTCAAAAATGACTATAATAAAAAACTATGAACAAAGGTTGGCCAAAACATTTTATTTTGTCTCACCAATTTTTTTAGAGCACCTAAAGGTCAAGTGGAGCCCACATGAATTTTTGTGTATTTTATAAAATTGTTTAAAGGCCCCAATTAAATCACTAAAGCTGCTGGATATAAAGGAAAAGCCAGAAAAATGGGAATTGTTTAAATTCTTGACAGTGGGTCCCCACTGTCAGTCTCACCTTTCTCCCTCCTCTCTCCTCCCACAGTGGTGCCACGGCACTGGCGCCATGCCACCACCACCACGCCCATGCCGCCGCCCACTCTCTCCTGGCCGTGCCCCCTGGGGGATGAGGACCCCCACCTACTTCTCACCCTGTTCCCCACTTACCTGCCCCGCTCATCTAGCTCTCTGCGCTCTCCCCCGAGCTCCTCCACCGCCCCCACGGTGTCGAGCTCGACGCCGTCGTCCCGGGCCTCCCCATGCGAATCGAAGGCGGCAACAGGTTCACCGCATCCTCCTCTCCCTCCCGGTGTGCGGAATCGAGCCGGGGCCTACTGGAATCGACGGCCGCGTCCTCGACCTCCCCGCCTCGGCCACGCCGCTCGTCGGGGAGATTCCGGTGTTCCCGCCCCTCCGCACCGTCGCCGTCCACCCCATAGGGCTCAGGGTGAGCTCCGCTCCTTTTTGGCCCTTCCCTCTTCACCATTTTTCCTCTCCCGCCGCCGATCGATGCCGGCCACCGCCGTGCCGTCGCGCCTGTGATCCCGGCCTAGACCCCAGCCTGGCCGCCCACGAGGCCGGTTGGCTCGGGCTGCTGCCCGGCCTCGCCCTTGGCCTGGGCCGGCCCAAAGGCTGCCTGCCTCGGGCACCAGCCCGGCCTAGCGCCAGCCTGGGCTGGCCACGAGGCTGGCCTATTCGGGCGGCCCCCTGGCCTTGAGCCTGGCCTGGCCGGCTCGAAGGCTGGCCTGTCTGGCCCTTTTTGCTTTTTCCTTTTTGGAATTAAAAGCAAATTTAAATATTTGATATCTATTTGAATAATGCTTCAAAAATTGCAAATTAAATATCAAATTGTTTAGGAAAACAAACTCTACTTGTTGGAATCATTGCTACTTTCTTTTGGATTTATATTCTTTTGGTTATTTAAGAATTCCTAAAATGGGTTAAATAATACCCAAATTGGGAAAAATCATAACTTATTAAATATTGATCCAAAAATTTTAAATAAGATATCAATGTGATCAACACTTCAAATATGGTACCAAATATTTATTTGATGTTATTCATAATTTGATTAAAATAATTAAATTTAATTAATTAATTAATATGCTGTTTATTCTTCGGAACTCAGAAAATTACTAATAAGGTACCAAAATGATCGGAAGAACAAAACCTATTTAATTATGTCATGTTCATGCATATTTGAGACACTTATCTAATAATGTAATAATTGATAAGTAATGTGGTCATTAAGATAAATATGGGGTTGCTTCCAAATAATTGCACTAATTATTTGGCTCTCCATTTAATTTTGCTATTAAATTTATATGATGGTATCTTTGCATCAATTTGACATGTCATCATGTGATTGAGCATTGCACCTTGTGTTCGTGTGATTTATTTGTTCTTTTGTATTATTTTGGGTATCGATAGATTCCGGAGTTGAGGTCACCCCGACCTATCCCGATGAGCCGTACTACAGGCCCCGACAGCAAGGGAAGAGATAACCTAACCTTCTTGGCATTTAGCATCCTAATGTTTTATAAACTTATTTTCTCCACTATAATATTGCATGCGATTCCAATGTCAATTTTGATCAAAATGTAGAGTATCCTATGAATGCATGTTTATCCCCTAAACCATCACATGTCTCCCTACCTATGAACCCTAGGTTTGATGTGTTGGCCGGAGATAAGAATTTAAGTGTTGTCTTTATATGCTTAGCTATGCTTAGCCATGCTTAGTTAAATGATAGTTATGTCTGTTGTTTAATTCCAAAATTGTTGATGTTGATGGAATATTTCGGACATGGTGGATATGTGGGTGCTAATTTAAAATGCTAAAAAGGCTTGGGTGAGTTGCCATCGGGGATGGTGTTTTGCCTCACTCTTGCCCCTAGGTGCGAGTTCTTTACCTGTGGAACCAAGACGAGCGTGCTGCCATTGGTGGGTGTATGGGCGCCTTACTAACTGAATAACTTGTGCGGGCGTATCCAAGGCTCCTCTAGATTTGCGCTTTCCATTTGCGTGTGCGTTGCTGGTGGATGATGGCGCGAAGATGGGGTGTGTGTGTTGGTGTTTAGGATGTGGCGATGGGGCAGGGTGTTGAAATAGGCACTGAACCTGTCCTGTGGCCACTGATGACCCTTGGATAGTCTCACGCGAGGTAAAGGTTTAACCGCTCCCACTTGCCAGCTTTCCCTGGAAGAGAGCTAACTAGGCGAGCCGGACGGTACCGATGGGTAAATTAGTACACCCCTACAGGGTTTAATCTTTTCGAAAAGCCATGTTCGCGGTTATGGACGACTTGGGAATAGACGATAAGATCATAGAGAACCTTCACCTAATTGATATGGCAGCTAAAGGTTGCATAATCAACTTGTGATAAAGGTTCATTTCCTCGAGGGTGATTCGAGAGAGTGCCTTTGGTGGAGATGAGAGTTGGTTATGGCTACAAGTAGGTTCTTTGAGAACCGAAAATGAAAGTTTACTCTCTTACCCCTTTTATGGAAAATATTCTGAGTAGACGGTGCCATGTGTCATGTATGTCTTGTTTATGAAAATTAGCTTTATGCAAAAATAGCTACATATACATCTTTAAAGCCTCTGTCAGCATCGGGCCTATATCGCCCTACTAAACTTGCGAGTACATCGTACTCAGTCTCTCTTTGCTGCCTTTATATTTGTATTTCAGAGGAGGACGACACCGAGCAGCTAGGTGGGTTCTTCGTGGACGTCGACTAGTAGTCCGGGGTTCACAGGTGGCAGCTTGGGATCGTGGAACAAGCAGGCTGGGATCTTTTTTTGTAGGCCTCTTAGGCCATATATTGGCATCTTGTTGTTAGACAACACTACCCGCTTCCGCTTGATGTACTGTTGGATCTGTGATCATTTTGTGTGTAATATTTGTATCTTCTCTTATATGAGTTGCTATATGCTTTTGTGTCGTAGAGTCTGCAATGTGCTAGTTGTTCCACAAGTCTCGGTCTCTTTACTATACGTGATAGCGATGTCTGAGCTTATGGCATGATCGAGGTGTTGTGTGCCGATGATCCATTCTGAGCACACCTGCCAATGAGTTTTGGCCTGGGATTGGTAAACCCAGTAACCCTCGATTGTGTAGCATGACCGGTTGCACAACGCTTCACTGTATAGTTCTGGGGTCGGGGCACTACAAGTTGGTATCAGAGTAGGACTGCCTGTAGGAAACCCTTTCTATTGGTCGATGTCGAGTCTAGTGTGGTGAAAATTATTTCTAACCTAAAAATGAATTGTGAAAACCTTCTTAGGATTCTTTTTACTCCTCATCCAACTCGCTCTACTCTGATTCTTACCTCTATTTGTTTTATGCTTGGTGTCAAAGTTTAGGTTCTCGGGGTTTGGGTCCTTACCGTCCAGTTATGTCTCGAGTCCGTTGTATCCGTATGATATCGCCGCGATGACGTGATGTCACCGTGGTTGCCTAAATCTGTTTTAGTGTTGCCATCTTCAATATCTATATCTGGAAGTACCCTAACGATCTGTCCTATCTGTCGAAGGTGTTTACTAACTATGTCATTGTTCCAATCCTTCAGAATGGCTCCTACCCGTCGTGGGGAATCAAGCAATCCTGATGCACCGCCGCCACCCTCAATGGCGGAGGTCCTGATGGCCATTGAGCAAAACCGGCTACGAAATGAGCGTCTGCTCGAGCAGTTGGTGCAGCAAGGGGCCAGGAGGAACACGGACTACAACACTCTCACGGAGTTCTTGCGCTCCCAACTTCCCACCTTCTCTGAAGCTAAGGAGCCGCTTGATGCGGATGATTGGTTTCGGGTTGTAGAGCGCAAGTTTGCCACTATTCACGTTCTGGTGACGGAACAAGTCAATTTCGCCACCTATCTGCTGAATGGAGCCGCCGGCTCCTGGTGGGAGAGCCACGTGGCAATGTTTGCCGCGGGCCATGTCTTCACTTGGGAGGATTTCCGCGCCGCTTTCCGTGCGGCGTATATCCCCAAGCCCATCATGGACCTCAAGAGGCGGGAGTTCCTGGACTTGACCCAGGGATGCATGGACGTCTAGTCCTATGGACGGGAGTTCAACCACCTCTCCCGTTACGCCCCTCGGGACGTGACGAATGATGAGGACAAGTAATACCTCTTCCGCAAGGGGCTCGCACCTCGTCTCCGATACGAGCTCCTACCTTTCAAGTTCACCTCCTACCAGGAGCTCTACAACCAGGCTCTCACCATGGAGCAGGGTAGGAAGGAGCTGGAGGATTCCAAGAGGCCAGCTTCCACCGACAACCAGAACTCCTCTTCTTCAGAGGGTAAGAAGCGCAGGGTCTTTGTGCCTTTCAGCGCGGTGCCACACGCTCCTTCCGCACTGAAGCCCACCGGGTACTTGCCACCTCCGCCTCGCCCAGCTACTTCGACCTTGGGTGCGGCTGGAGGCGGTTTTCGACCTCGACTGCCTGCACCACCGGGGCTCACTTGCTTCTCTTGTGGCCAGCCGGGGCACTACTCCAGGGAGTGTCCCCAGAAGGCACCGGCTACTGCAGCACCTGCTCCAGCACCCTCCACCCCAGTCGCCAAGGCCACAACCGTCAGTCGTGGTCGCCTGAACTACGTCTTGGCTGAAGGAGTTGAGGAGGACCCCGGAGTTCTCATGGGTACGCTTCGAATCAATGATTACCCTGCTTCAGTCTTGTTTGATTCTGGAACATCGCATTCATTCATATCAATAGCTTTTGCACACAACCATCAAATTCCATTTGTGAACATGTACTCCCCGTTAGTGGTCAAGACCCCAGGCTCTAGTTGGCACACAAAATGGGTTGCTCCGAAAGTCCAGACTACCATAGGCTATTGGTCTTCTCCGTTCCAGCTGATAGCACTGAAGTCAGATGGACTAGATGTAATTCTGGGGATGGATTGGCTAGTCAAATATCAGGCCAACCTGGACTGTGCTACCAAGTCTGGCACCGTGATCCACCCAACCGTCGGACTGGTGAGTTATTGGTCACCTTCGTCCGCAGCTCCTTCTGCGACCACTCCTCTCTCACCGGAGATCAGCTTATGCTTCCTGGAAGGAACCATTCCGCCCGAAATGCATGAAGTTGCTGTGGTGTGTGATTTCTCCGATGTGTTTCCGGAGGAATTGTCTGGCATGCCACCGGATCGCAGCGTGGAGTTTGTGATCGAGTTGGTTCCGGGAACCGCCCCAGTTTCCAAAAGGCCCTACCGCATGCCAACGGAAGAGCTAACTGAACTAAAGAAGCAACTTGATGAGCTGCTAGAAAAAGAATTCATCCGGCCGAGTAGCTTACCTTGGGGCTGCCCGGTCATCTTTGTTAAGAAGAGGGATATAAATGTTCCTCGACTGGTGTTTGATTACCGCCCTTTGAATGCGGTGACCATCAAGAACAAGTACCCCATTCCTAGCATAACCGACTTGTTCGATCAACTAGGTTGTGCAACGGTATTCTCCAAAATGGATCTGAGGTCAGGCTACCATCAGATTAAAATCCGGAAGGAGGATATTCCGAAGACGGCTTTCACCACTCGCTATGGCCTGTATGAATACACCGTCATGTCCTTCAGCCTCACAAATGCTCCGGCTACATTCATGAGGCTGATGAACTCCATCTTCCACGAGTACCTCGACAAGTTTGTCATAATTTACATTGATGACATCATGGTCTACTCCAAAACCGAAGACGAACATGCTGAGCATCTTCGACTAGTCTTGACCAATCTTCGAGATCACCGCCTCTATGTTAAGTTCTCCAAGTATGAGTTTTGGCTAAAAGAGCTCATTTTTCTCGGTCACGTGGTGTCAGCTGCTGGAGTAGCGGTGATACCTGACAAGATTCGGGCAATCCTGGATTGGCCAACTCCCAAGTCCGCCAAGGATATCCGAAGTTTCCTTGGATTGGCGGGTTATTACCGCCGATTCATCGAGGGCTTCTCCAAGATAGCCAAGGCACTGACTGACCTCCTCAAGAAAAACAAACAATTTGTGTGGTCAGACAAGGCGGAAGAAAGTTTCCAAACTCTCAAGGTCAAGCTCACCACCACTCCGGTGCTTGTCCTTCCCGACACCGACAAAGACTTTGTCGTCCATTGTGATGCACCCCTCCAGGGTTTGGGCTGTGTGTTGATGCAAGAAGGCCATGTTGTCACTTATGCTTCCCGTCAACTCAAACCACATGAATAAAATTATCCAACTCATGATTTGGAGCTTGCCGCCGTGGTACATGCTCCGAAGCAATGGAGGCCCTACCTATTGGGCAACCGTTGCGAGATCTACTCCGACCATCAAAGTCTAAAATATGTCTTCACCCAGCCAGATCTGAACTTGAGGCAAAGAAGATGGTTGGAATTAATAAAAGACTATGATGTGACTCTCAACTATCAACCCGGCAAGGCAAATGTCGTGGCCGATGCTTTGAGTCGCAAGGCCTATTGCAACACTGTGATGGTGGAAAAGGCACAACCGGCTCTCCACGAGGAATTTGCTAGGATGAATTTGGAGATTGTTCCTTCTGGTTTCCTAGCTAACCTCGAGATCAAGCCTACCCTTGAGGATGATATCAAGGCCGCCCAGTAAAATGATGCTAAAATCCTCGAGATCAAAGAGAAGATAGCTAATGGGAAGGCAAATTGTTTCTCGATTAATGACAATGGTGTTGTCTATTTCGGTGACCGTCTAGTGGTGCCCAAGAGTGGGAACATAAGGGAGTTGATCCTTTCAGAAGCTCATGAGTCACCCATCTCTATTCATCCGGGTAGCACAAAAATGTATCAAGATCTTCGCCCTCAATTCTGGTGGTCTTGCATGAAGCGTGAGATCGTCGAGTATGTTGCTGAATGCGACGTCTGTCGCCGAGTGAAGGCTGAACATCAAAGGCCAGCTGGTACCCTTCGCCCCATAGCCATCCCCGAGTGGAAATGGGATGAAGTTGTCATGGATTTCATCACCGGCTTTCCAAGATCACAAAAGGGCAACAATGCCATCTGGGTCATCATCGACCATTTGTCAAAGGTCGCCCACTTCCTTCCGATCCGCGATGATATTCGAGCAAGCCAACTTGCTAACTTGTATATGGCCCGGATTATTCCTTTGCATGGGGTTCCTTTGCGGATCATCTCAGACCGTGGGAGCCTTTTTGTGTCCAAATTTTGGCAATGTTTCCAAATGGCTCTTGGAACCCGTCTCAACTTCAGCACCGCCTATCACCCTCAAACCGATGGCCAAACTGAAAGGGTGAACCAAGTTCTTGAGGATATGCTTTGGGCTTGTGTTATCTCCTTCGGCAAGGGTTGGGAAAAGTACCTCCCCCTCGCCGAGTTCTCCTACAACAATAGCTACCAAGCCAGTTTGCAAATGGCTCCCTTTGAGGTCCTTTATGGGAGAAAATGCCGAACTCCTCTCAATTGGTCTGAAACCGTAGAGAGGTCACTCTTCGGTCTTGATGTGATCAATGAAGCTGAGGAGAAGGTCCGTATCATTCGGGATAATCTCAAGGCTGCTCAATCCAGGCAGAAAAGCTATTACGACAAGCACCATCAAGAGGTCCACTATGAAATTGGTGACAAGGCCTATCTTTGAGTTTGTCCTCTCCGAGGCGTTCGTCGCGTTGGGATCAAGGGCAAATTGGCACCTCGCTATGTTGGCCCTTTCACCATCCTAGCCAAGCGAGGAGATCTCTCATATCAACTCGAGTTGCCCTCCAACTTCCCGGATGTGCACGATGTATTCCATGTCTCCCAACTCCGTCGTTGCTTCAAGGATCCAATCCGTGGGGTTGATCATGAGGCGTTGGATATCCAAGAGGATTTGACCTATCGCGAGCATCCTATCCGCATCTTGGATGAAGCGGAGAGGAAAACCCGCAACAAGACTATCAAGTTCCTAAAAATCCAATGGTCTAACCATTCTGAGGAGGAAGCGACTTGGGAGCGAGAAACTAGTCTTCGTCAGGAATACCCCGCCTTCTTCACTCAAGCCTAGAATCTCGGGACGAGATTCTTGTAAGGGGGGTAGAATTGTAACAGCCCCAGCTTGGTAATGAAAAATACAAAGAATTTTTCCACTTTTTGCATCCTTGTTTGCATCATGGCATGCATATGAACCTTGCTATTTCTAAACTACCAACATATGCAAGCAACTAAAAAGGGGAGGCAAACTTCCCAAGCAATCCAAACCAAGTACAAGTGCTCAACATGTCAACAAACTAAATGAACTTCCAAATTGTTTAGGAAGTTCAAATTTTGCTTTCTATCACAATTTCTCAATTTCCAAATATTTGTCAAATAAGAAACGAACGTGAGATTTCAAATTGGCTTAATTCAATTCTTACTTTTGAAACCAAATTAAACTTTCCAAAAATTCTAACTAAAATCATGGGGAGCTTCAATATTATTGTGAGGACCTCCATGAATATTTTCATTATTTTTGGAAATGTTTAAATACTCCAAATAAAGGAATATTGGAAATTGTCAAAAATGACTATAATTAAAAACTGTGAACAAAGGTTGGCCAAAACATTCTATTTTGTCTCACCAATTTTTGTGGAGCACCTAAAGGTCAAGTGGAGCCCACCTGAATTGTTTTGTATTTATAAATTTTTTTAAAGGCCCCAATTAAATCACTAAAGCTGCTGGATATAAAGGAAAAGCCAGAAAAATGGGAATTGTTTAAATTCCTGACAGTGGGTCCCCAGTGTCAGTCTCACCTTTCTCCCTCCTCTCTCCTCCCACAGTGGCGCCATGGCACTGGCGCCATGCCACCTCCACCACGCCCATGCCGCCGCCCACTCCCTCCTGGCCGTGTCCCTGGTGGATGAGGACCCCCACCTGCTCCTCACCCCGTTCCCCACTTACCTGTCCCGCTCGTCTAGCTCTCTGTGCTTCCCCCAAGCTCCTCCACCGCCGCCACGGTGTCGAGCTCGACGCCGTCATCCCGGGCCTCCCCACATGAATCGAAGGCGGCAACAAGGTTCACCGCATCCTCCTCTCCCTCCCGGTGTGCGGAATCGAGCCGGGACCTACTGGAATCGACGGCCGCGTCCTCGACCTCCCCGCCTCGGCCGCGCCGCTCGTCGGGGCGATTCCGGCGTTCCCGCCCCTCCGCGCCGTCGCCGTCCACCCCATAGGGCTCAGGGTGAGCTCCGCTCTTTTTTGGCCCTTCCCTCTTCCCCATTTTTTCTCTCCCGCCGCCGATCGACACCGGCCACCGCCGTGCCGTCGCACCTGTGATCCGGCCTAGACCCCAGCCTGGTCGGCCACGAGGCCGGTTGGCTCGGGCTGCTGCCCGGCCTCGCCCTCGGCCTAGTCCGGCCCAAAGGCTGGCTGCCTCGGGCACCAGCCCGGCCTAGCGCCAGCCTGGGCTGGCCACGAGGCTGGCCTATTCGGGCTGCCCCCCGGCCTTGAGCCCGGCCTGGCCGGCTCCGAGGCTGGCCTGTGTGGCCCTTTTTGCTTTTTCCTTTTTGGAATTAAAAGCAAATTTAAATATTTGATGTCTATTTGAATAATGCTTCAAAAATTGCAAATTAAATATCAAATTGTTTAGGAAAACAAACTCTACTTGTTGGAATCATTGTAACTTTCTTTTGGATTTATATTCTTTTGGTTATTTAAGAATTCCTAAAATGGGTTAAATAATACCCAAATTGGGAAAAATCATAACTTATTAAATATTGATCCAAAAAATTTAAATAAGATATCAATGTGATCAACACTTCAAATGCAAGCAAACCATGCCTTTATCACATCATGATCACAAATATTTATTTGATGTTATTCATAATTTGATTAAAGAATTAAATTTAATTAATTAATTAATTCGCTATTTATTCTTCGGAACTCGAAAAATTACAAATAAGGTACCAAAATGATCGGAAGAACAAAACCTATTTAATTATGTCATGTTCATGCGTATTTGAGACACTTCTATAATAATGTAGAAGTTGATAAGTAATGTGGTCATTAAGATAAATATGGGGTTGCTTCCAAATAATTGCACTAATTATTTGGCTCTCCATTTAATTTTGCTATTAAATTTATATGATGGTATCTTTGCATCAATTTGACATGTCATCATGTGATTGAGCACTGCACCTTGTGTTTGTGTGATTTATTTGTTCTTTTGTATTATTTTGGGTATCGATAGATTCCGGAGTTGAGGTCACCCCGACCTATCCCGACGAGCCGTACTACACGCCCCAGCAGCAAGGCAAGAGATAACCTAACCTTCTTGGCATTTAGCATCCTAATGTTTTATAAACTTATTTTCTCCACTATAATATTGCATGCGATTCCAATTTCAATTTTGATCAAAATGTAGAGTATCCTATGAATGCATGTTTATCCCCTAAACCATCACATGTCTCCCTACCTATGAACCCTAGGTTTGATGTGTTGGCCGGAGATAAGAATTTAAGTATTGTCTTTATATGCTTAGCTATGCTTAGCCATGCTTAGTTAAATGATAGTTATGTCCGTTGTTTAATTCCAAAATTGTTGATGTTGATGGAATATTTCGGACATGGTGGATATGTGGGTGCTAATTTAAAATGCTAAAAAGTCTTGGGTGAGTTGCCATCGGGGATAGAGTTTTGCCTCACTCTTGCCCCTAGGTGCGAGTTCTTTACCTCTTGAACCAAGACGAGCGTGCTGCCATTGGTGGGTGTATGGGCGCCTTACTAACTGAATAACTTGTGCGGGCGTATCCAAGGCTCCTCTAGATTTGCGCTTTCCATTTGCGTGTGCGTTGCAGGTGGATGATGGCGCGAAGATGGGGTGTGTGTGGTGGTGTTTAGGATGTGGCGATGGGGCAGGGTGTTGAAATAGGCATTGAACCTGTCCTGTGGCCACTGATGAGCCTTGGATAGTCTCACGCGAGGTAAAGGTTTCACTGCTCCCACTTGCCAGCTTTCCCCGGAAGAGAGCTAACTAGGCGAGCCGGACAGTACCAATGGGTAAATTAGTACACCCCTGCAGGGTTTAATCTTTTCGAAAAGCCGTGTCCGCGGTTATGGACGACTTGGGAATACACGATAAGATCATAGAGAACCTTCACCTAATTGATATGACAGCTAAAGGTTGCATAATCAACTTGTGATAAAGGTTCATTTCCTCGAGGGTGATTCGAGGGAGTGCCTTTGGTGGAGATGAGAGTTGGTTATGGCTACAAGTAGGTTCTTTGAAAACCGAAAATGAAAGTTTACTCTCTTATCCCTTTTATGGAAAATATTCTGAGTAGACGGTGCCATGTGTCATGTATGTCTTGTTTATGAAAATTAGCTTTATGCAAAAATAGCTACATATACAGCTTTAGAGCCTCCGTCAGCATCGGGCCTATATCGCCCTACTAAAATTGCGAGTACATCGTACTCAGTCTCTCTTTGCTGCCTTTATATTTGTATTTCAGAGGAGGACGACACCGAGCAGCTAGGTGGGTTCTTCGTGGACGTCGACTAGTAGTCCGGGGTTCCCAGGTGGCAGCTTGGGACCGTGGAACAAGCTGGCTGGGATATTTTATTTGTAGGCCTCTTAGGCCATATATTTGCATCTTGTTGTTAGACAACCCTACCCGCTTCCGCTTGATGTACTGTTGGATCTGTGATCCTTTTGTGTGTAATATTTGTATCTTCTCTTATATGAGTTGCTATATGCTTTTGTGTCGTAGAGTCTGCAATGTGCCAGTTGTTCCACAAGTCTCGGTCTCTTTACTATACGTGATAGCGATGTCTGAGCTTATGGCATGATCGAGGTGTTGTGTGCCGATGATCCATTCCGAGCACACCTGCCAATGAGTTTTGGCCTGGGATTGGTAAACCCAGTAACCCTCGATTGTGTAGCATGACCGGTTGCACAACACTTCACTGTATAGTTTTGGGGTCGGGGCGCTACAACATACTATAGGTTGTGGCCATGGCACCATAGGGATTGAAGCCATCAGAGGCAAGGCCGAGCCTTATATTTCTAGGATCACTTGCAAAATCTGGCCAATCTTCGTCGAAAGCCTGCCATGCCCCACCATCAGCCGGATGACATAGTACGTCCTCTTTGGGCTCTCTCTTTAACTTGTGCCACCGCATGTTCTCCTCTGTTTTCCTCGAAGAGAACAATCTCTACAGCCTGGGTGCCAAAGGACAATGCCGCAACACTTTCAGAGGAGATGGCTGTTTATCCAGATACTTCCACCTTGATGCTCCACACTTGTTGTAGTTGTCTAGCTTGGCATAGTCCTTTCTGAATAGTATGCAGTTGTTTGGGCACACGTGTATGGTGTCATATGAAAGACCTAGCTCCTTCAGATAAGCTTTTGCTTCTCTATATGATGTGGGCAGTGTATTGCCGTCCGGAAGTGCTTCGGCAAAAATCTTCAACCAAGCATCGAAAGCAGTGTTGCTAATCTGGTAATATGATTTGTGATGAAGTAGCTTCACCACTAATGCAAACCTACCTACATGTTTATTTCCCGGGTAAAGCGGGCGCTTTGATTCTTCCAACAAACTGTCAAATGCTTTATCTTGTCCACCTTCGCCCTCAGCTTCATCGGATGCTCTTGCAAGGTCTTTCAACATTGCTTCGAATTCGTTAGCTTCTCCATCTGACTGACCTTCATCGTCCATAACCATATGACCAGCATTGTCATCATTATCATCCTCATGACCACCATTGCCATCATTATGTTCATCTCCAATAAGCACGAGATCACTTGGCTCTCCATGATGTGTCCACCAAAGGTAAGTACTGGAAAATTTATGCAAGAGTAAGTGCCGCTTCAAATCGGAATCCTGTATCTGTTTCCGATTCAGGCATTTCGTGCATGGGCATAGAACAATCGAATCATCGCCGTGTATCTCCTTGACAAAGCTTAAGAACTCATCGATTCCAAGCAAATATCGTGTGGTAAACGGTCTTCCATTAGAAATCCAGCGCTTATCCATCTGTGCAAGAAATAAAAAAGCTATACTTGAACAACTCATTCTGGTACATCGTATCACTAACCGTGAACAAAGTAGTAACATCCCATGAGCAAACAAATCAATCGGCAGAACAAATTTCAGAAAAGTTTTTGCTATTCTTAGCAATTAGCGCAAGGATGGGAGGGTTCGTAACCTTGGCTTGCAGAGGCGGACGGAAGGGGAGCCCCAGCTAGTCGATCAGCAAAGGTGTTCGCGGGGAATGCGGCCGGAAGGGGAGCCTCGACGAGGTCAGACGTGGAGGGCGGACGCGGAGATGGCGGCCGGAAGGGGGCACCAGCAGGAGCCGCACGGCTTCAACAACCCCGGTGAGGGGAGTCATGAAGGGCTTGCGGGGAGACAGAGGACGGAATGGGAGAGCTCCGTGGAGGGCTTGCGGGGAGACAGAGGACGTCGCCACTGCCACCGCAGGTGGAGAGTCCTGTATCTAGTTTCGAAATGATATTTCTGAATTTGGAGCGCAATCGCGGGTGATTTAGGTCAGAGCGCGCCTAGCCCAAATGTTGGGAGGGCCCCACGTGCTAGCCCCTCTAGCCCCGCATGCCGGCAAGGTGATTATTTAATTTTGGGACTTTTTTCTCCATTCGTGGGTTCTACGTTTCTCCCACGTGCTAGCCCCGCGTGTCGGGCCCACAGTTGATTTTGGTGTGACTTTTTTCTTTACTTCAGTTAAGTAGCCGAATAGACGCGGAGAGACCGAGAGAGGATTAATTGGAGCTCTTCCCCTATAGCGACCTTGCCTTTTTAAAACTGGCCAAGATCCCTGTGTTATTCTGCTAGTCCCTGGATCGAATAGCTAGCACCATAGTTCAAGATGTAATATCATACAATTGTGTCAAGTATCTATTACATCGATGATCCAGAAGAATAAACATTACAAGTTGCATAGCCAAAGGCTAGCATGTTACAAAGTTCAGCAGCGGAAAACTTAAAATAGCATGGAGCCTCATCATCTTCATGTGCCACAGGCAAACATGTTGGTTGCAGACTCGAAACCCTTATTCGTTTCCTTACTCGTCGTCAGAAAACCTGTAACATGTAGGTTACAGCCAAAAATTGGTCAGAACCCTTAAAATGGATCTGGCAAGTGATACTTGTGGACTCATAAGGGCAAACTCCTAATATCTATATGCATATTTGGCTGGTGGAGTTGAAGACTAATTTGCAGAAAACACGAGACTTTCATGGCATGAAAAACACCGTCTCAACTACTCTTGTTCACCCATCAAGTTTTAACTTAGAGAAATTGGAATGTTGAGATCTTCAGTTGACATCCTAGTTCAGCTACTTAGAATTGTCCGTAACCGGGGACATGGCTATGATCATAGTTTTGACACTCTCGAGAGGTTGTGCACTTTCACCACAAGACTTCATCAACCCATTCTGTCCTTGACCTTCTTGAAGTGAAAAGGAAAGGTGAAGATGAAGACGAGACCTTTGGTAACCAGTCCCCTGTTCGTCAGGCAGACCCATATAAGACATTCATCCGCTGAGAACTGCCGGAATCAGGTTCCTAGAACTTACTTAGTCAAGGCAGAGCCATTATACCAAGTGGCTACACTGGAAGCCTTCTAAACTTGGAGGAACTTCACATCTCTTTGATCCTGGGTGGCCGTCCACAGGTGCACATACTCAGGTAACCATGGAAATGGCCCCGAGTAGCCACTCCACTATAAACAACCGGTAGAGCAAGATTCAATTCCACCCAGGTGGTTCATTAACTTAGTGGAATTTTCATCCCTTTACTTTTTATAAAACATTTTCAGCGTAGCAACGCTAATATACACTAAGTTATTATATAGGTACTAGACACTTGGGAATATTTGGAGTAATACTAAACAGGTCTAGCATAGCAATACTAATAACACCTATCATGCTTTACTAAAATAAAACACTAAAATGCATCTAGGAGAAATAATAGGTAATTTATGTAGGACCATCACTTGCCTTTGAAAAACTTGTCGTTGCTAACACTCTCTTTTCAACGTAACTTGGAGCACTCCGTTCAATCTAAATAATAACAAGAAACAACAATAAACAAGCAATAAAGCAAATAAATTGTCGTGGTATTGTCGAACCTAGCCGCGGCAGGGGTGCCATCGAGCTAGGTAGAGAGAGGAGCTTTGGAGTCGTGGGGTGAACGGGCGACATAGAGGTGAGTTTACCCAGCTTCGGATCTCACGTCGGTGGCGAGATCCTACGTGCTGCTATAATTCACTATATGGCAATATCGCCGAGTTACAGTGGATTGAGGTTGAGATTGTACGTGCCCTTAGGCGTCCCAGGGGCCGGCTTATAAAGGCGTCCAGACCCTGGGCTTACAGGAGGAAACCTAACCGACTAAGAACTGAGTCCTACTCTAACCCGGCTTGGGGCTTGCCTTGTGGGCTAAGTCTTCTGCAATGCGGGCCGGCTTCTAGAGTCTTCCCTTAGCCGGATGGGCCTCCCGTGCTTCAGCATACTAGGCCGCCCGGTAAGCCGGATCCGGCTTACCACCACTTTGTGCCACCCTGGTCTGCTGGCTTTTAATCTTCTCTGTGAGGACCCCTGTTCGGCATAACCCCAACAGTAGCCCCCGGAAAGCTTCAAGTATTTCAGCGGCCGGCTTCAATCTTCCGGCAATTTGTTGTCCGGGAAATTCATCGTCCGTCTTCAATCTTGGAGCATTCCCAGAACCCTGAAACCATGTCGAACAGCTTTGTCGAATTTAACTGCGTCGGCTTATATATGCCGAAAAGTATTTGAGCGTGTAACGACACGCGTCCGCCGATTTGATGGTTGTGTCAGACCCGGATGTGTGAGTGGAGGAGCATCTTTTGAATGCAGGGGCTAACTTCCGTTTTTCCCGCGCTAGAACCGAGGCGTCGGAGAGAAGGAACCGTCACCAACGGCTTGATCCGAGACACGTGGCGAGAGACCCGGCCGAGGACCGTTGCACGCATCTTAGTGCAGGGCTATAAATGGCGGCCGCATCGTCTCCTCCGCGTTCCTCAGTCCATTCGCAACCCTAGCTCCAGATCTCATCTCTCCTCCGAGCGCAACCCCACCTTTTCTTCGATTTCCATGGCTTCAAGCAATCCAAGCTCGCCGGTGATTGACGCGACGCCATCGGATTCGGCTCCGCCGATGGGCGGCTCTCCTTCCGCGGCCACCGCCGCTGTCTCCGTGCCACCCACCGCCGCCTCCGAGCCTTCCGCCGCTGCAGCTGCATCTTCCCCATCTCCGGTGGACACCTTCACCGTGCCAGGCCGCGACGAAGTGGCCTTTGCGAAAGCCGCAGCCGAAGCCGCTGCCTCTGCCACTCAAGCCCCCAAGGCTTCTGACACCACAGCCGAAGGAGCTAGCGCTGGAGAGGACGAAGAGGAGGAAGCCGGCAGCGATAAAGGTGCTGCCAGCAACCCGACACATAATTGGGTCGGCTCAGCTGTAGAAGAAGGCGAGCTCAAAAGCATGGCGGCCGATGGCGTCATTCCTCCGGCATCCTCTACTTCGCCGGCTTGGAGATCCGCCTTGGACGACCCGTATCCAACCCCAGTCCGGGATGAGCGGGTACTTCTCTCCTCCCATGTCTGTAGAGGTTTTTCTTTGCCGCCGTCAGCATTTCTGATAGAAATACTCGACCACTACGGCCTCCAACTCCATAACATCACCCCGAACAGTTTGCTATACATTTCCGGCTTTGTAGCTCTATTCGAAGGTTACTTAGGTATAAAACCTAGGCTAGACTTCTTCCATAGATGCTTCTTAGTCAAGAGGCAGACTGTCAACAAGGAGCTGCTAGTGGTCGGCTCAATCAGTTTCAACTGCCGCCGGGACATGGACTGGTACCCTCAGGTCCCCATCGTTGATTCGGCAAAGGGATGGGCTTCGACCTTCTTTTACTGCAAGGACGTGGCACCTCCGAACCGGCTGGAGGGCCTAGCCCCCTTCACAGATATAGCCGGCACGCCCATGCCGTCCTGGACGAAGAAGCCGTCGGCGAAGATGCCGGCAGACCATGTCGCCATTCAGGCGAAGATTTCAGAGTTAACCTCCAGCTCTCCTCCCTTAACTGGGGAGGACACCATAATATGCTGGGTCAAAAGACGGATCCAGCCCCTCCAGCACCGTACCCGCCTTTTGTGCGAGTACACTGGTAATGCTGATCCCATGAGGACCAGCGAGAAAGACATGGATGAGGAGCTCTACCACGCGCGCCTCAACCGCCTAATCAAAACCCGGCCCAACGAGGGTCGGCAATATGAAGAATCGATGCCAATGTTCACGGCGTCCAACCCTCCCCCAAAGGTACTTTGCCGAAAACAAAGTTCAATTCTTTGAAGGGATGTTGGCTTTTCAGCCACAAGCTGACTTGTTTTAATCCTCAGATTCCAGGCCTTTCCACTTCTGGATCAGCTGGCACGTCGTCGTACAGCAAAGTGATCCAGCGCCCCGTTACCTTTTCTTCGGCTCAAGCAGAGAGCCGGAAGAGGAAGGGCCAGTCGACCGCTAGCAGCGCTAAGTCGACTGAAGACGACGATGCACTTGCTGGGCTCAATATCCCCAGTAAGAAGTAAGTCGACTGATAACATCTCCTCCTTCCCTTACAGCAAAGCCGGATTTGCTAAACATCTTTTACCTTTGCAGGATGAAGAAAGGTGCTCCGTTAAAAACTAAAATGGTCGCCATGAGGAAGAAAGCCTCTCCTGCCATCCCTCCACCAACTCCTCCGGTTCCAGAGCCGAACCCAACAGAGGATAACACGCGTGCCATGGTGACGGCTCCACCTGTTGGGAGAGCCGGGGTCACTCCCCCCACACAATGGACGGAGATAACGGGGAAGGTGACTGAAACCTCTTCTCCAAGGGCTGAAGCTCCGGCTGATGATGCCCCAATCCTTCACCCAATCAAAGCCGAAGCCTTCGACGAGGAAGGGCGCATCAAGCCGGAATTCATGAGCCGGTTCATGAAGGCACCTCGGTTTCCCCGGAAGAAGGGAACGACCGTCCGGGATGACGAACCGGATCATACCAAGGCCTATGATACCTTTGATGTCATAGAGATCCTTGAAGATCAGCAGAATTACTTTGCTGATAGCTTTGAGGCCGGCATGACGCTTCTCCGCGAGCACTACCAGGTAAAATATCTTACCCAGTAGCCCCCGAGCACTATGCCGGGTTAAGTTATTAAGACTAGCCGTCATAGTGATCCGAGTTAATGCGAATGCATACAATTAGCCCCTTAACCATGAAATGTCGCCATGTAACCACCTTAACTTGTAAACATAGCTTTAGGCTTTTAGCAATTCCTTACGCAGATCCACCGAAAAATTGGCGCTGAAACCCTCAATTCTTTGGGTATACGAAATCAGGAGATGCGTCGGCTCAAGACTGAACTGGCGACAAAAGATGCCATCATCGAAGGGTTTGAGGCGGACCGGGTTCAATACCAAGGTACAAACGCCGAATCTTTAGCTTTTGAGTTCTAGGCTTTCTTTTATACTGCTGACACTTTTGTTTTGCAGACGCCATTATCAAAGCCAAAGAACTTGCCGAGAACGCCGGCATTGTCGACCGGCTCCGGGACGAGAATATTGAGCTGAATAAGCTCAACCAATCGATGGCGGCAGAACTAGAGACGACCAGGAAGAATCTTGCCAAAGCCGAACAACTCCTGGAATCAGAGAGGCAGAGCCACAAGGATGCCTTCAATGAAATCCAGGACCGGCTTAATAGGCGCCTCGATGAGTCACTGGCCATCGACAACCAGCTTTTGAGTAAGTATCGAAAAAACTTAAACTCATCGCTTTGTCTTAGGCAAATATAACTGAACTTCACCCTTCTGCAGCTCCGGCGGGTTACGGCCATGAGCTAACGGCGGAAAACCGGCTTGACCGGATTCTGGAAGTAGGGGAGCTTATCCCGAAGATTATCTCTTCGGGAAAAGATCTTGCTGAGAAGTTCTTTCCCGGCAACCCCGAACCCCCGACGGATCTTGCCAGCTTAGAAGCTGAACTGAGCGAATCGGCTTCATTCTTCGATGAACGCCTTCGTTCTAGTGCTCGTGGAGGTGCCAAGAGAGCTTTGGGCTTGATGATGGCACATTACCCGGAGGCAGAAGCGTGGCGAGTGGCATCCGGCTTCCCTCTTGAAAAGGAGGACGGCACGCCGCTAGACGAGCAAGATCGTAAGAAGATCCTTCGGTCCGTCTCCGGTTATGCCAGCAAGATTGCCAACATGGTCTCCTTGACCACCATCTTCAAGGAAATGCCGTGTCCGCCAACTCCTGTCCAATCAGATGAAGATACTGAGGCGGTGGAGAAATCGTCCTGAGCCGAACTTGCTCGTTGAGCCGGCTATCCTGAAAATGTAATGGGCAACATGTAAAGCCGTCCAAACAATGTACATGTCTAGAACTAATTTAGCCTTTTGTTGTACGTTAATCAGCTTTATATTTTCCAAACTTGCAATTTTTATGCCTCAGTTAAATCTGGCCTTGACGCCTTAGCCTTTAAGCGCCGGCAAACCTATGGTGAAGCTAACTCGCTGAGCAACAGGGTACGCAATGACCAATCTGTTTAGACTCAGAACAAGTGCCGCCTTTAGGTGCCGAAACGCTTTGAAGCAACCCGGCGCAAAAAGCTAGCAGACAAACATTAATTTGGCAAAACGTTGATTTTTCACCACCTTAAGGCGTATTCAACATGAAAGAGTTTACCAACAAGAGCAACATAGGCAATTTCGGGTAAACAGACTAACAATAAGATCATAGGGAAATAAAGGATGGTACAGATTCTCGAATTCGACATGAGAGAAACCAATTTTTATTTCATGATCACATTGACATGGTTACAATAGAATTTGCTAAGTGTAAAAAGGACGTAGCTGAGCGATATTCCACGGACGTTTCGTCTCATCTAAGTCATCATCTACATGCCTTATCCTCTTGCGACCTTTCTTCCTGGGATCTTTCTTTGAATCCCTTAAGTCGAGGAGATAATATGACCCGTTTTTCAGGACTTTGCTGATAACGAAAGGCCCTTCCCAAGGAGGGGATAATTTGTGCTGCCGGCTTTGCACAAGCCGAAGCACTAAGTCGCCTTCTCGAAAAGATCGATTCCGCACTCTACGGCTCTGGTAACGACGTAGATCTTGTTGATAGATGGCGGATCTTTGGAGAGCTAACTCTCTTTCTTCTTCGAGGATATCTAAGCCGTCTTTGCGTGCTTCTTCTGCGTCTTCTTCGACGTAGGCTGCGACTCTAGGCGAATCGTGGATCATGTCGGATGGGAGCACCGCTTCTGCACCATATACCAGGAAGAAAGGGGTGAAGCCGGTTGATCTATTTGTGGTAGTACGAATACTCCATAAGACCGCCGGCAATTCCTCAACCCAAGCGCCGGCTGCTCGATGCAAAGGAGTTTCAAGCCTCGGCTTAATACCCTGCAGAATAATGCCGTTAGTGCGCTCTACCTGTCCATTGGATTGTGGGTGTGCCACTGATGCCACATCGAGTCGGATCTTTGATCGGCTACAGAACTTCGCTAGCTCACCGACGGCAAAGTTTGTGCCATTGTCAGTGATAATGCTATGCGGTATGCCGAATCGAGTTGTAATCTCGACGATGAACTTTGTTGCCGTTGCTCCGTCGAGTTTCTTGATGGGCTTTGCCTCCACCCACTTCGTGAATTTGTCGACCGCCACCAACAGGTGGGTTAAGCCTCCTCTCGCCGTCTTAAAGGGTCCCACCATGTCGAGCCCCCAGACCGCGAACGGCCAAGTGATAGGGATCGTTCGGAGCTCTGAGCCGGCAAGTGAACCTGCTTTGCGTAGCGCTGACATCCTTCACAAGTCTTGACGATGTTGATAGCATCCTCTTTAGCCGTCAGCCAGAAGAATCCGTGCCGGAATGCCTTGGCGACTAACGCCTTTGCCGCCACGTGATGCCCACATTCGCCGGAGTGGATTTCTTCTAAGATTTGCCGTCCTTCCTCTGGAGAGACGCATCTTTGAAAGATGCCGGATGTGCTCCTCTTGTAGAGTTGCCCGTTAATAATCGTGTACGCCTTTGCTCGACGCTCAATTTGACGGCTTAACACCTTGTCGTCCTTGGGCAGTTTCTTATTAACCAGGAAATCAATGTAGGGTGTGGTCCAATCTGGGGTTACCAAGCACACCTGAACTGATTCTGCCGACAAAGGGTAATCTTCATCGCCGCCTTTGATGGACGGCTTGTGAAGGTGATGGAGGAATACGTCTGGTGGCACTACCTTTTTCTTGGATCCTATTCTAGCCAAGGCATCAGCAGCTTCATTGTCATCTCGGGAGATATGTCGAACCTCTAAGCCGGCAAAACATCGGCCGAATTCGTCGACTGTTCTTCTGTATTCCGCCATTGTGGGACTCTTCGTGTCCCAACATCCATCGAGTTGCTGCACAACCAGATCCGAGTCGCCATAACAGAGGATGCGCTGTACTCCCAATTCCTTAGCCATGTGAAGACCGTGTAGGAGAGCCTCATACTCTGCTACATTGTTGGTGGCATTGAAGTGGATTCGAAGGACATAACTAAGCTTATCACCCTTAGGCGATTTTAGAACTACTCCAGCCCCCGAGCCTTCCTTCATCTTCGAGCCATCGAAGTGCATTATCCAGTACTGAGAATCCGGCAAAGGTGTGCTTTCCATAGCCTCTGTCCAATCTGCAACAAAGTCGGCTAAGACCTGAGACTTGATGGCGGTCCTCGGCTTGTACTGTATGTCGAAAGCTGCTAACTCGATGCCCCATTTGGCTACTCGACCCGTTGCGTCGGCATTGTTGATGATTTCCCTTAATGGAGCCTTGCTGACCACCGTGACTGTGTGATCATGGAAGTAATGACGCAGTTTCCTGGCGGCAAAGAATACGCCATAGGCTAACTTCTGGTAGTGGGGATAGCGCTGCTTTGAATCTGAGAATACCTCGCTAATAAAATAGACGGGGCGCTGATCCGGCCATTGCTTTCCCTCTTCCAGGCGCTCAACTACAATGACGGCACTGATAACAAAATTTGTGGCCGACAAATAGAGCAAGAGTGGCTCTCTTTCCTTTGGAGCCGCCAAGATTGGAGCATGCGTCAAGGTATACTTCAGCTGAGCTAAAGCTGCTTCTGCTTCCTCCGTCCAGACGAAACTATCCGACTTTTTGAGGAGTTTATACAGAGGCAAAGCTTTATCTCCAAGCCGGCTAATGAAACGGCTTACAGCCGCCGTGGAACCCGTAAGCCGCTGTATGTCCTTTAGACAAGTCGGCTTCTCGATGTTCTGAATCGCTTTTATCTTTTCCGGGTTAACTTCAATTCCCCTTTGGGAAACAATGAAACCCAGAAGCTTGCCTGCGGGTACACCGAAGACGCATTTTGCCGGATTAAGCTTCATCTGGTACTCCCTTGGGTTTGCAAAGGTTTCCGACAGATCAGCGATGAGGTCGCCACGCTTCTTCGACATGACTGCAATGTCGTAAACATAGACGTGAACATTGCGGCCGATTTGCTTGTCCAGACACCGCTGCATACACCTTTGGTAAGTAGCACCGGCATTCTTTAAGCCGAACGGCATTGTGACATAGCAATAATTTCCATACGGCGTAGTGAAGGATGTCTTGATTTGATCTGACTCCTTCATCTTTATCTGATGGTAACCCGAATAAGCGTCCAGAAAACATAGCATCTCTGAGCCGGCAGTTGAATCAATGACCTGATCGATACGCGGTAAAGCGAACGGATCCTTAGGGCAGGCTTTGTTTAAGCCGGTGAAATCAATGCACATACGCAGCTCCGAGGTGTTCTTCTTTGGGACTAGCACGGGATTCACCAACAACCAATCAGTGTGGACAACTTCACGAATGAATTTGGCGGCTGTGAGCCTTAGGATCTCCTTTCCAACCGCCTTGCGCTTCTCAGTTCCGAGCCGACGAAGGCCTTGCTTGACCGGCTTCGCGTCCTTGTTGACTTTTAGGGAGTGCTCGGCAAGTTTCCTCGGGACACCTGGCATGTCAGATGGTGACCAGGCAAATATGTCCCGGTTCTCACGGAGAAACTTGACGAGCTTGCCTTCCTATTTGTCGTCGAGACCGGTGCCGATGATGGCCTCCTTTGTCGGATCCTCCTTTGAGAGCTTGATTTTCTTGGTGTCATCCTTTGGCTTGAAGCTTGAGTCGACTTTAGAGGACGGCTTTTCAGTTGCCGGCATCTCATCAGGACCAATTTTTTCTTGAGGTCCTCCAACTCCTCCCTGCAGATTGCTTGTTCAGCATGGACGGCATTGGAGGCCTCGCATTCCTTGGCTTTCTTGAAGTCTCCCCTAACTGTGATGACGCCATTGGGTCCCGGCATTTTCAGCATGCTGTAGATGTAGCAGGGGCGAGCCATAAACTTGGCGAAAGCCGGACGTCCAAAGATTGCATGGTAAGCACTTCTGAAGGGAACCACCTCAAAAGAGACGTCCTCAGTCCGAAAATTATCGGCTTCACCAAAGGTGACCTTCAGGGTAATTTGCCCCATCGAGGAAGCTTGTCGTCCCGGCACAATCCCATGAAACTTCACAGTACTGTGGGTGAGTTGTGACTCGGAAATACGCATCCTCCTTAACGTTGCGGCGTAAAGTATGTTGATACTGCTGCCGCAATCCATGAGAACCTTTGTCAACTTGTACTTGTCGACTATTGGTGACGAGGTTAGGGCTCGGCAAATCCCTGGGTCGAGTACCCCGGGTTGATTGAAGGGGAGGAAGATGAATGTTGGTGATCACGACGGCTAACAGGGGCGATTTACCCAGGTTCAGGCTCCCGGAGGATAACACCCTACTCCTGCTTGTATGGAATTATGATCAAGGTGGCTACAATGGCGAGATGGCAATCTCGCTAGGGTTTGAGTTGGTGTTCGCTAGTTGCTTAGTTGCCCTAGACGAGGGACCCTCCCAGCCTTTATATGATAGGCTGGGTCTCGGGTGAACGGTGCTGATGGCATGTACAGGATGATCAAGCTGATGACCTAACGGCGACTGCCTTGGGCCGCACATCATCCTTCTTGGGCCTTCCTTGGCGTGACCCAGGTACCACCACCGTGGGGTACTCGCAAGGTAACCCCACAACAGTAGCCCCCGAGTGCTTAGTCGAATCGTAGAGTCGGGTAAAGGACTCCTTCCTTCCGGGCACGCCACCAGGTTCCTGAAAGGAACAAATAAAATGGTCGACTCCGGCCGTTCAGGGCTTATGGAGGATTTCTTAGCCGAAACCTCGACTGCAGGGTGAAAACTGCGAGTGTTGGTCTGATCGGTGATTTTTCGACTCCGATTGGTCTGAGTCATTCGGGAGCGCGAACAGCGCTCCCGATGGGAGTAGCCCCCGAGATTAAGCTGAATTGCTTGCAATTGAGGTTAAACTCAATTTTTCCTTCAGTCGAAAAGCCCGCTCCCGATGGGAGTGAAGTGACTCGAATTGACGGAGTCGCAACTTGCTTTGCATGACTTACTTTGTACTCGGCCGGTTTGGCTTACTGCTTTAAGTTTGCTCAGCTCGTGGAGCTTACTGTATTTCTTGTGCAGTCGAATGGACTTGTCGAGTCGACTCAGCTTTTAGAGCTTACTGTATTTTTGTTGCACTCGAATGAACTGTCCGGGTGCTCCATCAGCCCATTGGCTTACCACGCCTCCGCAGATGACGTCAGTGCTGACGCTTTCGGCGTGCTCTGCGTCCGATGGGACGTGACATGGTGGTCCCAGTGCCAGCCTTGACTGATCTGACCGTTGGGCACGAACTTTTCGCGGCGTGATGAAGACGCCTCGATTCCCGCGCGTAGTGGGAGGCGACGGTTGGCCTCTCTGCGCGACGCGTGGACGGCCGGATGAGGTTGTGGAGAGTGGCTTCGCGGTGAACGGCCAGGATGAACTGTCCCCGCAGTATATATTTTTCACCGCGGTGGGGAACAGTTCACGCCATCCTCATTTCGCCGCCATCTCCTCTGCTTTCTCCTCCATTGCTGCTCTTGCGCCCAGTTCTCCAGAGCTCTCTCCACTGCCAGTTTCTTCTCCACCCATCATGAGCAAGGTTACGCTGAAGAGGGGAAAGTCTGCCGCTGGCGCCGTCGCTGCCACCGAGGCTGGCGTGATGAAGAAGCCCGAGGGCGACTGGACGAAATCGTCGGTGAAAAAGGCCGATCTTGAGGGCCTCCGCGTGCGCGGGCTGCTGCCGCCGGCGGACCAGGCGGCGGCGCGCGCAACAGGGAAGGCGGTATTCCCCACCCCTCGCGAGGGGGAACACGTATGCTTCGTGGATTTTCTTCTGCGGGGTTTCGGGTTCCCCCTCCACGATTTTGTTCGTGGTCTTCCGTATGCTTATGGGGTTCAGATCCACGATCTGACCCCCAATAGCGTCTTGAGCATCGCGAGCTTTATCGTGCTTTGCGAGTGCTTCTTGGGGATCGCACCCCACTGGCTGCTATGGAAGTCGTTGTTCCTCATCAAGAGGAACGTGGGGAAGAGCGGGCAAGTGTACCCGGTGGACGGCTTCGGCATCCAGGTGCGCGGCGACACCGCCTTCTTCCAGATGAAGAAATCTGACTCCGTCCAAGGCTGGCGGAGGAAGTGGTTCTACGTCAGGTGCGACCAGGAGGGGCTTCTTCCTTTCGCGGCTGATCGCGAGTTGAAGAAGACGAAGGCATGGGCGCACCCGCTGTCGAAGGAAGACAGGGAGGCGACTCAACCCTTACTGGCGCTTCTCAGTGGGCTGTTGAAGAGCCTTGGGCGCGAGATGGGTGGAGTGCATCTCATTGCCACTTTCTTCAGGCTTCGGGTGCAGCCGCTCCGTGCTCGCGTCCACCCGATGTGGGCACTTGAGCACGGCGATGAACTCGGCGATGATGAAGTTGAGTCGAAGGTGAGGAGCATCACCAGTCTCCGAGCCGCCGATCCGTGCAACATCAAGTGCCCGGTCCAGCCGTATGGGCCGAATAACCCTGTGCCTGAGGTAAGATTCCTTCATGCTTTGCTTCTGTTTTATATGCTTTTGTCGAAATCTTCTTTTGTCTGAGCCGAATTCCTGGGCAGGGTCGTTCCAACATTGTCAGCCTTCCTCCGTTGATGGAGAACGGACCTCATGAAGAGGCGGAGTTCCCTGAGGATGAAGAGGTTGATGAAGATGACGTTCCCTCCGCCACTTCTCGGAGTGAAGAGGTGGTGGAGGACGATGAAGATGAAGAGCCGCTGCAGAAGCGGCAGAGGCGGAAGGGTGGCGAGTCTGCTTCGGCTTCGTCACCTGCAAAGCAGGTGGAGGTGGAGGACGTGGGCGAGGCGAGCGAGTCGTCCTCGGGTGCCAGGTACACGAGCGACCCGGCAGAGCCTTTGGTCGTGCCTCCCCTTAGCTCTGCGCCGCCGACTGGGTTCGGAAGGATGCCCTCCGTCTCCCTGGGCAGCGATGATGATCAGGACGTCACCAGGTTAGTCTTGAAACCATCACCTTGTTCTGTCGAGTGCCCTTTTTGCCTTTGCGAGTGTTTGAATTGAATTATCCTGTCACAGCAACTGCACTGGCGCTGTCGGTTCTTCGCCTCCAGAGATGGAGCACACTTCTGCTCCCGTGTTGGAGCAGACCGCGAAGGCGACCGAAGAAGAGCCGCAGGCGGGTGATGCGTCGACCTTGAAGGCTTCGACTTCCTCCGTTCCCGAGAAGACTGCTGATGCGACCTCGTTGGATGCTGGATTGCTTGAGCATGTAAGTGTCTCTTAACGCAGTCTGCAATATCTGTATCGGGTGCGCGAACAGCGCTCCCGATGGGAGTAGCCCCCGAAGATGTGCGTGACTAGAATAGTCGGGCGTAGATTGATATCTTGTTCTTTTCCACAGCCGTTTTCTCGCCAACTGCTGGAGGGAGCCGCAGCCTTTGTGCGGATGGAGAAGGAGAGGGATCGACTCCGCACTGCTCTGGAGCAAGCGAACAGTGAGTACTAACCCTTGTGTTCGAGAAGTGCCTCGACTGAGTTTGGTGATGACTTTTGCTCCTTTGATCCACAGGCGAGAGGGAGAGCACGGCGAAGCGGGTCGCGGAGCTGGAGAAATCTCTGGGTGAAGCTCAAGAACGTGAGCGAACCCGGGATGCTCTGGAGAAGGCTCAGATTGAACATTTGCTGTCACTCGCCAACGCTACTGGAAGTAAGTATCTCGGCTGTTCGCCTACTTTTTCTTTTGTCGACTTCTGGTATCTTATCGGTGTGGTCTTTTTGGAGCAGAGACTTATGGAGGTGCTCCTCCCGAAGGAACTTCCAGTGCCAATGTCGGCTTGGCTGATGTTGTCGGCTTCGTCGATCGCGTCTGTGCGTATGCCTCGACGGCACTGCAGAAGTCCACAGGCGCCCTGGCGACTGTGCACCGGAGCATCTTCCCCAACCAGCCGTCGCCGGACGCTGTTGACGCGCTTGCGGCTCCATTTGAAGGTGAAGCGACCACCATGGCGGACTACACGCGTGCTCAGACGGTACGCGGCTCAGAGCTCACTTTCCAGCTCCTACTTGGTCACCAAGTCGCAGGTGACTTTGAGAAGGTTGTCAGCGACTTCCCTCGGAGGCCTGATGGCAAGACCGCGTCCCTTAGCTCTGTGAAGGCGTGGGCGAGTCAGCTGGCTGCGAAGCTGGTTGCCACCTTCGAGAAGAGAATCGCCAAGGCTGCAGAGTTGGCCGCTAGGAAGGGCCGTTCTCGGTCGGAGTCTGCAATGTAGTTTCCTTTGTTTTAGGGTTCTTCTTCTTTTGAACTTGGTCTGTAATGAAACTCATGATCTGCGAAGTCTTTTGGCCGCGAACATGCTAGTGTCGAAATATAATTTTGTCTTTGAGTCTTCTGTCATATGAATTTGCTTGACAATGTCGAAAATTGGCAGTCTGAGATGGGCGAGGCTCCTGCTGTCGCTGGAACTGCTGGTGCGGGTGAGGACGAGGATACCTCTTCGGCTGCACCCACTCGCCCTCGTCGTCAAGCTCCTCCAGCCCACGCGCGAAGTGTGAATGATCAGCGAGTGATTGCTTACATGAGGAACAAGATCGTTGAGCTTGAGTCGAAGTTGAGGACCGCCGAGTTGGAGTTGGAGCGCTTGAAGTCACGGCCTGCTGCGCCATTCTCACAGCGCGAGGAATTCCTTCTTGGCCAGATAGACCTGATCAGTCGGCAACTGCAAGGATGGTCTTCTGACGCTTTGCTCTGGTTTCTTTATGTTTTCACTGTTCTAAGTGCTGGGTCTTCATGCAGATGTGAATGCTGACCGGAAGGCCGAGCAGGGTCGAGTGGACGAGCGAGTGGATAGAGAAGCCGCCGGTGACTCACTCGAAGCTCGTCAATTTTGGTCGGACAAATCCAAGGGCGGTGTACTTGCTAGGATGCTGGATCGCACCTGGCGGGCTTCTCTGCTGTAACATCCCAAGATTTTCAAAATTTTGAAAAATCAAAAAATCAAAAACTTTTTGAAAATTTTAAGTATTTTGTTTTGGAAATCCAAAATCATGCATGCATGCATCATTCTCTTGCTTGATTGCATTTATTTTTCCAAAAGATGGAATTCTATTTCCACTTTAAACCCTATTTGAGAAAAATGTCATAAAGGGCCTATTATGCTCTATATAATAATTTGGTTTCTATGATTTCATTTGTTGGCCAAGTATAGTGCCAAAGTGCTATGTTTAGAATAATCTTTCTAAAAAGTATTTTATTAAATTAATTGGAAAAGATTTGATTTTATTTTGACCTTGGAAAAATATCACCTATTACCTTTTAAAATGCCAAAGGTATTTGGGGTAATTTATTTTGGGTAAAAATAACAAAAAATGAGTTTATCATGGTTATACCACATGATACCACTCATATTATTTTCCTGGATTTTATTTGAGTTCAAAAGATTTTATAAAAGCCTATTTGTTATTTTAACCTAAAGGTGTCAATTATGCAATTATTACATAATTGATTTTAGTTAAAAATAAAATATTATGGAAAGAGGTTTCAAAGTATTTAAAAAGGATTATTTTGATTTTACAAAAATTATTCGAATTGGTTTGAATCAGTTTGAACTAATATTTCAAAAGTTATTTGCTTTTCTGAAAACAGAAAATTAGAAAAAGAAAAGGAACAAAAAAAAAGAAAAAGAGAAAGCCAGGCCGGCCGAACCAGCCCAGCGGCCCAGCACCATCCCCGCTCTTCTCACCCGCGCGCAGCCCGCCAGAAGCCCGCAGCTCTCCCCCTCCCGCTGACTGGTGGACCCCACAAGTCAGCACCGACACCTACGTCTTCTTCCCCTTTTCACGCGCGCGTCTACGGCAACTACCGACCGGCGATCAAGGTCATCAATCCAGGCCATTAAGGCCATGATTCGCTTCCCCGTTGGCACCTACTTAATCCCCTCCCCAGCCTCTCTCGATTGCCCCCGAAAGCGCCCTCAAAGAGCCGCTAGGCTGCCCGTGCTCGAGCTCGACTTCCGCCACTGTCGCCGGCGAGGTTTCTTCATTTCCGGCGAACTCCGGCAATCCCGAGCCCTCTCTCAACTCCCTACCTCTCTATTTTCGTCGTGCGCATCTTGCTGACATGGTTTGGCATTTGTTTGTGCCCCAGATCAACGCCTTCGTCCTTGACCGACGACCACCGCCGCGGGAGCCAAGTCCGGCGAGGAATTTCCGGCGAACCGGAGCTCCTAGACGTCGACCACCGCGCCATCGAGTTCTCCTCGACGTCCTGCATTCCCTTGGTAACGAAACCCCTCTCCCTCTGTTCCTCTTTTCGCCGGAACGCGCGACGCCGGCCATGTCGCCGCCACGGTTGGGTCACCGGAGCAACTCCGGCAGCCGCCCACTGAAACCCTAGATCTGAGGCCGTTAGATCTATTTTGAACGGCCAAGATTAGATCTATTTAAACGAACCGGTACGGTCCAGTCAGCGTGCACAGTCAGCACACAGTCAGCACCCCCAGCCAATCAGAAGCCGCCAAGTCAGATCCAGTCAGCGCCAGCGTGGAGTAGATTTTCTGGATTTATTTTAATCTGTTTATTTCGCAGAAAAGCCCCTGCAACTTAGAATTATCATAACTTTTTATCTGTTCGGCCAAATTCAAATATTTTTATATATTTGAAATCCTTAGAACCTGTAGAATCTTTCTGGCGTTTTAGTTTTCTGTTTTGACAAGTTTAAATTTATTTGAATTTCAAATGTGAAATTTGAGTAAATTTGTCATAACTCTAGTTTAAAAATAGCTTTTTGAGTAAATCCAATTGGGTTAGTTTAGTTTTGAAACCCTCTGTCCAGTAGGGCAAACCCCATATTTTCTGTAATTAGTTATTTAACAGTAGTTTTCAATTTGTGTTTATTCCCTTTTGGGAATTGTTTTGTATTGTTGTTATAATAAAAATTGTTTTAATTGCATTTTGACTTCATGCATATTTCTAAAACCAGAAAACTTAGTTTAATGTTTTTCCTATGATTTTAATTGCATTTCATACATAGCATATTTTTGTTGTATTGTTATTATTTTGTATGATTATTGTTGTTCTGTTTGTTTATGTGTGGCTTGTTTATTTTATTAGTTTATTCGGAGAGTCACGAAGACTTTGGTGGTTGCTACTCCTGCCACTCCTGTTGCCAAGGAAAGTGGCACACTTGCATACTTTTCGTCCTATTATTTTGATATATGCATTGGTGTAGCTTTTACTTAGAAAATTTGCATGATAGGCTTATTAGTATTGCTATGCTAGACCTGTTTAGTATTACCCTAGAATATTCCTAAGTGTCTAGTACCTATATGATAACTTAGTAGAATAGGTAAATGCTATGCTATGTGTTTTGTATCAAAAGCTAATGAAAATTCTACTAAGTTAATAAACTACCTGGGTGGGTGGTTGGAATAAAGCAATTCCCCATATATGGGAGGATGAATTGTAGAAGAGGGTGATTCCCTATTTTGGGAGGAAGGATCATACATGGTCCCCTGACTTAGGAGGATGAATCACACTTGCGGAATGCCACCCAGGATCAAAGGGATTTGAAGTTACTCCAAGTGAGGATTGCTTCCAGTGCAGCCACTAGTCATATGGGCTCTGTCTTGACGGAGTAAGTTGTGTGGACCTGGGTCAGTGAGATCTGATGATGTAGAGGGATAGGACGGCAGTGATCTCGCTAGTAGTACCACGGGAAGACACTTCTGAAAAAGTCTCGTCTCGATCTTCTCCTTTCCTTTTTACTAAATGAGGGTGAAGGACAGAATGGGTTGATCGAGTCTAGTGGGGAAAGTGCCACAAACTCTCGAGAGTATAAAACTATGATCATAGCCGTGTCCCCGGTTACGGACAATTCTGAGCAGCTGAATAAGGACGTCAACGGAGGATCCCAACATTCCAATTTCTCTAAGTTAAAAACTTGATGGGTGAATAAGGGGGATTTGAGACACTGGTGCGCCCAGGGATGTCTCTTAAAGTTTTGGAAAGAAAGAATTGGTTTTGAAAGAATAGGATAAAATTGGCTTTATGCAAAATAGCCTTCAAACTCCACAAGCCAAATATGCATATAGGTTATTAGAGTTGTTCTAGTATGAGTCCACAAAGTGTCACTTGCCAGTTCCATTTTATGGTTCTGACCCACCTTGTTGATATCTTTTATCAGGTTGTTCTGACGATGAGTGAGGTTTCGTTAGGGGTTTCGAGTCTGCAACCAACATGTTTCGCCTGTGGCTACATGAAGATTGGGACTCCATGCAATAATATTTAGTCTTCCGCTGTTATTTTTGTTTATGCTAGCTTCGAGCTATGCAAAGTTGTAATGGATTATTTAAGTCTGGATCATTTTTGTAATAAATTGATACAATGTTATGGTATTCATCGTAAACTGTGTGTGCAAATGATTCGATCCAGGTATTTGCACTATACACAGGGATCTTGGCCTATTTTAAAAGGGCAGGGTCGCTACATCTGCTCTTGGAAGGTTGCAGAAAAACCCTCCTGCAGGTCAACAAGGTGTTCTTTCCGCACAACGAGCAGCCTGACGGACTGCATGCGCTGCTGGAGAGGTACCGCGAGGGCAAAGGCAAGGCGTTGAAGGAAGTCGTGCACACCCAGCTTGTTGCCGGGGCGAACGTAGCACTGGCGTACGTTCGAATGCACCGGCCCCATCTTCCCTTGGACAAGGTGCTTGACGGCATGCCTGGACCAGGTGACTACGCCGATACTCTTGCGGCTGCGCGTCAGATGATTCAGCAGGTCCAGGCCTTCAGTGAGCAACTTGTGGGGCCGCTTGATGCNTGTTCGTCCTATTATTTTGATATGCATTGTTGTAGCTTTTACTTAGAAAATTTGCATTTAGGCTTATTAGTATTGCTATGCTAGACCTGTTTAGTATTACCCTAGAATATTCCTAAGTGTCTAGTACCTATATGATAATTAGTAGAATAGGTAAATGCTATGCTATGTGTTTTGTATCAAAGCTAATGAAAATTCTACTAAGTAATAAACTACCTGGGTGGGTGGTTGGAATAAAGCAATTCCCCATTTACGGGAGGATGAATTGTAGAAGAGGGTGATTCCCTAGTTTGGGAGGAAGGATCATACGTGGTCCCCTGACTTAGGAGGATGAATCACACTTGCGGAAAGCCACCCAGGATCAAAGGGATTTGAAGTTACTCCGAGTGAAGATTGCTTCCAGTGCAGCCATTAGTCATATGGGCTCTGTCTTGATCAACTAAGTTGCGTGGACTCATCCCGGCTTGACAGGTGGTGGTAGAGGTTTGTAGGTGGAGCGCGTCACCGGTATGGGATGGGAAAATGCTTCTGAAAGATCTCGTCTTAACCTTCTTCTTTTCCCGGAACACCAATGGAGTGTGAGGGATAGTTTGGGTTGGTTAAGTCTAATGGTGAAAGTGCACAACCTCTGCAGAGTGTCAAACTAAGTACTTAGCCGTGTCCCCGGTTATGGACAACTTTGAGCAACTGATCAAGGACGTCAACGGAGGATCCCAACATTCCATTTTCTCTAAGTTAAAGTTGATGGGTGAACAAGGGTAGATCAAACGGTGGTTTTCATGCCATAAAAGTCTCGTATAGATGAAAAGATGTTTTACAAAGAGTTAGGCAAAATTTGGCTTTATGCAAACAGCCTTCAAACTCCACAAGCCAAATATGCATATAAGTTATTAGAGTTTTCCTCTATGAGTCCACAAAGTGTCACTTGCCAGTTCCATTTTATGGTTTTGACCCACCTTGTTGATATCTTTTCTCAGGTTGTTCTGACGACGAGTGAGGTTTCGTTAAGGGTTTCGATTCTGCAACCAACATGTTTTCGCCTGTGGCTACATGAAGATTGGGACTCCATGCAATAATTTTAGTCTTCCGCTGTTATTTTTGTTTATGCTAGCTTCGAGCTATGCAAAGTTGTAATGGATTTTTTAAGTCTGGATCATTTGTGTAATAAGTTGATACAATGTTATGGTATTCATCGTAAACTGTGTGTGCAAACGATTCGAATCCAGGGATTTGCACTATACACAGGGATCTTGCCTATTTTTAAGTGCAGGTCTGCTACAGATGGTATCAGAGCACTGTGTGCCTGTAGGTTCGAAACCCTAGGTTCGGATTAGAACTAGGAAAAGACCTAGAATGGAAAATCTATGTTATTCAATTTTCTTAAAAAAAGAAAATATTTGCAAGTTATCTTTTCTCATACTCTTAGCTACTACTCATCTATAAGTCTTCTTCCCTTATTTAAAATGACCCTTCTTGGTGGATACAATCAACTGATGTCAGACCGATGAAGATCAACACAAGACAGTTGTACTGCATTGGAGGCCAAAGAAGAGTTTGAAGTTATTGAAGAAAGAGATAGATGCGACCACCAATTTTAGTTACCTTATTAGAACAACGAATGTCGTGTTAGTGTATTGATCATGTCAATCTGTGTGGCATGAAAGTACTAGGTTGTTTGTTGAATCTGTTGTTTGAGTGATGAATGTCTGTTTGGGTAGGAATACTTCTCTTAGATCTTTCTATCTCCACTCATCCCTGCTAAACCCAATCAGATGCATCACCACTGTGTCGATCGAAGTGACGTACCTATTGGATTGCAACAACCGATTGCCACCCCCATGCGAAGATGCAACAAGTGATCCAACAACTCAAAGCATAGTATGGAAAGCCTACTACACCAAGGATAAGGATCAAAGAAGAAGCAATGAAGAATCTCCAACATGTGAAGTGACGTTCTTTAGAATTGTGTTGCGCAAACCAATAGTTTTGAAGGATAGATACTTAGCTTAGGTCTGTCCTACAGATTGGTCACTTTCTGTCGGACAAGTGAGGTTTGACCAAGAGTTAGCTTACGTGATTCACCTATCCACATATTGAGGAAATGATACGTGTGCAGGGTGGACTGGTCACCATTCCTACTACTCATATTATTCACCTCACTATTTGGATTGGTAAATCTGAGTGACAAACCTATTAGAGAGCCGACGATGAGCCTAAACCACATGGATAATATAACCCTATGTGAGGCAAGTGTTGCCAAAACGTAAACTACACGGTGAGGATGAACACCAAGCACATTTTGAAGATATCATGAGATGGAAAATTTGCCTACCATGAGAGTTCGTTAGAATTGACGCATATTTGTTCTCAATGAAGGAAGATGAAGCATTTCAAGAATGGGATTGACTCAAATGGGACATCAAGACTACTAGTTGGACCCTAGCCCGAATACAAGAGCTCAAGACTACCTACCAAAGTTTCTTATAAGGGTGGTAGCCCACCCCATTGCCTAAACCTGGAGATCACAAACCCATCTTTCTTTCTAGCCTCTTCGAATCTCGGGACGAGATTCCTTTTAAGGGTGGTAGTATGTAAACATCCCAAGATTTTCAAATTTTGAAAAATAAGAAAAATCAAAACTTTTTAAAGTTATAAATATTTTTGATTTGAAATACAAAATCATGCATGCATGCATCATCTTCTTGTCTTGTTGCATTTAAAATTTCAAAAGTTGGAATTCTATTTCCACTTTAAACCTTATTTGAGAAAATGCATAAAGGGGCCCTATTGTGCTCTATATAATATTGGTTTTTCATGAGTTTATTGGTTGCCCAAAATAGTACCTAAGTGTCCTATTTTACATAATCTCTCCAAAAAGTATTTTACCAAATTATTTGGAAGAGATTTAATTCTATTTTGAATTTGGAAAATATCACTAAATACCATTTAAATGCCCAAGGGTATTTTGGTAAATTATTTTGTGTAAAAATAATAATAATGAGTTTATCATAGTTTATACTACTGATACTACTCATATTATTTTCCTGGATTTTTTTGAGTTCAAAAAGATTTTATAAAAGCCTATTTGTTTTTTTGACATAAAGGTGTCAATTATGCAAATATTCCATAATTTAGTTTATTTAAAAATAAAATATTATGGAAAAAGGTTTCAAATTATTTAAAAGGATTATTTTTGATTTTACAAAATAATTCAAATTGGTTTGAACCAATTTGAACTTGTATCTCAAAGGTTATTTGTATTTCTGAAAACAGAAATTAAAAAAAAAAGAGAGTTAAGTCAAAAAAAAATAGAAGGGGCCAGCCCGAGCCAGCCAGCCCAGCCGCGGCCCAGCAACGTCCGCGGCGGCGCGCCCAGCAGCAGCCCAGCCCGCCTCCCTCTCTTCCCTCGCTGACGGCCCCTCCCTATCAGACGACGACCGCGTCCACACCACCGTCTTCCTCCCCAAAATCACGCGCGCGTCCAGGGCAAGAAACCACCGGCGATTCTCCTCTTCAATTCGTGCGTTTAAGGCCTCAATCACCGTGGCCATGCACCCCTACTTAACCCCCTGCTCGCCCTCTCCCTCTTTCCCCAAAACCCCCCCTCCGAGAGCCCCCAGGCTGCTCGGAATCGTCCAAGGAGCTCCGCCACCCGCCGCCGGCGAACTCGCCATTTCCTGTGAACGCCGACGACCCCATGCCCTCACTTCCCTCCCTTTCATCTTATTTCGTCCTTGCGTACCCTTTTGACATGGCCTTGTAATTTTACGCGCCCCAGATCGACGTCTCCGTCCAAGCCCGAGGCCACCCGTCGCCACCGTCAACTCCGGCGAGCAATTGGAGGAGCACCGAAGCACCGCGACGTCCACAACCTCGCCACCGAGCCCGCCTTGATCTCCTGCATCCAGTGGTAAAGAAAGCCCCCTCCCTCCCCCTTTTACTTCGCCGGAACACGGCATGCCGATCCGTCGCCGCCGTCGGCCGGTGCGCTCCGGTGACCTAGCGCCGCTAGGTGTTGGTCGATTAGATCTAGACCGTCAGATCTAGATCTGACGGTCACGTTTTATTCTATTTAACCGAACCGGTACGCCGACGTGGCAGCCCAGTCAGCGCGCCGTCAGCATCCAGTCAGCAGTTGCAGCCAATCAGGAGACGCCGCGTGGACAAGCCTTTTCTGGATTTTCTGATTTAGATTTAATCTGTCTGTTTTGCAGAAAACCCCCTGCAACTTAGATTTATCATATCTTTTTATCTGTTTGACCAAATTCAAATATTTTTATATATTTGAAATCCTTAGAACCTGTAGAATCTTTCTAGTGTTTTAGTTTTCTGTTTTGGCAAGTTTAAATTTATTTGAATTTCAAATGTGAAATTTGAGTAAATTTGTCATAACTTTAGTTTAAAAATGGCTTTTTGGGTAAATCCAATTGGGTTAGTTTAGTTTTGAAGCCCTCTGTCCAGAGAGAACAATCCCATATTTTTTTAGTTATTTTGTTTAACCTTAGTTATCATTTTGTGTTTATTCCCTTTTTGGGAATTGTTTTATGTTGTCTTTATATTAAGAATTGTTTTAATTGCATTTTGACTTCATGCATATTTTTACAAACCAGAAAACTTAGTTAATGTTTTTCTTATGATTTTAATTGCATTTCATGCATAGCATATTTTGTTGTATTGTTATTATTTTTGTATGATTATTATTGTTCTGTTGTTTATGTGTGGCTTGTTTATTTTATTAGTTTATTCGGAGAGTCACGAAGACTTTGGTGGTTGTTACTCCTGCCACTCCTGTTGCCAAGGCAAGTGGCACACTTGCATACTTTTCGTCCTATTATTTTGATATGCATTGTTGTAGCTTTACTTAGAAAATTTGCATGATAGGCTTATTAGTATTGCTATGCTAGACCTGTTTAGTATTACCCTAGAATATTCCTTAGTGTCTAGTACCTATATGATAACTTAGTAGTAATAGGTAAATGCTATGCTATGTGTTTTGTATCAAAAGCTAATGAAAATTCTACTAAGTAATAAACTACCTGGGTGGGTGGTTGGAATAAAGCAATTCCCCATATATGGGAGGATGAATTGTAGAAGAGGGTGATTCCCTATTTTGGGAGGAAGGATCATACGTGGTCCCCTGACTTAGGAGGATGAATCACACTTGCGGAATGCCACCCAGGATCAAAGGGATTTGAAGTTACTCCAAGTGAGGATTGCTTCCAGTGCAACCACTAGTCATATGGGCTCTGTCTTGACGGAGTAAGTTTGTGTGGACCTGGGTCAGTGAGATCTGATGATGTAGAGGGATAGGACGGCAGTGATCTCGCTAGTAGTACCACGGGAAGACACTTCTGAAAAAGTCTCGTCTCGATCTTCTCCTTTCCTTTTCACTAAATGAGGGTGAAGGACAGAATGGGTTGATCGAGTCTAGTGGGGAAAGTGCCACAAACTCTCGAGAGTATAAAACTATGATCATAGCCGTGTCCCCGGTTACGGACAATTCTGAGCAGCTGAACAAGGACGTCAACGGAGGATCCCAACATTCCAATTTCTCTAAGTTAAAACTTTGATGGGTGAACAAGGGGGATTTGAGACACTGGTGCGCCCAGGGATGTCTCTTAAAGTTTTGGAAAGAAAGATTTGGTTTTGAAAGAATAGGAAAAAATTGGCTTTATGCAAAATTAGCCTTCAAACTCCACAAGCCAAATATGCATATAGGTTATTAGAGTTTTCCTCTATGAGTCCACAAAGTGTCACTTGCCAGATCCATTTTATGGTTCTGACCCACCTTGTTGATATCTTTTATCAGGTTGTTCTGACGATGAGTGAGGTTTCGTTAGGGGTTTCGAGTCTGCAACCAACATGTTTCGCCTGTGGCTACATGAAGATTGGGACTCCATGCAATAATATTTAGTCTTCCGCTGTTATTTTGTTTATGCTAGCTTCGAGCTATGCAAAGTTGTAATGGATTATTTTAAGTCTGGATCATTTTTGTAATAAATTGATACAATGTTATGGTATTCATCGTAAACTGTGTGTGCAAATGATTCGATCCAGGGATTTGCACTATACACAGGGATCTTGCCAAATTTTAAGTGCAGGTCCGCTTCACCCAAATGGCAGGGGCGGGCCTCCCCATGCAGGTCTAAGGGGGGCCGCGGGCGAGACCCGTCTGTGCCCCTCGGAGACCTCCTCGCGACGCCCTTTTGCCTATAAATCACCCCGGACGCAAAAACCTTAACCCCCGAAGGATTTTCCCAAATACGCAACAGAGCTCCACTGCCATCACCGACAATTTTCGGGGGTTCAGAAGGTCCTGTTCCGGCACCCTGCCGGGACGGGGATCGACCGCCGGGGCCATCTCCATCAACACTGCTGCTTCCCGCGATGAGGAGGGAGTAGTCCCTCACCGGGGCTGAGGCTTATACAAGTAGCTATGTTGTTATCTCTCTCTCCCATGATGTGATCTTCATTGTGATCATGAGCTTTGTTAGTGTAGTCGAATACATGATGTTTCCCTATGTGTAATGGATATGATGTTGCTCAAGTGGTGTTATTTAGTACAATTTCCGGAGCCACCGTTGTGATCATGGTACCCTCGGTGACAGGATGGGTGCCGTGTGTGACTCTATGGATAATAGATTGGAAGGATCTTCATCATGAGTTTGTTCTTTATTTGTTAGATTGAATAGATCATGAGGTTTCTTGATGCTTGTGTTATTGAAGAAAGAGACTATTCGAGAAATAGGCTGTGGTGTTTGTTAGTACTATCTTTGGATGCGGATAGTAACAACATGAAGTGTCCATAGAAGTGGAATACGAACTTTAAGGTGTGCTTTTCGTAGCCCTACGCAATTCTCATCCTATTTGATCCACACAAGAATTATCTCCGAGTAACGTCTACCATGCATGTATTTTTGTGGGAATTATCATGTGTTTAATTATGTTAATGATGTTGAGAGTAGTCACTAGTGAAAGTATGAAGCCTAGGCCTTGTTTCCAAGTATTGATACACCGTTTTTAGTCACTTTTGTCACTTGTTTGCTTGCTGCCATTTTTATTACAGAATTAAAAATCAACTTGTACCATCCATATCACTTGCATTTTACCATCTCTTCGCCGAACTAGTGCACCTATACAACTGACAATTGTATTAGGTGTGTTGGGGACACAAGAGACTTCTTGTATCTTAATTGCAGGGTTGCTTGAGAGGGATATCTTTGACCTCTACCTCCCGTGGATTCGATAAACCTTGGGTTACTCACTTAAGGGAAAATTGCCGCTGTCCTACAAACCTCTGCGCTTGGAGGCCCAACCAGTCTACAAGAATAGAAGCGTGTAGTAGACATCAGGGCCCCACTTCTAGAATCCTCTAGAACTTGCTAGAATATTCCAGTACCTTACCGGAAAATTCCCGGACTTTTCCGATACCTCCGGAAACCACTTTCCTTATATGAATCTTATTCTCCGGATGACTCCGGAACTCCTCGTGATATCTGGGATCCCATCCAAGACTCCGAATCAATATTCATTCACACCATCATTTATCTCGAGCCCTAACTACATCGAACGTTAAGTGTGTGACCCTGCGGGTTCGAGAATATGTCATATTAATAGCGGGATCGGGATGCCCATATTAATTCCTACATATTCAACGAAGTACTTTACCAGTTGAACCACTATGTCCGGGATTCAATTAATCCATATACGATTCCTTTTGTTTCACGATATCTTACTTGTCCGAGACTTAGTCACTCATGTCTCCATATCCGATTAATCTCTTTGCCGACAAATTCTCTTTACTCGTTCCCATAGGATAGGATCCGCTATGACTATACACTTAGTCATATGCTTGTAAGCGTTTGGATGCTATGCTACCGAGAGGGCCCAGAGAAATCTATCCAACGGTTGGACGAACAAATTCCAGTCTTGATTCATGCAACCCAACAACCTACCATCGGGGATACCTGAAAAAACACCTTTATGATCACCCAGTTACGAGATGACGTTTGATGTCCACAAAATACTTTTCCGGTAAGCGGGAGTAACATAATCTCATGGTCTAAGGAAACTATATTTGACATCTACTTTATTTTGGGTCTGTCCATTATATCATCCCCATGATACAACTCCGTTTATCAAGTGATTCATTAATCCTTGGATAGGAAACTTCTAACCGACACTTGATCAAATGAACTAGTTACTAGAGGCTTACTAGGGACACTTCTCCGTTTATATTCCACACATGTATTTGTTTCTGATTAATACACTTATAGCATGGATAATAAACATTTATCATGAACAGGAAATATGATAAATAATAAACTTTATTATTTCCTCTAGGGCATATTTCCAACAGTATCCTACTTGCATTAGAGTCAATAATCTAGTTTACATTTGTAGCAATCTAACACCCATTGCCTCCTAGTGCTGATCATGTTTTGCTCGTGGAAGAGGTTTAGTCAACGGGTCTGCAACATTCAGATCCGTGTGCACCTTGCAAATCTCAATGTCTCCATCTCGGACATTCTCACGCAAATTGTGAAAGCGGCACTTGATATGCTTTGTGTTCTTCTGTGAAGTTGGATCCTTGGCAAGAGCAACCGCACCTGCATTATCACAGTACATGGCTAGTGGTCTTGACGCATTTGGAACCACACCCAGCTCGTAGAGGAACTCCATCATCCAGACTGCTTCACTTGCTGCCGACGAGGCTGCCAAATATTCCGCTTCTGTTGAAGATTTCGCCACCACACTCTGTTTGGAACTCCTCCAACTCATAGTGCCACCATTTAGAATAAACACGTATCCGGACTGAGACTTCGAATCATCCGGATCTGTATCCCAACTAGCATCGACATAACCCTTTACGACTATCTCTTGGTCACCTCCATATACGAGAAACATTTCCTTAGTTCTATTCAGATACTTAAGGATATTCTTGACAGCTGTCCAGTGTTCCACTCCTGGATCACATTGGTAGNTAAGAACCCCTTCTTCGAATTTTCCATTCTGAACTTCTTCAGAACCATTTGTACAAGGTATGTACTCTGTGAAGCCTCTTAGGCGCCTTGACCTATCTCTGTAGATCTTTATGCCTAAAATGTACGCTGCTTCGCCAAGGTCTTTCATTGAAAAACTTTTATTCAAGTAAGCATTTACACTTTCTAGTAGTGCAACATCATTTCCAATCAATAATATGTCATCCACATATAGTATTAAAAATGCAACTGAACTCCCACTCACTTTCTTGTAAATGCAGGCCTCTCCATAAGTTTGGACAAATCCAAACCCTTTGATCACTTCATCAAACCGGAGATTCCAACTCCGCGATGCTTGCTTCAGTCCATAGATGGATCTCTGAAGTTTGCATACCTTGTTAGCATCCTTTGGATCAACAAAACCATTGGGCTTCACCATGTACAACTCTTCCTTAATATGACCATTAGGAACGCGGTCTTCACATCCATTTGCCAAATTTCATAATCATAAAATGCGGCAATTGCTAACATAATCCGAACAGATTTCAGCATCGCTACAGGTGAGAATGTCTCATCGTAGTCAACTCCTTGAATTTGTCAGAAACCCTTTGCGACAAGTCGTGCTTTATACACGGTGACGTTTCCGTCAGCGTCTGTCTTTCTTTTGAATATCCATTTGTTCTCAACGGCCTTTCGGTCGTCTGTAAGTCCACCAAAGTCCATACTTGGTTTTCATACATGGATTCCATTTCGGATTTCATGGCTCCTAGCCATTTATCAGATTCCAGCGCTCATCATCTCTTCTTCATAACTCACAGGTTCATCATTGTCTAACAACATGACACTCATGACGGGGTCGTACCGATCAGGGGCGGTACGTTCCCTCGTTGACCTGCGATGGCCATTAGCAGCTATGACCGAAGCACCATGATCACCATCATTGCTTCTTCTTCAGGTGGCGATGGCTGGTCTGGAACATCTTTCAGTTCTGCGCTACCTCGGCATCTCAAGAACAGGTTCGATAACCTCGTCAAGCTCTACTTTCCTCCCACTCAGTTCTTTCGAGAGAAACTCCTTCTCTAGAAAGGACAATTCTTGGCAACAAAGATCTTGCCCTCGGTTCTGTGGTAGAAGGTATACCCAATAGTTTCCTTAGGGTATCCTATGAAGACGCATTTTTCCGACTTGGGTTCGAGCTTATCAGGTTGAAGTCTTTTCACATAAGCATCGCAACCCCAAATTTTAAGAAACGATAACTTTGGCTTCTTGCCAAACCATAACTCATATGGAGTCGTCTCACGGATTTTGATAGCGCCCTATTAAAGTGAATGCGGTTGTCTCTAATGCATAGCTCCAAAATATAGTGGCGGATCGATAAGAAACATCATAGATCGCACCATATCCAATATGGTTTGATTACAACGTTCAGACACACCATTACGCTGTGGTGTTCCAGGTGGCGTGAGTTGTGAAACAATTCCACACGTCTTTAAATGCATGCCAAACTCGTAACTCAAATATTCGCCCCCACGATCAGATCGAAGGAACTTTATTTTCTTGTTATGATGATTTTCAACTTCACTCTGAAATTCTTTGAACTTTTCGAACGTTTCAGACTTGTGTTTCATTAAGTAAATATACCCATATCTACTTAAATCATCCGTGAAGGTTAAGAAGTAACGATATCCACCGCGTGCTGCAACACTCATTGGACCGCACACATCGGTATGTATGATTTCCAACAAGTCTATTGCTCTCTCCATCGTGTCGGAGAAGGGTGTTCGAGTCATCTTGCCCATGAGGCATGGTTCGCAAGTTTCAAATGATTCAAAATCGAGTGAATCCAAAAGTCCATCAGAATGGAGTTTCTTCATCGGAAATGCAATTCGGTGCCCGGGCTCATATGAGCCCGGCTGCCTTTCCGATTTTTTTAAAATTTGAAAACGCTTCGAAAAATTTTGAAAAAATTTATGCGGAAACATATTCATGTATGCAACACTCGTGTAAATTTTCGACAGAAAATATCAAATTTTGCGCCCTGTGCAAAAAAGACAAAAATCTGACAGACAAAATAGGTGAACAGTCCACTATTCAAAAAGACAGATTTGTCTTTTTTACACAGGGAGCAAAATTTGATATTTTCTGTCGAATTTTTACACGAGTGTTGAATACTTCAATATGTTCATGTCCAATTTTTTTCAGAATTTTTCAAAGCATTTTAGTATTTTAAAAATCGAAAACAAAACCGGGCTCATATGAGCCCGGGCACCAAAACGCCACTCTCGTTTCTTCATGCGCTTTACACCATGTGACCCAAACGACACTGCCACAAATATGTGGTATTATTGCATCTTTTCGCATCAATGTTATGAACATGTGTATCACTACTGTCGAGATTCAATAGAAATTAACCATTCCTCTCATGTGCATGACCATAAAAGATATTATCCATATAAATCGAAACACCAAAGTTTTCAGATTTAAATGAATAACCGTCTCGCAATAAACAAGATCCAGATACAATGTTCATGCTTAACACAGGCACCAAATAACAATTATTAAGGTTTTAAACTAATCCCGAAGGTAGACGTAGACGGAGTGTGCCGACAGCAATGACTTCAACTTTTGATCCATTTCCAACGCGCATCGTCACCTCATCCCTCGCCAAGCGTCGTCTATTCCGCAGCTCCTGTCTCGAGTTACATATATTAGCAACCGAACCAGTATCAAATACCCAGGTGCTACTACGAGCACTTGTCAAATACACATCAATAACATGTATATCACATATACCTTGTTTGACGGTGCCAACCTTCTTGTCTGCCAGATACTTGGGGCAGTTACGCTTCCAGTGTCCAGTTCCCTTGCAGTAGAAGCACTCAGTATCAGACTTAGGGCCCTTCCTTGACTTCCTCGCATGCGCGGCAGCTTGCTTGCCGCCCTTCTTGAAGTTGTCTCTCTTGCCCTTTTTCTTGAAACTGGTGGTCTTATTGACCATCAACACTTGATGCTCCTTCTTGATTTCCACTTCCGCGGTTTTCAACATCGCGAAAAGCTCAGGAAGAGTTTTCTCCATTCCTTGCATATTATAGTTCATCACGAAGCCTTTGTAGCTAGGTGGAAGTGACTGGAGAACGCGGTCGATCCCAAACTCATTGGGAATCACAACACCCAGCTACGCCAGACGATCACCGTACCCAGACATCTTGAGCACGTGTTCACTGACGGAGCTGTTCTCCTCCATCATACAGCTAAAGAACTTGGAGGAGGCCTCATACCTCTCTACCTTGGCTTGAGTCTGAAACATAGCTTTCAGATCAACAATCATCTGATGAACGCCATGGTGCTCAAAACGCTTTTGAAGCTTTGGTCCTAAGCTGTACAACAGACCGCACTTAACTATCTCGTGGTCCTCAGAGCGGGCTGCCCAGACGTTCCTAACATCTTCAGCCGCTCCCTCTGTTGGAGCCTCACCTAGCGGTGCATCTAGGACATACAGTTTCTTGGCAGCAGTGAGGATAATCTTCAGATTCATAAACCAATCTGAGAAATTGCTTCCATCGTCTTTCATCTTGTCTTTCTCTAGGAACGCGTTAAAATTCATGGTGGTGTTGGGACGGGCCATGGATCTACAACATATTTGCAAGGTGTTTAGACTATGTCCATGATAGTTTGTTCGAAATAATCTAATTACAAAACGAACTCCCACTAAACTCAACATCTCTCTGGTTGTTTAGTGACACACGATCCAAATCCACTACACCACGACCGATCATCACGTGAGGTGGTGCAGCTTCAAAGGTGAACATCACCATGTTGATCATATCATCCATATGACTCGTGCTTAGCCTTTCGGCTCTTGTGTTCCGAGGCCATGTCTATACATGCTAGGCTCGTCAAGGAAACCGTAGTATTTCCGAATGTGTAAACTCGCTTACACCCGTTGTATGTGAACATAGAGTCTATCACACCCGATCATCACGTGGTGCTTCAAAACGACGAAATTTTGCAACGGTGCATACTAGGGGAGAACACATCTATATATTAACGGGAGAGATCACCTTATCATGCTACCGTCGAGATCGTATCTAAACAAAACCATAAGGTGCATAAAAGGATTAACATCACATGCAGTTCATAATTTTTTGTGACATGGTATAGCCTTTTCTTGTGCCTTTGATCTCCATCTCCAAAGCACCGGCATGATCTCCATCATCACCAGCTCGTGGCGCCACCACCATGATTGCCTCCACGAACTATTGCAACTACTACTATGGCTACTCTTAGCAATAAAGTAAAGCAATTACATGGCGTTTAAAGTTACACGCGGGTCATACAATAAATATGAGACAACCATAAGGCTCCTGCCGGTTGCCGTACTCATCGACATGCAAGTCGTGAAAATTACAAAACATGATCATTGCATACATCACATAATCACATCTTGGGCCATACCACATCACAAACCGTGCAAAAACAAGTTAGACGCCTCTACTTTGTTTAAGCAATTTTTACGTGGCTTCTATGGGTCATGAGATAGAACCGTTCTAATCTACGCAAAGCCACAACGTTGACAAAATAGTTGCTTATTTACTCATCCTTTTCAAAGGCCTTCCATTGAAAATTGCATCTTCACTAAAGTAAGAGAAACAGACACCCACCAGCCACTTATGCAATCCAAGTTGCATGTCAGTCGTGGAACCGGTCTCTCGTACATGGACGAGTAAGGTTGGTCCGGGCCGCTTCAATCTCACAATACCGCCAAGATACAAAGTGCACGCGAGAAGGTAGCAACATATAATATCAACGCCCACAACACTTGTGTCTAATCGCACCAAAATCTATGAATATATCTAGGCTCTGATACCACTGAAGGGTCGCAACATAGAAAACAAAAAAATTTCTTACGCAAACATGACGGAATAAACCCAACACGAGATCTGATCTACGAGAGGTTGGTAGCAAGAAGGAGATCGAATCTCAACCTCGAAGAAAACCGTGAGCGTTTTGTCGAGGCAGGGGTTGGCTAGTCGATCCCCGCAACTAGACTCGTCTAGTCGTGAGGAGATGTATTATCCAAGCGTCGCACAGGCAACACCTCCGAGAGATCCACACGTACGGCTCGATGAAGACTCCACGTTCTTGATCCCGCAAGAGGTGGTGGAGAGGCTCGCGAGATCAGCAGCACAACGACGGTGGTGTGGTGGATATGGTGGAGATCCGACAGGGCTTCGCCAAGCGGCTACGGAGGAGGAGGAGAGGAAGAGCAAGGGGGGGGGGGCGTCTTGGGGAGGGGCACTGGGGTGCGGATGCCCTCCCCAGTCCCCTCCTTATATAGGCGGCCAGGGGGGTTGCGCCCCAAGCCATTTTAGGGCCGGCGGCTGGGGTGCCTTGGCCCTCAAGCCAGCTACCCTTTAGGGTTAGGGTTTAGGCCGGCCCCCTCTTGGGCCTTGCCCTAGCCCGCATGGGCCCCTTGGGGCTTTGGTGCGGCTGGCCCAGCCGACCACTGCACCACCCCTTTGGCTCGTGTGGGCCCCATAATCCTATGGGCCCCACTTCTAGACTCCTCTAGAACCTTCTAGAATATTCCGGTACCCTACCGAAAAATTCCCAAACCTTTCGATGCCTCCGGAAACACTTTCCTTATATGAATCTTATTCTCCGAACCACTCCGGAACTCCTCGTGATATCTCGGATCCCATCCGAGACTCTGAATCAATATTCCTTCACACCATCATTTATCTCGAGCCCTAACTACATCGAACGTTAAGTGTGCGACTCTGCGGGTTCGCGAATATGTCATATTAATAGCGGGACCGGGATGCCCATATTAATTCCTACATATTCGATGAAGTACTTTACTAGTCGAACCACAATGTTCGGGATTCAATCAATCCATATACGATTCCTTTTGTTTCACGGTATATTACTTGTCCGAGATTCAATCCACCGATATCTCCATATCTGATTAAAAGTTCTCTTTTACTCGTTCCCATAGGATAGGATCCGATATGACTAGCCACTTAGTCATATGCTTGCAAGCGTTTGGATGCTATGCTACCAAGAGGGCCCAAAGATATCTATCCAACTGTTGGACGAACAAATCCCAGTCTTGAAAACATGCAACCCAACAACCTACCATCAAAGTACCTGAAAGCCACCTTTATAATCACCTAGTTACAAAGTGACGTTTGATGTCCACAAAGCACTATTCCGATAAGCGGGAGTAACATAATCTCATGGTCTAAGGAAACTATATTTGACATCTATTAAATTGAGTCTTGTCCATCATATCATCTCCCATGATACAAACTTCGTTTATCAAGTGATTCATAAATCCATGGTTAGGAAACATCTAACCATCACTTGATTAACGAACTAGTCACAAGAGGAAAGACTAGGGACACATTACCGTTTATATTCCACACATGTATTTGTTTCCGATTAATACAATTCTAGCATGGATAATAAACATTTATCATGAACGGGAAAATATGATAAACAATAATCTTTATTATTGCCTCTTGGGCATATCTCCAACAGGCGACGCCATGGACCGTGCCAAGCAACCGCTCGAGCGTCCTGACATCGTCCAGCAGCCCCGTCCAAAACATGAAGGCCGCGGAAGTGGCGGCTGCTGAACTTCCTCGCCTTCAAGGCGAAGAGCTGCACCAGCAAGTGCGTCGGGTCCAAGAGCTCATCGCCACGGCCAACCGGATGCAGCAGGAGGCGGAGCCGGCAGGAAGCAGGGTCTTAGCCCTGCATGACCCACCTCCTGGCTACAATGCAGCCGGCAAGCCCAAGCAAGGTTATGAGGCGCCTTCCGCAAACCATGCCAAGCACAGGAACAAGCGGCCGGAAGAGCACCGCGAGAAGAGCGTGAGCTCGCACCCGCGAGGCCATGGCCGAGATCCGACTGGGCGACACGATGACAGCGACGACGCCGACCCGCGAGCTGGCCTCAGCGTCAAGGAACGGCTCGGTGCCAAAGTCACCATCGACCAACGTCCGGGGGCGCTGGGGCCCATAGTCGGCAACGACGCCCGCCAACGCATCAAGTCGCTCAAGGCCTCATGCGTCATCGAAGAAGAGGACGTGGCCACGCACAGGTGCTTCGGACCTTGCATCCGGACCGAGTAGTTTCCGAAAGGATTCATGCTCCCAAGGGAAACCCCCTGATTGCTACTGATGAAGAGTTGGGTGGTGCCCCAAGCGAAGGCGGAGATGTAGCAAGCATCAGTTTTCCCTCGATGACGAACCGAGGTTTATCTAACCAGTAGGACCTTGAAATCAACAACAAAGTGAATGTTGAAGATCTCTGGCACTGAATCTTCAACAGACGTGGACCTGCACATAGCGGAAAGGTTGTCAATCTTTCCGGTCTCGCAGAAAACAAAGCTGTTAATTGTATAGTGAAATAGATGAAATATGAAAATGGACCAGTGGAGTAATGATGATGAAAAGTGATGAATAAAGGTTGCAATCAATGTAAAAAGATGGACTGGGGGCCATGGGTTCACTAGTGGAGTCTCTCAAGTAAATAGAACAATCATATGATGGGTAGACAAATTACAGCTGGGCAATTGACAAGATTATAACACAAACTTAATCTAGCTATGACAAAGAGAACATGATAATATTTAAGTAGGCATCACGACAATGAACAAAGACCGTTGAGTCCAACTACATCTTTGTCTAAAAAGTCCACCGTGGGATCGCTATCCAGCCTGTCACCCATCGGTATTAAGTTGCAAGCAACCGACATTTGCATTAAGTAAAGCGCATGAAGTAAGCAATACTAATATCAAAAGAGACATTAACACCGCTGTTTTATCCTTAGTAGCAACAACACACCCTCGCCCTTAGACGTTTCTGTCGCTCGTGCCCAGGAACAAAAGGGGGCATGAACCCACTATCTAGCATAAATACCCTCTCTTGGAGATACACACAATCACTTGGTCAAAGTAACTACGCATATCGGAGAGCATGCAAGAACATAAATCAACATATAAGAATCATGCACAATCTGATCATAACTTTATAATCCATCGGATCCCAGCAAACACATCACATAGCATTACAATAATCGATCTTGATCATGTTAGGCAGCTCACAAGATCATAATACATGAAGCACAAGAGAGAGAGACTACCATCTAGCTACTGCCGTGGACCCATGGTCCAAGGTGGGACTACTCACAAATCATCCCGGAGGAAGGCATGGCGATGAAGAGCCCTCCGGGATCGATCTCCCCTCCAGCAGAGTGCCGGGATCTGCTTCAGAATCACCCCCGAACTAGGGTTTGAGATGATGGCGCATCGGGATGACTTCTCTGGAAAATAATGGCCGCCCTGTCGTTTTTAGGATTAAAGGGAATTTATAGGCGTCGGGGGGGGGGGGGGGGGGGGGCGAGGCGGTGCCCAGAGGGCAGGAGCGGGCCCCACCCGCAGGTCCTAGGGGGGTCGTGGCCGCCACCCGCCTGCGGCCCCTGGGTGGCCCCCCAGGCTGCCCTTTGGTCCTCTGGTTCCTTCCGTCGCATAAAAAATCTCCGTAAATTTTCAGTGCAATCCGACGATATTTCCTGTGGTGGACTTTCTAAAATACAAAAACAGCAAAAACAGGAAACTGGCACTAGGCATCTTGTCAATAGGTTAGGCCAACAAAATACATAAAAATGATTAATATGATAATAAAAACATGTGACAACATCACAAAACTAGTATGGATCAATAAAAAATTATAGATACGTTTGACACGTATCACCCCCAAGTACAACGGTTCCGCCAAGCCGGAAGACTGGTCGGCATCGCAAGCGGCAACAAGTGAGTGGTCGTGCGTTACGTGCCACTCATGCTCCAAGGATCGGCCCGGACATGGATGAACGGCCTCCCCCCCACCCCCCCGAGAGCGTCAACAGATGGCTGGACTTCGAGTAAGTGTTCAATCGTAACTTCATCGGCACTTACCTATGGCTGGGCAACGCGCAACTGCTCGCTCTGTGCAAGCAAAAAGATGGCGAGTCGGATCATGCTTACCTTACCCGGTGGACCTGTTTGCGCAACTCATGCGAGGGAATCCTAGAATCCCAAGCCGTCCAGTACTTCGCCCAAGGATGTCGGGACCGGACGCTGCTCCGGCACAAACTCCTGAGGAAAAATCCGAAGACCATGGCCGAATTGATGGCCATCGCCGACGAGTATGCCACAGTCGACGCGGGGATGTCGCAGCCAATCCAGCTCGACAAAGCCGACAGGGTCATCACTGATGAGACGACTACGCGCATAAGCCGAGCAGAAGCGTAAGATGGAGGGAGATCGACCAGGCGCGACCCCGACGCTTCCGGCAAGCGCAAGGCCTACACCGACGACCGGAACAAGTGCAAGGTCGTCGCCACCACCGAGGGAAGGCCAGCAGACGGCTTCGACAACCGCCGCCTGAGAACGGGCAACGACATGCGCTGGACAAGGTGTAATGTCCCAGCATTTAGCAACCAACGAAGGGTAGAAGTAGGATTTTGTGCATTTGCATGCATGCATCTGAAAACCCGAATAAATTTTTCGCAAACTAAAACTCAGGAGTGATCGGAATCTTTTCACCTTGATGACTTAGGGTTTAGTTCATTCTGGTGAATTTGATGAATTTCGACATGATGACTAGGTATTTTACTTATTATGGGAATTCTATTTTATCGAATATATAAATAATATTTAAACTCAAATGAAATTCAAAAATGAAAATACAGATATTTATAATAAATAATCCAACAAATGAAATAATAGTTGAATAATAAATCAAATAATTACAAACACATGATTTCAAATCTTGATTATAGAATAAAACAAAACAAATAACTTTATTGATTAATCACAATAATACATTGTCTTTACAATAATTTAAAAAATAAATGGAATACAAAAATACAAGTCTTGTATCTTGCTAATTCTTCAAGTTCTTCTCATCTTCATTCTTGTTTCCTGCAAAACAAAAGAAAAAGAAAATTGCAGAAAAAAATAGAGGGGATTAGGGTTTTACTCTCAGTTTGGCAGACTAACGATCTGCTCTAATCATCATTGAGTTAAGGGACTAGTGTAGTATCTGTTCTTAATTTCATTTTTGCCTCAGAACCACATCACAGGCTTAGCAGCAAGAAATCCAATTGGCAACAGACCAAAAATAATGATTCAGGGAGGGATAAGACCAACCAGCCGAAGTCAAGTTTCACTGCCAAAATATCCAAGTCCCAGGCATGCACACAGCTTAGTCACACATGCACTTCACCTGGCTGTCAACACAACAACACCCCCACAGGAGAGATAAGTGCAAGGGAGTCGTAGCAACAAAGTGGAAAACAACCACTTCACCCAACAACAGCTCCCAGACCGAGCTCCACAACCATCGCATCACCACCACCTCAGTTCATCACAAAAACCCACAGATCCTTCCATTTTCACCACCAACCTTTGCCAAGTGCAAATCAACATGGGATAATACTGAGCAAGAGCAAGCTGGAGCAAGGAGGCAACCACAGGAGCCAGGAGCAAGGAGGAGCAGGCCAGCAAGCAGAGCAAGGGAGATCCACAAGCTCTGCTGATCAAGATTCCCACAAGCCACAACACACAGCCACTACCTCATCTTATCTGGAGGTTGATCCTCTAATTCTCTTTAGCAAAAGCATTTGCTAGATAAGCATAAGTAGTAGGGTTGTGGGTATTTTCCTAAGATTGGCATAGGGATGCTATGCTTAGTCATCACAGGGAGTTAATAAAATCCATAAGATAGCAACTGTTCTTATCAAATAAAGGCCTCAGCTGTGCATCATAGGCAGGGACATAGAGCAAAGAGCTGAGCAAAGGCACTTAAGCAAATTTTGCTAGGAATCACTTGTTAGCAGCACAAATCCAGCATATGGATTGCTGGGCACATCTTCCACATGGAAGAGCACCCAAGCACAAACCATACACATAAATAGCACTACTAATTTCTAGGGATCACTTATACCAAAAAAAAAGATTAAGCCAACTGAGAACTTAAAGCCCGGATGTTATCCATCAGAGACACATCTCTGAACCTATGGTTCAAAGAAGCACCTTCTTATCACATTGTCAACGACAGTTAACTGGATCTATTAATGGACAGAAGCATCAGTATAGAATCACATCCATAACCACTAGCTAAACCATCTCTAGCAATTAAGGCCTAGGCATCAGAGCAGCAGCCAGAAAATAACATCAGAACAACAACACATCTCTGAACCTATGGGATCAGAGTAGCACACTTGCTCACTGCCATTAGCAAGACATGGATTTAGACAAGTCACAGCACAAATTCTTAGCGACACAACCACTGTCATCAGCTAGAGCAGTTTCAATAAAAGATACAGGGGAATCATAATAACATCTTGTGTTCATCACATGAACAACAGAGCCGTCCAACACCTATTCCACAACAAAGGATATAAATCACCACCCCATAGCTAGCATCACAGAGCATAATATAGGCAGGGGAGAGGAGAAGAGAGGAGCTTACCAGCACCCATAGCCACAACGCCATGACGACGGGGCAATGCCCGTGTGGTCAGTGGAGGAGGGCCAGAGAAGAAGAGATCATCACACCATCACCACAGCGGCATGGAAGGGAGCTCCACACCAGCCACGGCAGAGCAGAAAGGGACAGGAGCACGACGACGTCGCTCTGCAACCGAAGCCCTAATTAGGGGTGAAGGTGCGCACGGCCACACCAGGAGGGGAAATCCAGATCGAAGCGAATGGGTCGGTGGAGCATCGCAAGGGCTTTCTTTTGCGCCCTAGCACGGCGGCGGAGGTTGCCGGAGCTAGCCGGAGTCAGCCGGCGACAGTGAAGGCGTCATGGGGATCGAGGGCGCTCGGGAACGAGAGAGAAGGAAGAGAGGGGGGATGGCTCGATCGGTTGACCGACTCGAACCCTTCCATAGGGTTTGATTCAACCGGGGTTGACCAGGGACCTATCTACAAATTATATAAATTCAATAATTCAAATCAAATTAAAAGTCAAATCCAATTGTTAAAACACAAATAAAATTCCTAAAAATACAATAAAAATATGTTCCCCGCTTAAAATTCTATAAGGAGTCCAAATATGATTTTTGTTTCATTTATTGAAAGGGTTTTCTTGAGTAAAAATTTAAAGATCCTTAAGTGGAGATAATTTGAATTATTTTACGAAAATAAATTATTTTCCCAAAATCATTTAAAAATATTTTCTTATATAAGTAATTCAAAAATCCTTAAGTGGAAATGAATTGAACTATTTTAAAATTTTATTTTCGAAAAGAAAAACAATTTAAGAAATTAGTAATACATTTATTATATGAATTAAACTTTAATACCCTTCTGTAAATGATTGTACTGTTACCCATCCTAGGTAAAACACACAAAGAAGAGTCATCTAAAAATCATCCACCCTTGTGTTGATGATATTTGAAATGGTTAAATGGTTATTAATGAAATGTTTTCTTAAAGACATTAAAATTGATGACTTAAATTATAAAATCTTGTGTTCCTTGTGAAGTACTTTATCAAATAAAATAAAATAACATATTTCTAAAGGAATAATTATAATGAAATAAAATAAATTCTTTACTTCGATAATCATAGCAAACACTTAAGTCTGAAAGTTATAACAACTCAAAGTATTTTATCGTTAACAAAGTAATCAGTAACGTGAAGCTCATACTTGTGAGTTCCGGTATTTTTGGGTTATTTACGATGCATCTCATGTTTATGCATAATAGCATCTTGCAAGTGTTTCCAGTAGTCCATACCCGGACTACATTGCTATTTTCAGATCTCGGGGTTTTGACGCAACCCTGGAACCCCGAAGGACATGAACTGTCACCTCTATCACAGGCAAGTTCATCACATGCTCATACCTCTTGAAATATTTGTTAGAAAACTATTTGAAAAACCTTAATATACTATCACTTTTATATAAAATAAAGCATAAAACCTATTTGTTTAATAATATGACTATTTGGCTATCTACCTGAGTGGTGGTAACCTATTATGGTTGGCAAATGGAACCATGGTAAGAAGAATAGGTCCGGAGGTTCCATTTGCAAGGGAAAGTATTACCTAGGATATAACAACAAATGCCATCATAATGATTGCGCCATAAAGACACGTTAACCAAAAGACCTGGAATGGGACGGGAAATGCCATCTGTGATACTTCTCTCGGATGCATGTGAACGGGTAGCCAGTGCCGTAGGCTGTAGATCTTGCAAGACTACATGTAGATGGGTGGGATCCCTTAATTCCCACGGTCACCAGTGTCTATGATGGACTGTAGGGGTTGTCTGGAACGGTCTATCTTTATGGTATAGGGGAGGACGTGGTCTGGAACAGTCTGCCTAAAGATAAAGGGGAGGACAAACCTACAGAAGGGTGGGCATGCGTTATGCGGAGAAGCACAGTGAATGACTTGGATAAAAAACTGGGCCTCACACCAAAGAGAGTGTGGACGGGAATGATCGCCCGGTTGTGCAACAAAGTCTTTATTTCTTATGGGTAAAGTAACGCACCTCTGCAGAGTGTAAGAATTGTAACATGTTACTTCCTGTCCTAGGAAGGAGCTACGAACGCTGCAGGAAAGGAACTCCATGAAGTTCTAGCCCTGTGAAGGATGACGGGCATAGTTTTCAGAATAAAAGCTACCTCTTGAAGAAATGTTTACAAAAACCTTGCATTAAGCTTAAGGCTCCCTGGAGTCTAAAGTTGTAGCTAGTGCATCAAACTTCCCACCGTACATAATGGACTTGCTGGGTAACGCTGGTTACTCACCATTTCCCTTTTGACCCCCTGCTTAGATGATTGGAGCCACCAGAAGAGATGTCAGGTATACACAACAACGTCGGGAAGGTATTCCACAAGGATCCAGTCAACTTGGTAGAGTTAGAAGGAATCAGCCGCAACTTCAACAACGGACGATCGACGACCAAAATGACAATGGAGGAGTCAACATCGAATGGAAGGACGAGTTCTATCTTGGTTCTTGGATAAAGAAATTTCAGATGGCGTAGATTAATATTGTGGCAACAACAGTAGTGGATTAGGAATTAGAGCTAGCACTACTAGGAAACTAGCTATAGGTGGAAGGTGTTTTTGTGGCGCACCAAAGATGCCATGCGCCACTGATAATATTCTGTGGCACACCTTTGGGGATGCGCCACAGAAAGATGAGAATTTCTGTGGCGCATGCCTGCACCGTGCGCCACTAAATTGGCACTTTCTGTGGCGCACTTGTGCCCATGCGCCACAGAAAACATGTGGGCCCCACCACCAACGGATGGATGGCATCCTACCACACATTTTCTGTGGCGCATGGAACTGGATGCGCCACAAAAAGTTGCATTTCTGTGGCGCATCTAGACACATGCGCCATAGAATTATGTGTGGGCCTCGGCACCAATGATTGGGGGAGGTATTTCTGTGGCGCATGGAACAAAATGCGCCACAGAAATGCTTATTTCTGTGGCGCATGGGGAAGGATGCGCCACAGAAATAAGCATTTCTGTGGCGCATATGTTTCTGATGGGGGGATACTTTATAGGTAGGCCCATGGACCCGGAAAGTAGACCCGCCAAGACCAAGAAGGCCAACGCTGAGTCACGAGACAAGTCACATGGGCTGGGCTGGAGACAAGCCGACCAAGGCCCGTGTGGAGAAAGAGGCTCGTCCAAAGAAGGAGTCCAAGTACAACCCGGAGTCTAACTTGGAAGACCAAGACGTAGAGTAGGACTCCGTGTTCTAGTGTGACTCGGTATAGCCTGTAAGTCCAGGGACCCGGCAGCCTTTATAAGCAGGGTCCTGGACCTTAGATCGATGAGCTTCAACCAGTAGAGAGAAACCCTAGCCACCAGAGAGAAGTCGCCGGCTCCTGAGTTGTGGGAGCCGGGTCCTTGTAATCGAGATATAATCAAGAGCAATAACATAGAAGCAGGAAGTAGGTCTTTACCTCTAATCAGAGGGGCCGAACCTGGGTAAATCCTTGTTCCCCGGCGAGATTAACCGTTCCCACGTACTTCAATCACCAATGGCCCCAGAACTCATCTTCCCTGAGGAAGAACTTGCCGTGACAACCCCACGACAGTTGGTGCCCACCGTGGGGCCTGTGGTGACGAAAGAAGTTGAGATCGTTGGAGCTGCTCGTCGGGCTATGGAGAAGCTCGCCATCGGGCGGGTCTACACGGATGAGCATGGAGAGACCGAGATCGATGACTCAGGCTGGACTTCGGAGATGAACGAAGTCGACGAGGGCTACCAGCTTGTTTTTGGAGGAATCAACGTGTTCGTCGGGATGGTTTGCGCGTCGGGTCTTCGCGTGAACTCGGCAGAATCTGTATCAGAGCCAACTGTTATCGTCGAGTCCAATGGCGAGGAGTCGGTCGGAACTTCAGAGGTCGGCATCATCGCCGAGTCTGAGGAACCTCAAGCTGAGAAACCAGAGATGCTACAAGAGTCAGATTCAGATTACGATGCAGATTCAGAGTCTATCTTACCCTTGTTTGAAGATCGACTTGGGTATGGGATAGAGGAAGAAGATTATGAGGAGTCGCCAGTACGCGCTCGTGTTGTGGGAGTCTACATGTCTGGAAACACTGGAAATCAGTTCGATCCGGCTCTATTGACGAAGGAAATTAATGCAAATAATGCCGCAGAGAGGGCGGCTGAGTTAGTCAATGCTCGTACTGCGTTGGAGAGGCAACTAGCTGATATCACAGAAGCAAACCGTAGACTGGCCGAAGAGCGGGCCCGAGTCCAAGATGAAGCTCAAGTTGTGCGGAGGCGCCGCGAGGAGCTTACTTCAATTCAACATCGCAGAGCCAGGAGTCGCTTGAATGATGGAGTCCACATCAATCCAACCAATCTTTTCACCACACCTAATGGTCCAGGCAGAGGAGCCGGACTAGGAGGCTCAGCGGCAGCAGGAGGCGCCGCAGGAGGAGGAACAGGAGCACCACCACCACCCCCAGAAGGACCGGGAGGCAGCCGTACCAACGGACCACCGCCTGAAGGAGGAGTCGGAGGAGGAGCATCTGGTGGCTTAGGGTCTCAGCCTAATAGATTTCATACTCCAGAGGGACATTACTCTAATCCTATGGACAACGTTCATGCGGCGACTCTGAGATTGGAGAATATTGTGGTACCAGAGGGACCAGCAGGACAGGAGACTCGTGAGGCTATCGAGTTACTGAAAACAGCTTTGACTCAGCAAGCTCTGTATCCAACTTTTCCAGATGCAAGTAGACTACATTCAACACCCTTTAACTCAGGTACGAGGAGTTGGCACGGTGAGTCCAATCCGGCCAACTCTACAAGTGCAAGGCGTCGTGAACAAGAGAGGAATCGTGCAAACATACCAACTACTTCACGAGCTTAGCTAGTGGTTGATGAAGCAAGGCAACGACGAGAAAGAGAAACAGCAAGAGCTCGGGAGGCAGAGAGGGACAGAGCATTAGTGGGTGCAGCCAACCCGCCTCAGCCAACCCGGGTACACGAGGAGGTGACTTCTCCTGGTGCTTCCCCAGCGTTAACAGGACCAGAGTGCCTGTCTGATGCCATCAGGTCTGAGTCCTTCCCCAGCAGTTTCAAGGAGCCGCGCAAGGTTCCAAATTATGAGCCCAACATGGACCCGACCTCTTGGTTAGGTACATATGAGATGGCGATGAGTATTCGCAATGCCACAGGTAATCTGTGTGCCAAGTTCATGTATCTTATGATGGAGGGAGCAGCCAAGGTTTGGATGCGCAACTTGCCTCCTAGGTCAATCAACTCTTGGGAGCAATTGAAGGCGGCTTTTATTCAGAACTTCCAGGGCACATGCAAAAAGCTCAGCACCATCGAGGACCTGGAGCGGTGTGTCCAGAGGAAGGGCGAGTCAGCAAGGCACTGGATGAAGCGGGTCTCAGAGATCATTAACTCCTCACAAGGACTCCCACCGGTTTCAGTGTTAATGGCGATGGAGAGAAATTGCAGTTACAATCCCTTGAGTTGGAAGCTAGGTCGTATGAAGGACAGCCTGAATCAAGGTATTCCCCTTACGATCGGTGAGATCATGGCAGGTGCTAATAAGCACACTGCCACAGACAAAACAAAGGATCAGGAGGAAGGGACTAAAGGACAAGGTGGCAATGGTCAGAGTCAGAACCAGAATCAAAACCAGAATCAAGGTGGTGGCAAGCGGCCGTATGGAGATAACTCTGACCTAGTGGCTAACACAAATACTGGGGTCAGACACAAGGACAATAATTCTAATGGATACCAAGGCCGTACTCCAAGCACAGAGGAGGTCTTGAGGATTCCATGCCCTAAACACGCCAAGAACGGCAGATGCGGTCATACTTTGGGACAGTGCGTAGATTTGCAGCGTGCCGGGTTCCAAGGGCCAGGAAACAGAGGTAACAACAATGGGTATAGAGGAAACAATGGAGCCGGAGGACCCGGCAATAACGGTGGAGGAGCCGGCAATAATCCAAACCAACCTCAAGGAGGAGGTAACCAGCAGGGCGGGTTCCAGCAGAACCCGAAGCAGCTCCATGATGGCAATGGGCAATATTATGTCACAACTCGGCAGCAAAACCCGAGTCATGGCAGTTACCATGTCTTCACAACAAGTACGTCCAAACGTTCCAAGAAGTTAAAGGTTAGAGCAGTTAATGCAGTAGAGCCGGCCCTTCCACAGTGGCTCAGGTGGTCAGAACAAACCATCACGTGGAGTCGGGCAGATCATCCACCAAGAGTCGACGATCCAGGGCAGCTAGCCTTGGTGGTGGCACCTCAAGTTGGGGGCTATACATTGAACAAAGTGCTTATGGATGGTGGAAGTAGCATCAACATCTTATATTATGACACATTCAAGAGGATGCAGCTGCAAGATAGACAGCTAATTCCAACAGAGACAGTGTTCCATGGGATAGTACCAGGGAAGTCGGCCAAACCCATTGGTAAGATTTACCTTGAGGTTGCTTTTGGCACAGTGGAGAATTTTCGTTCAGAGATTATGCCTTTTGAGGTAGTGGATCTTAAGAGTCCATACCATGCTCTCTTTGGTTGACCTGCATATTTTAAGTTTATGGCCAGGCCAAGTTATGTTTACTTGAAGCTCAAGATGCCAGGCCCAGCAGGAGTCATTACAGTTAATGGCAGCAGACAGATGGCATTGGAGTGTGAGTTAGGTGATGCAGCTATGGCTGAAACAGCTTGTGCTCAAGAGGAGCTGAAGTTTTACAAGGCAAACGTGGACCCGGAGGACAACTCGGTCCTTAAGAAATTGGCCACAGAGGATAAGATGAAATTCAAGTCAGCTCAGGATACAAAGCAAGTCGACTTTACCCCTGGTGATTCTTCCAAGCAGTTCACTATTGGGGCACACCTCTCTGATAATAGGAAAGCGCGCTCGTCGAGTTCATCCGTGAGAATCGGGATGTTTTTGCATGGAAGCCATCTGACATGCCAGGAGTCCCGAGAGAACTCGCCGAGCACAGCTTACATGTTAATCCTAATGCAAGACCAGTTAAGCAGGGTCTGCGCAAGTTTCATGATGACAGGAGGAAAGCCATAGGAGAAGAGGTGGCTCGGCTCCTCGCAGCCGAGTTCATCAAGGAGGTCTTTCACCCAGAGTGGGTGGTCAATCCAGTGTTAGTTCCAAAGAAAACAGGAGAGTTGCGTATGTGCATCGACTTCACGGGCCTAAACAAGCATTGCCCTAAGGACCCATTCGCATTAATTACCTCGTATAGATCAGATTATTGACTCCACAGCGGGGTCAGAGTTATTTTGTTTCTTGGATGCATATTCAGGGTATCACCAGATCAGACTCAACGTAGAGGATGAGCTGAAGACGTCTTTTATCACACCCTTTGGAGCATTTTGCTACACAACAATGCCCTTTGGGCTCAAGAACGCAGGAGCTACATATCAGAGATGTATCCAAAATTGTTTCAAGAAACAGATTGGGAGGAACATCCATGCTTATGTGGATGATGTAGTTGTCAAGTCTCAGAAAGCCGACTCTCTGATAGCAGACCTGACAAAAACCTTGAGAACCTGCGCAAGTACAAGATGAAGCTTAACCCGACCAAGTGTGTTTTCGGAGTCCCTGCGGGCAAACTCCTAGGCTTCATCGTTTCAGAGCGAGGCATTGAGGCAAATCCAGAGAAAATCAAGGCTATCCATAACTTGCAGAAGCCGACTTGTCTGAAGGACATTCAAAAGCTCACAGGATGTGTGGCAGCTCTAAGCAGGTTTATTTCAAGACTCGGGGAGAAGGCGGGTCCTCTCTACCGACTACTGAAGAAGTCAGATAAATTCCTATGGGATGAAGAAGCCGACCATGCTTTTGAGGAATTGAAGAAAACTTTGTCAATAGCTCCGGTGCTTGCAGCTCCTACAGATAAGGAGCCCATGCTATTATACGTAGCTGCCAACGAGAGAGTTGTCAGTGCAGTAGTGGTCGTGGAACGTGCAGAGGAAGGAAAGGAGTATCCAGTACAGAGACCTGTCTACTACATCAGTGAAGTACTCACAGAGTCAAAGCAAAGGTACCCACAGTGGCAGAAGTTGGTCTATGGAGTTTTTCTTGCAAGTAGAAAACTCAAGCATTATTTCCAAGAGCATCCAATTAAGGTGGTGAGTTCAGCACCGCTGGCAGATATTATACGCAACAGAGAGGCAACAGGGCGAGTCGCCAAGTGGGCAATTGAGTTGGGTCCTTATCATATCACATATGAGCCTAGGACAGCGATCAAATCTCAAGCTTTGGTTGATTTTGTCAATGATTGGACAGATTTTACATCTTCACCAAACACCCCCTGCACCAAGTATTGGACAATGCATTTTGACGGGTCCAGACAGTTAGAAGGCTCAGGAGCCGGCGTGGTGTTAACATCGCCTAAGGGAGATAAGTTAGCATATGTCCTCCAGTTACACTTTGATTGTACCAACAACATGGCAGAGTATGAGGCTTTGCTACATGGCCTGCGTTTGGCCAAGGAGATGAACATCAAGCGTATCAGGTGCTTTGGAGACTCGGATCTCGTAGCCCAGCAAGTATCTGGAACTTGGGACTCGAAGGATGCAAATATGGCGGCTTATAGAAGAGCAGTCGAACAAATAGCCGAGTTCTTTTCTGGTTATCAAGTGGAGCATATTGACAGGCGCAAGAACGAGGCTGCTGATGCGTTATCACGACTCGGCTCTCATCGAGAAAAAGTACCACCAAATGTGTTCTTGGATGAACTCCATCATCCTTCAGTCAAATTACCCTCAGAGGAGGAGTTAGCCTTTCCAGACCCAGAGTCGGTATTGGTAGCAGCAACACGAGCAATCCCAACGTGGACAGAGCCCTACCTAGCATATCTCCTGCGGGGTGAACTCCCAAAGGATGAAGTCAAGCAGAGACAGCTCATCAGACGGTGCAAGTCCTACACAGTCATTGATGGCGAGTTGTACAGAAGGAGCGTTACTGGAGTCTACCAGAGGTGTGTGTCTCCAGAGGAGGGCAAGCAAATATTGCAAGAGATTCATGCAGGTGATTGTGGTCATCATGCATCCACTAGATCCTTGGTGTCAAAAGCCTTCAGACACGGGTTCTTTTGGTTAACAGCACACTTGGACGCAGAGAAGATAGTTCGAGTCTGTGATGGATGTCAAAGGTACGCAAGGCAAGACCACTTGCCAGCTCAAGAACTCAGAACCATCCCTATCACTTGGCCATTTGCAGTTTGGGGACTCGACATGGTGGGCCCTTTCTCAAAGTCGCCTTGTCAGAAGACCCATCTGCTAGTAGCAGTTGACAAGTTCACCAAGTGGGTGGAAGTGGAACCCGTCAGCAGAGTCGACGGTGCATCAGCCGTGAGATTCTTCAAAAGATAGCAACACGTTTTGGCTACCCTCATAGCATCATTACAGACAATGGTACCAACTTATCAGTTGGAGAGATGGCCAAGTTTTGTGGTGAGAACAACATCAGACTCGACCTAGCCCCGGCGGCACACCCACAGTCCAATGGACAAGCAGAGAGGGCAAATCAGGAGTTGCTGAAGGGAATTAAGCCTCGGCTCCGAGTCCCTTTGCTAAGAGCCGCCGGATGTTGGGTTGAGGAGTTACCAGCAGTACTTTGGAGTATCAGAACGACTCCCAATAGATCCACTGGCTTCACACCTTTCTTCATGGTGTATGGAGCAGAAGCCGTCCTGCCAAGCGATTTGTTGCATGACTCGCCACGAGTCGCCAATTACGTTGAGACAGAAAATGAACTCGCCCGCCAGGACTCGGTGGACGCACTCGAGGAAGCAAGGGAGTTAGCCCTTGAGAGATCAGCAGTTTATCAGCAGGACTTGCGGCGATATCACGCACGTAGAATCAAGACTCGGACTTTCCAGGAAGGAGACTTAGTGCTTCGCCTTGTCCAGAATAAGGAAGGGATGCACAAGTTATCTCCACCATGGGAAGGACCGTTCGTCATAAGCAAGAACTTGCACAATGGATCGTACTATCTAATTGATGTGCGAGAACCGGCGAGTGAAAGTAAAGGAGCTGATACAGCTCATACACTAGATCCTTATGCAGAGGCAAAGAGGCCTTGGAACATAGCTCAGTTACGTCCATATTATACTTAAGTTGTAATAGTTTTATGAGTTTCAGGCAAAGAGCCCAGTGAGCCATGCCTAAATGTAATTGAATTGTTATGATCAAATGAAATAAAGCCGGCTTTGAGAACATGAGTCCTTTAGTCGAGTCACCCAGTGAGTGCGCTTTGTTCTTTAATTTTGATCATCAGGTTCTTGGGGGCTTGCTTTCAGTGAAAAAAGTTAAGCTTAAACTCTGGGACCCGGCACAGTAGCCAAATTTTCCTAGTTTTCTCGCTGGTAAGTCAGATGCATCCTGCACATATGATCTATCTACATGCATGACTGTTTCTCTCTCTTATGGATCCTAAGGAACATATGAGTTAAGAACCTGTCAGCACAAGCTGTAAGAGAAGTCATGCAGGGCCTACTTATTCATCAGTGAAAACTAGACGGGTTATAAGAACCAAGCCGATTGGCACCAATTCAAAATAGCTAACAAGCTAAATAGTTTAAAGCACCAGTAGTGCATCATTACAACTCAAATAGCTAGCTATTTAACCCTAAGTTTAAGATACTAATAACACAGCATTACATAGTAATCAAAAGTCATTCAAGGGGTTGTCTTCCAGAGGAGCTGACTCCTTAGCCAGAGTCGGGGAGTCCTTCTTAGCAGGGGACTTGTCCTTTGTTTGAACAGCAGGAATTGAGGAGCCCTTCTTCACAGGAGATTTGTCTTGTGCTTGAGCAGCAGAGGGAGGAGCCGGCTTCAATGGAGGCTTGGTGGCGACTCTCTTCGTTTGAAAGCCAGCACCCCTGGGACTCTTCATATGCTTGGAAAGCTCTGCCTGTTTTTGAGTGTCCCAGGGACAGCTCTAGAAGGAGTGGGCGCAGCAGGAGTCTTCAGAGTGGGCTCGGCACTTTGAACAGGAGCCGCCGGTGACGATGAACTCGGACCAGCAGAAGAAGAGAATACACCAGCTGGGTCCTGTGATGGGCGGCCAAAATTTAACTATCTCAGGAGTTTCTGGAGCGACTCTTTTGTTCTCCAAATCATAGTGATGAACCCATACCTCAGGGTCCATCTTATTGGCAATCTCGTAAGCATATGGCCGCACCAATTTTTCTTCGGCCTTGAAGTCATCCTGAGTAAAAGGTTTGCCATCCTCATGTTGCTCAGGCTTCCCCATTGTAAGCATTGCTGGCTCCAGAACAGTGGGGTAGTAGCTGTGTGCCAGTGCAAGTATCCTTATGGCAGATCTCCTCAAGGAAGATTGCTTCCACAGACGCATATAGCCTGGTGCTCTGGACAACTCGTCCACCAGACGTTCAGGCTCTTTGGGGCACTTGCCTTTATGGTTCAGATATTTGACCACAGCACGGGCTCCCTCTTGTAGCCCATGACAGTAATCAAGCATCTCAGATAGTTGCTTGCTTGTGGGCAGTTTAAGTTTTGGGGAGTCAGCCCCTGCAGAAAAGAAGATGTGATTGTCAGTCTAAAAGCAATTAAGAAAGGTGCAAAAGGAAGCAAGCGAAAGTTCTAAACTTACCAAATATGTGTTGGCACATGGCACCAATGCCTTTTTTGCAAGTGTCGAACACAGCCTTTAGGTCGTTGTGTGCCTTCTGGGCGATCTTTTTGGCATCAGCCGACTCTTTCTTTACCTGCTCCAGTTGAGCAGCCAAGGCTTTCAGATCCTTCTCAAGCTGAAGGGAGTGTTCTTTTTCGGCCATGGCACACCTGGCACTAGCAGCGGCTGGTCCTCAAGCTCTTTCATGTCTCTCTTCATCTTGGAGACAATGCACTGCAATCACAAGTCATAAAGTACAATTAAGCTTCACAAGTCAAGTTGAGAACTCATGAGCTCCAAGTCGTCACAAGTTAACAACTTGGCGCTTGGGGGCTACTCAGGAGTCAAATTTTTCTATCAGAAAAGCAGGCATGAGTCCTAGTCGACAAGTCATAAGCTCCAAGTCGCCACAAGTTAGCAACTTGGCGCTTGGGGCTACTGGCAGATCAGAATTTTTCATCAAGTTAATTATGAGTAAAGTAGATATATTTGCAG